>CM063501.1:71803331-71843331 GCA_032207245.1 Pardosa pseudoannulata
TGATCTAAATTTTAAAAAATCTTCGTGGTTGGAACAGACAATTTACATAAAATTTTAGAAGCTTATAAGTAAGTTAGACCTGTTTAGACATTGATGATAAGGTATAAAATAAGCGTTTTCGGTGATTATTAGCGTATTATAAAAAGTGATATTAAAGTATCTCAGTGAATTACAAATGATTAGATAAGTCAAAGGAAGTATTAGGGATATAAATAGTGTTATGGAAAAACAGATATGTTTTATGACTTGTTGCAAGTGTATTTCCACATAAATCTCACCAAGGTAAAACAAGAAGACAACTCATATTACTATAAGTTAATTTTACTCCTACAGTTAATTTTGTTGACTGGAATGAGCAGAGATGTCACCGAATAAATGATCTAAATTTTAAAAAATCTTCGTGGGTGGAACAGACAATTTACATAAAATTTTGGAAGCATATAAATAAGTTAGACCTGTTTAGACATTGATGGCAAGGTATAAAATACGCGTTTTCGGTGATTAATAGCGTATTATAAAAGTGATATTAAAATATCTCAGTGAATTACAAAAGATTATATAAGTCAAAGAAAGTATTAGGGATATAAATAATTTTATGTAAAAACAGACACATTTTGTGACTTTTTGCAAGTGTATTTCCACATAAACCTCCCCAAGGTAAAGCAAGAAATACAACTCAGATTATTATAAGTTAATTTTACTCCAACAGTTAATTTTGTTAACTTGCGTGAGCAGAGATGTCACCGAATAAATGATCTGAATTTAAAAAAATCTTCGTGGGTGGAACAGACAATTTACATAAAATTTTGGAAGCATATAAATAAGTTAGACCTGTTTAGACATTGATGGCAAGGTATAAAATACGCGTTGTCGGTGATTAATAGAGTATTATAAAAGTGATATTAAAATATCTCAGTGAATTACAAATGATTATATAAGTCAAAGTAAGTATTAGGGATATAAATAGTGTTATGGAAAAACAGACATATTTTATGACTTGTTGTAAGTGTATTTCCACATAAATCTCACCAAGGTAAAACAAGAAGACAACTTATATTACTATAAGTTAATTTTACTCCTACAGTTAATTTTGTTGATTTGAGTGAGCAGAGATGTCACCGAATAAATGATCTAAATTTTAAAAAATCTTTGTGGGTTTAACAGACAATTTACATAAAATTTTGGAAGCTTATAAATAAGTTAGACCTGTTTAGACATTGATGACAAGGTATAAAATACGCGTTTTCGGTGATTAATAGCGTATTATAAAAGTGATATTAAAATATCTCAGTGAATTACAAATGATTATATAAGTCAAAGAAAGTATTAGGGATATAAATAGTGTTATGGAAAAACAGATATGTTTTATGACTTGTTGCAAGTGTATTTCCACATAAATCTCACCAAGGTAAAACAAGAAGACAACTCATATTACTATAAGTTAATTTTACTCCTGCAGTTAATTTTGTTGACTGGAATGAGCAGAGATGTCACTGAATAAATGATCTAAATTTTAAAAAATCTTCGTGGGTGAAACTGGAAATTTCAATACACGTGCATAGTTTTCAAATCCGAAAGGGTACAAATGCAGGAAAGAAGGTTTACTTTTAACAGAATTCTTATTCTGATTTTTCTTCGCCTCAGTTTAAAACTCTAATCTTGTTCAATATATAGGAAAACTCCGTAAAGACACCATTCGAAAGCGAAAAATTTAATTTATATTCAGAATTTTGCCAGAGCAGTGTAAAGTTCTTTCAGCTGGAAACTCGAAATCTTTTCCCAATATAGTAACCCAATATCTCTGTTCGCATATTTAACAAGACAAATGGCTTACTCTTGACAAACTTGAAACATAACTGAATCAAAGAAAGACTGTTTCGTATTTTATTTTACTTGCATAACTATTATTTGATTTATTTTTCAAAGGAAAAGTATATAATACTTTCACATTTTCCCTCTTTAGTAGTAAGAGTTATCAGATTAAAGAAAGGAATAGTTAAAATTATGCTGGTCATGTCTTAGAATGATACTTAGCATTCAGGAATGTGTGTGGGGTAATCGTTAGTTATTTTAGCCAGTTGTATTTACTTCCTATGAAATGTTTGGATTAGGAGTAAGATAATGAATTAAGTTTTAATTTTTTATCATTTATTTTAACTTGCAAATTTTTCAGTTCCACTTTTACTTTAAAAGTAATTTAAAATAAAAGAAACATCTTCTATTCTTATTAAATATACACTTGAGGTATAAATTGTAATATAAGGCATACAATGAGAGGGTGCAACTGGATTGCTTGGGCCGAGCCCTCAAATTCAGAGATTTCTAACAGTAAGCAGAAAAATGACAACCACCAGAAAATAAAACAGCTAAAAATGAAAGATGGGGATAGTAAGGTAGATTCGTGAGTTCATAACACAACAAGTAGATAGTAGAAAGCTTAGGAATAGAAAAACACCAATATTATTACGACCAGTGACATCCGTACACTGTGACGACCAGAGATGAAGTCAGTAGTTTTGTCATTTTGGAACGATTCAAATGGGTACGCCAGGACCAATAAAATTGCAGGGATTCTTCCAATCAAATTTCATGAATTTTCGATTTTAGAAATAATGGGGGTATTTGAAGATTGTTCGGGGCACATTAGCTATAAGCTTTATCCCCCGTCTTGAAAGTGAGATGTTTCTATCAGGGTGGGCATCAGGAAATATGTTTTACATTAAGTGAGAGATTACATTTAAAATTGATAGTTTACATTAAAGGTTCAACAATTGACCCTAGATAGCAAATAAAATGTAGTTAAAGGGATTTTAGAAATATATTGTAATACTTTTTCAAATGACACTAAATATTTTTAAATAATAGTGGTAAATATTTGTATTTATAGCAGAAAAATGTGTTTATAACTTTAACTTTGGTCACAAACATAACCATATAACCACAAGCTACCCTAGTTACAGAAGAAGAGAAAGAATAAAAAAAGCATAACCGAACAAACATTCGGAGTTTTTCGAGAAATCCATTCATTCATTCTTTCTACGTTTAGTTGGTACAGATTGAAGACAAAATACATATCTCTTTACAAAAGTTTAAAAAGATAGTCGGAAAAGCTGTTGCTATTTATAAGAAAAAAAGCAACGGCAGATTTTTTCGGATCTTTCAACGAACTCTCGTTTAAAGTTTAAAATTCATCGAAATAAGTTATATTTCTGCGTGTTCAGTTAATTTAGTATATAGTAATATATTTCTAAATTTTTCGACAGTTTTGTGTCATTATTGTATATTTATTTTTAATGAAATATTTTTATATATTGATACAAAAGTACAAAATAAGTTGATTTTAAAGATGCATAATATTCAGGTAAAAACGTCGCTTCTTAGTTTTAACACCTTTTTTCACCGAACGGTGACCGAATGGTTAAGACCTAGCTTTTTTGTACTACTAGAGTTCGTGGGTTTGAATTCCACTGTTGGCATGTGTAACGAAGAGTTATACTACTACAACGCCAGCGTGAGAGACTGACCAAAAGGCGGAAGTGGTGTCAGTGACCCTAATTTGATCCAATTGGACAAGAGGGGTTGCTAACCGCGGAATAGCCATCTTTGGCCCAGGAAACGCTGTCCAACTGATTTTTTCGGAAGATCTGGGACCCCTCGGAGAGCGAGCAAGGAAGAAGAAGTGAGCAGCTAAGATTGTTCTGCGGCAGTTTTCTCCCCATTTTTCTTTTTATGGTCGAATCCATGTTGGTCGAATCTTCACTCAAGTATGGTCCCTCTGGGAGGATAACATAATTATCATTATTATTTCTGATTCTCACCTTTATTTATATTGAAAACTAAAAAAAATCAGTAGGAGGAATTAGTTTTTATTTAAATTTGTAATTTCTCACAGGGATTCTAAGTGCGGCTGGGCCTCGATGCTCAGTCGGTCTTCACCTCAACAGCACTCATAATAAAAGTCATTCGGAACTGTAAGCAGTAGGTTATGGGAACCCTCGTAGTAAAAATGTATTAATATGATTATATCAAACCATGCATAATAAAGTACAGTAGAACTTCGATTATCTGAACTCGATTAACCGAAACTCTTCGTTTACCGAAGTCTGTTTCTTCTCATTTTTTTAAACTCTTTATAATCATTCAAAACTTTCTCTTTACAAACATGCATTTTTCATTTTTTCCACATTCCTTTTGTATGCAAACCGTCCCTTCCAAACTACGAGTGCAGATAAATATTTTGGAAATCCCTTTTTTAGAATTTCTTCTCTCAAGCACAATTATCGGTATAAGTGTACTCTTACTCAAGTTCAAACATTCCTGTTCTAAACAAAAACACATCCTTATTCGAAATTTGGAAGGTCATTTTGCAGAGTCAAAAAACAATCGAATGTTATTGCATCAATGACGATACTACATATTAAACTAAATAATTATTGGTGAATTCTAGATTATCCGAAAATTTCAATTATACGAAGTAGGTCCAATCTCAATTACTTCGTAAAATCGAGATTCTACTGCATATCTAAAGAAAAATAAATAATATATATTTTCGAAGAGTTAAGTTCTTTAAACTATTTAATGTTTTTCGTAACTAGGCA
Organism: Pardosa pseudoannulata; assembly: GCA_032207245.1. NCBI lineage: Eukaryota > Metazoa > Arthropoda > Arachnida > Araneae > Lycosidae > Pardosa > Pardosa pseudoannulata. Next base: position 71,807,930 of record CM063501.1, read on the forward strand.
AACTGTGGGACTTTTCCCAAAGTTTTAATTTATTCATGCATTATGCATTTTTATGTAAATTCCAGTCAAACGTTTCATCCCGAAAATATCATAATTATTATAGTGTCACTCTCCAGCCTGACCCGTAATGCGGATATGAAATTGCAGCAATACTACATATTAAAATATGTAGATGATTATTGATGAATTCTCAATTTCCCAAAACTTTTATTATCTGAAGCAGGTTCAGTCCCAATTACTTCGAATTATCGAGGTTCTACTGTATTCTGAATAATTCCTACTCAGGTAAATGCAAATTCCTTTAAATCGAAGAACTGTGGTTAAAATGTATAATTGAATGCTGACAACCAAACGAATGTTTGAAGTTTGAATAAATCTGTTTGTTTATACTACATTTTATTCGAAGGTAGCTAATTTTCTTTCTCTTAGAAACTTAAAAAGATTTTGAAAAAAGCTGCAGCTATTTACAAAATAAAAGAAAACGGCAGATGTTTTGGGATCTTTCGAAACATATTCGTTAAAAAATGAAAAATAAATTCACCCAAAGATGTTGGGAAATAAAACCAATCCGCAAATGATGAGAAGTTTCCAGAGTGATTTCGAAAAAATATGTATCATGGCCATAAATATTTTTTTTAATTTCATTCTACCTACATATTAAAGTATATAAAGTTTTAAGTCTGCATCTCTCAACTGAGAATAATATAATCAAATCAAAAAATAAAAAGTCTTTTTAAAAACTTTTAATAGACACATTTTATTAACGGTTTTCGTATCGGCCGGTGTCATTAACCCTCGTGTTGCAAAAAACTGTATCACTGTAGCACTCCAAACCAAATCTGAAAGGCTTCAACATCCACTGTGAAGTGTAACTCTCCCGTTTGAAATATATATTCTAGATTAGTAGTTCTCAAACTTTTTTATTCCACGGAATATATTTCTTACCACCCATATATCAACAGAACCCTTGACTAAATATTACTTAAAACATTTAGAGCCTATTATTTATTACTGATTAGCCTTAAGCATAAAAGTTAACCCCTTCCTGTACGATTTAATAATGAAAAACTGTGCGTGAAGTAACCATTTATTTTTTATTTAAAAAACTTGTTTTATTTTACAACTCTTACATATTCTTAATTAAAATCCACTTTTTACATAGTGTTAAGTATCAGAAACGGTAAAATTAAGATAATAGTCTCCAAGCTAGTGGTACTTTAAAAAAAAAAAGTGCAAAGGAATTCTGAATTGTTTACATCGCCAGGGAGTCTCACTTCTAATTTGATTCTTGTAACACACACGGCATTTCTTAGTAGGTTATCTTTTATTCTGACTCATCAATTTGGCAGTGACTTATACCAAGAAACTTTAAATAAACAATATGTAATAGTGACCTGGGATTTCCACGAGTAACAAAAGTGTTGCTAAATTCAGTACACTAGAAACTTTAAACTAAATTAATTATCATATTTATCAGTAACTTAAGTCGCATGACGAGTGTAGCTCGTCATTGTGCGGTATGAAATGAAAAACCAATGACGAGCTAGACTCGTCATTTTACCGGAAGGGTTTAAACAATATAGTACCTTTTGAAAATGTTGATGATAAGTTAAGAAGGTGTTGTGAAAGCAAGAATATTTTTAACGAAATGATAAAAATATTCTTAGTTAATACATTGATGAATATTTCATCCCTTTTTGTGTTGTACTGTCTCATGGGGTTCGAATGACTCATTGTCACATCGCAATGAGATGCAATGGGTTTGTCTCATAGTATCAAATAGCTTTTAATATCTTAGATGATAAATAAATTGCGTCATCTATAAAATATTCAAAGTTTTAAGTTATAAGCGATAATTAAATATAATTACCAGATTTTTAGCACTCTAATTAAGTTGCTTTCTACTCCTCTTGATTCCTTACCTAAACATGGTTTAGAAATAAATGTATAATTAGAAATTCCCAAAGATACAGGCAATTCGAAAGTAGTACAACCGATCATATATTTGGAAGGAGTTTTTAGGAGAAATCCATTCAATAATATTACGTTTCGTTTGGAGCAAATGGATCCTCAAAAGTTTTCTTAATATAACTTAAAAAGGATGACAGAAAGCTTTGTTGCTATTTATAAAAGAAAAAAAAATATTAAATGTTTTGGATTTTTCAAAACAAATTGTTAAAAAGTTGAAAACTACCTTAATAAAATTCTCATTCTTGGGGTTGAATTCCGGGAACTGCTAGTTGTTTCACCTAGTTTAAATTTATGAAATAAAAACATAATTAGGTTTTGAGAATTTAGTGTCTTATTTGCTTAAAGATATTTAAGTGTTTTGGATTTTTCAAAACAAATTGTTAAAAAGTTGAAAACTACTTTAAATAAAGTCTCATTCTTGTGGTTGAATTTCAGGAACTGCTAGTTGTTTCATCTATTTGAAATAGAAGGAATAAAAACATAATTAGTTTTCGAGAATTTAGTGTCTTATTTGCTTAAAAATATTTAAGTGTTTTGGATTTTTCAAAACAAATTGTTAAAAAGTTGAAAACTACCTTAAATAAAGTCTCATTCTTGTGGTTGAATTTCTGGATCTGCCAGTTGTTTCAGCTAGTTTAAATAAAAAGAATAAAATTCTAATTAGTTTTCGAGAATTTAGTGTCTTATTTGCTTAAAAATATGTAAGTATTTTGGATTTTTCAAACAAAAATTGTTAAAAAGTTGAAAACTACCTTAAATAAAGTCTCATTCTTGTGGTTGAATTCCTGGAACTGCTAGTTGTTTCAGCTAGTTTAAATAAAAGGAATAAAAACATAATTAGTTTTCGAGAATTTAGTGTCTTATTTGCTTAAAAATATTTAAGTGTTTTGGATTTTTCAAAACAAATTGTTAAAAAGTTGAAAACTACCTTAAATAAAGTCTCATTCTTGTGGTTGAATTAATGGAACTGCTAGTTGTTTCAGCTAGTTTAAATAAAAGGAATAAAAACATAATTAGGTTTTGAGAATTTAGTGTTTTATTTGCTTAAAAATATTTAAGTGTTTTGGATTTTTCAAAACAAATTGTTATTAAGTTGAAAACTACATTAAATAAAGTCTCATTCTTATGGTTGAATTTCTGGAACTGCTAGTTGTTTCAGGTAGTTTAAATAAAAGGAATAAAAACATAATTAGTTTTCGAGAATTTAGTGTCTTATTTGCTTAAAAATATTTAAGTATTTTGGACTTTTTAAAACAAATTGTTAAAAAGTTGAAAACTACCTTAAATAAAGTCTCATTCTTATGGTTGAATTCCTGGAACTGCTAGTTGTTTCAGCTAGTTTAAATAGAAGGAATAAAAACATAATTAGTTTTCGAGAATTTTGTGTCTTATTTGCTTAAAAATATTTAAGTATTTTGGATTTTTCAAAACAAATTGTTAAAAAGTTGAAAACTAACTTAAATAAAATCTCATTCTTGTAGTTGAATTCCTGGAACTGATAGATGTTTCAGTTAGTTGAAATAGAAGGAATAAAAACATAATTAGTTTTCGAGAATTTAGTGTCTTATTTGCTTAAAGATATTTAAGTATTTTGTATTTCTCAAAAAAAATTGTTAATAAGTTGAAAAATACCTTAAATAAAGTCTCATTCTTGTAGTTGAATTCCTGGAACTCCTAGTTGTTTCAGCTAGTTTAAATAAAAGGGAAAAAATTATAATTAGTGTTCGAGAATTTAGTGTGTCTTATTTGTTGATTTGTATTAAAAAAAAAAAAAAAAAAAAATTGTTAGAAAGTTAAAAACTACCTTAAATAAAGTCTCATTCTTGTAGTTGAATTCCTGGACCTGCTAGTTGTTTCAGCTAGTTTAAATAAAAGGAATAAAAACATAATTAGGTTTCAAGAATTTAGTGTTTTATTTGCTTAAAAATATTTAAGTATTTATCTACATAAAATTTCAAATATCCCTTTAAAAATATATTTTTAATGAAATATTACACTAGGTATCCAAAAGTACAAAATATATTGATTTCAAGAAAACATGCTCATATCTAGTAGTGCAAGTTCAACTTTCTTAGACTCAAAACTGTGTGGTTAACAATGTATATCCACAAGCTGCCACAGTTACATAACAGGAACGAGAATAGAAAGGATACAACCAAACAAATATCTAAAGTTTTTAGAGAAATCCATTCATTCATCCGACGTTTCGTCTCGAGCAAATGGAGCCCAAAACATTTATTTTTCTTTTCCTAAAACTTTAAAATGTTGGCGGTAAATGTTGTTGCTATATATAAATGGAAAAAAGGGGACAAAAGATGGGTTTGGATCTTTCGCAATATATTCGTTAAAAATATTTGGAAGAAGTGCTATAATAAAGCCAATTTTCAAGAAAGAGAAGTATTAGGATACATTCGAGATTGTGTTCGAGAAGATATACTCTGCGGTTGTTATAAAATAGTTCTTAGAAATTTTATTTAGTCTTCTTTAAAATTTTATTTAGGTACGAATGGTTTAAATGCGTACAATGCATTTTAAAAGAAAAGATTATATTATCACAGTAAGTTTTTAAATTTTCAATTTATATATTTATATATATATATATATATATATATATATATTATATATATATATATATATATATATATATATATATATATATATATACATATATATATATATATATATATATATATATATATATATATATATACATATATATATATATATATATATATATATATATATATATATATATATATATATATATATATATAATATATATATATATATATATATATATATGTATATGTATATATGTATATATATATATGTATATATATTATATATATATATATATATATATATATATATGTATATATATATATATATATATATATATATATATATATATATATATAATATATATATATATATATATATATATATATATATATATATATATATATATATATATATATATATATTATATATATATATATATATATATATATATATATATATATATATATATTCTTACTGAATTGAGCCAATTTGACTCATACAAGAAAATTGAAGATTTTTGCAAAGAAAATAGTTCTAAATAATTTTATTGAATTGTTTATTATAAAAAAAATTCATGGAAAACATTTTTTCCGTATAAAATCTGTTTCTGAAACACATTTTTTCGCAAACATTTCTATTACATTTAGCACAATGGTTTTTACATCTGTTTCTTTTGCATGATTGTTGAACTTGACAATTCTTCCATGCTTCAGTAGCATGAATTTCTGTCACTGAAATGGAAGCGTTCTCGACTTCTTCTCTATATTTAATTCTTAGCTCTTCAGCCAAATGGAAAACAAAATCTTTTCGTTAAATATTTACTTGAGTCGACCAATAAATTTTATGCTATGCGAATAACTGTTAAACCATTCTATGAGTCAAATTGGCTCACAATCAGTAAAATAGGTATAACACATTTGATAATGCGAAAAAAGGGGTCTGCTGGAAAGAGGAATGAAATTTTACACATATTTTATTACTTAACTAAAAACCAACGTATATTTTTGAAAAGTGATATTAAAGTTTTATATATATATAGTGATCAAATTTTTAATGAGTCAAATTGGCTCAGACCGCAAATCTAGTTTTAAACTAATTTACTATCTTATAGTGATGAAAACATTTAATAAATTAAATCATTTATTCATTATTTAATCATTTAATTTACTAATTATTTAATTTCAATTATTTCCTTTTCACAGGAATAAAATCTTTAACGTAAAACTATTTCCACATTTCAGTCTGGCTGTAATGATTATTAAGTGCTAAATTAAGTAAAATACTCATTTTATAATTTAAAAATGATAAAAGTTAAGCTTATCCCAGTCCGGTTTGAGAAAGGTAAAACTTAAACCTAGGTACGACATGTTCAAAGACAGACATTCTAAGATGTAATGTCAGAGACGAAGAATAAATTTTTGTCCTTAGTATTAGCTATTTTAAATTAAATACTCATTTTATAATTAAAAAATGAAAAAACATAAACTTATCGCAGTCCGGTTTGAGAAAGGTAAAACTTAAACCTGGGTACGACATGCTTAGAGCAGACAGTCTAAGATGTAATGTCAGGGACGAAGAACAAATTTTTGTCCTTAGTATTAGCTCTTTTATATTAAATACTCATTTTAGAATTTAAAAATGATAAAATTGAAACTTATCGCAGTCCGGTTTGAGAAAGGTAAGACTTAAATCTGGGTACAACATGTTCAGAGACAGACATTCTAAGATGTAATGTCAGAGACGAAGAATAAATTTTTGCCCGTAGTATTGGCCTTTTTAACTTAAATCCTCATTTTATAATTTAAAAATGATAAAAGTTAAGCTTATCCCAGTCCGGTTTGAGAAAGGCAAAACTTAAACCTAGGTACGACATGTTCAAAGACAGACATTCTAAGATGTAATGTCAGAGACGAAGAATAAATTTTTGGTCTAATTATTGGCTCTTTTAAATTAAATACTCATTTGAGAATTTAAAAATTATAAAACATAAACTTATCGCAGTCCGGTTTGAGAAAGGTAAAACTTAAACCTGGGTACGACATGCTTAGAGCAGACAGTCTAAGATGTAATGTCAGAGACGAAGAATAAATTTTTGTCTTTAGCACTGGCTCTTTTGAAATTATTTCTTCTACACTAACAAAATGCGTGGGAATGCAAGTGCAAGTGCAAGTGCACACACACACACACATATATATGTATATACATACATATATATATATATACATATATATATACACACACACATATATATATATATACATACATACATACATACATACATATATACATATATATATATACATATATATATATATATATATATATATATATATATGTATATATATATATATATATATATATATATATATATATATATATATATATATATATATATATATATGTATATATATACATACATAAATAAAATCAACTAACTTATTTTAAACTAATTTTCTCCCTTATAGGGATGAAAACATGTAATTAATTAAATCATTTATTCATTATTTAATCATTTAATTTACTAATTATTTAATTTCAATTATTTCCATTTCATGGGAATAAAATCCTTAACGTGAAGTTATTTCAATATTTCAGTGTGGCTGTAAGGATTATTAAGTTTTAAAGGAAAAAGAAATACTTATTTTATAATTTAAAAATGATAAAACTTAAACTTATCGCAGTCCTGTTTGAGAAAGGTAAAACTTAAACCTGGGTACGACATGTTTCGAGACAGACATAACAAGATGTAGTGTCAGAGACGAAGAATAAATTTTTGTCCTTAGCATTGGCTCTTTTGAAATTAGTTCTTCTACACTTGCAGAATGCGTGTGAGTGCAAGTGCAAGTGCATGTGCGAGTGCACACACACACACACACACACACACACACACACACACACATATATATATATATATATATACATATATATATATATGTATATATATATATATATATATATATCGTATATATACGTATATATATATATATATATATATATATATATACATACATATATATATATATATATATACATATATATATATATATATATATATATATATATATATATATATATATATATATATATATATATATATATATATATATTATATATATATATATATATATATATATATATATATATATATATATATATATATATATATATATATATATATATATATATATACATAAATAAAATCAACTAACTTATTTTAAACTAATTTTCTCCCTTATAGGGATGAAAACATGTAATTAATTAAATAATTTATTCATTATTTAATCATTTAATTTAATAATTATTTAATTTCAATTATTTCCTTTTCACAGGAATAAAATCTTTAACGTAAAACTATTTCCACATTTCAGTCTGGCTGTAAGGATTATTAAGTTTTAAAGGAAAAAGAAATACTTATTTTATAATTTAAAAATGATAAAACTTAAACTTATCGCAGTCCAGTGTGAGAAATGCAAAACTTAAACCTGGGTACGACATGTGTAGAAACAGACATTATAAAATGTTATGTCAAAGACGAAGAATAAATTTTTGTCCTTATCATTGCTTCTTTTGAAATTAGTTCTTTTACACTGACAGAATACGTGGAAGTGGAAGTGTATGTTTGTCAAAGGAATCAGGGACTTCAGGCATAGCATTCTCTGTTTTAAAATCACGTATGCAAGAAGTACGCCCTCGAAATTTTGCTTTAAATTTCAAATTCTTGGAAAAGGTTATGCTAATTAGGGAAATAAGAGTGAAAAGTCTGCTTTAAATCTCCTTTCCTGAAGGAGAGTTCATATTCAGGTAAGTCTAGTGTACATTCACTGCCAAAATAATAACTTGAATAAATTTAGCTTCATATGCTTCAGTCTCTCAAGAATGCTAGAATTTTAAAAAGTTTTAATAAACATTCTTTAAATTTAAGAGCAACGTTTCATATTGAGTCTCAATAGCTGTTTTCCGCATTTTATTTGCAAGAATAAATATATTAAAAGCCTAAGCTCTCTCTCTCTCCACAAGTAGAACATTTTACTATTTCCTTAAAACCTTTTCTATTGAAATAAGAAATTTTATGAACCGAAAAATACTTTAGGACTGAATGATGCTTTTGGCGAACTTTTCCGTGCCTGTAGTTCGCTGAATACAAAACAGTACAAGCAAGATTTGAGCCGTACAAAGGAAATACCCGCGTATAAAAATGTTTCCTTTCATGCTCAAGTACTTTTTTGATGCGATTTTCCACTGGCTCTCAGTTGAGTGGAATAAAGTTATTACCACATTCAAGAAAGTAGAAAATCTCAGTTCTTCCATCCGAGATATTTTTTGAATTGCGAAAAACTATGAAAATTGAAAGAATCAACAATAACTTTCATAGGTGGATGATCGCATGGCATTTTCCTCCGGTTTCAGAGTGGGTGAATGGAGCTCCTACTCAATGAAGAGTGCAATGGAATCGACTGAAAGACGCTGAGGAACGGTGTGTGTTATTTTAAATATTTTACGAATAAAAAGGGAGATACGTAAGGGATTTCGGGCATATTACATAATGTCAACTGGATGCGAAACTTTTTAATTTAACAACTAGACTTGTATCGTTAAGCTGTAAAAATGAGGTAGTATTACTTATTTTCATGCAAATTGGATACACAAAAAAGATTCAGCACTTCAGAAAATGTCACGAAAATTTGCGTAAACGTGAAATAAATGGCAGTTATTTATTCTAATAGGTGCACTGACGTATAAAAGAAATTTATTTGTATGAAATTGCTATAGTATCGGGATTTGAAATCCCGAAATCAGTGAAAAAGACTTAATACTTTTCAAGTAAACATATTTTCATTACAATATCTTTTTTTCATTTATTATAAAAATGTTTACTGGTTTTAGAATAAAATTTATAAAAGTATTTGCAATCTCAGCCGTAAAAAGTTATTTCGTTTTTCGTCATTTCATAAATAATTGTCATTATACATACTAAATATACTTATAAAATGTATGTCAAAATAAAAGTAAAAATTTTCTCTCCTCAAAAATAACTATATGTGTGTATTATGTGTATATGTATATATATATATATATATTATATATATATATATATCTATATATATATATATATATATATATATATATATATATATATATATATATATATATATATATATATATATATATATATATATATATATATATATATATATATATATATGTATATATATATATATATATATATATATATATATATATATATATATATATATATATATATATATATATATATATATATATATATATATATATATATATATATATATATATATATATATATATATATATATATATATATATATATATATATATATTTATATATATATATATATATTATATATATATATATATATATATATATATATATATATATATATATATATATATAGGCTTTGGGCCCCACCTCGAAGTGGAGTACCGGAAGATTATTGCCTTCCTGCAGTCGTAAAACATTGCAACGTGAATGACAAAGAAATAAAGTACTCAAAAATCTAATTAGTGATTTCTAATGCGTTTTATGTCGGACTCTAACGTCTCTCGAGAACGTTACAGTTCATGAAAACACCTACAGTATATGACAGTGATACTCAACCTTTTTTAAGCTACCTCCCCTACGGTAATTTAAAGTGTAGGGTATGAGAAGTACTCAATTATAAGATCCAAAATTTTTTAGCAACTAATGTAAGAAATTTATTTAGCATTTTTAAAATTAAGTTTGAAAGCTAAAACCTGCTCACATCTCCGCCCTAACACCCGAAACAAGTTCACTACCGGGGTGGTATCTCCCCCGTTGCAAATTACTGTTCTAGATTAAATTTTCTGTTAAACAGATAGCTGCAAATCGCGTTGAACATGAATTCAACCGAGATACCAAGGGCCTGTCTCACCAAAGTCTTTTAACCGCTAACCAAGATTAATCTCTGTTTAAGCGGAGAATTGAGTTTCACCATTGTTTGGCGACGTGGGTTAATCGTGATTAGCCGTTAAACGACTTTGGTGAGACCGTCACCGAGTCTGTTTATTCTTTACAGCAGATTTGTAGTTCCCACGCTATAACGTCACTAGGCCTAGACTTAGCCAATAAAAACTTAAACAGTAACAGGTGTTGATCACACAGACAATGACTTCTGTAAGAAGTCTCCCTGTCGGACAACGCGAGTTCTTTCGGTATTCAACCTTCTATTGCGATTCGCTGATTTACCTTCAAATTGAAACAAAAGCCATAATCATCCTGTGTGAGATGAACCCTGCTGCATGAAATTTCCCTATATATTCATTAATAATAAATTAAATTCTATTTGTAATATTGAGTTCTAATTATCTGCAATAGACATAAACTTCCCTCATAAAAATTGCCACATTTCTTCTTTTCTTTTTAATGCAAAAAAGTTTAAATAGATTTTTTATGCAGTTTCGATGCGTTTAGGTGATCTCTGTACATAAAAATAAGTAACAGATTTAAATAACGTTGCTTGACTTATTTTAAAGATATTTTGCTTATGAAAAAGGCTACAACATATAGATATAAATAACAAAAGTTTGTAACTTTCATAATTAGATTATAATTGCACTAGTAGTAGTTGAATATGGTTTTATGCAAATTTTCATCCGATGCTCGGCTATGTGCGCGTACTTTCGAGGAAGTTTTCCCCGTTGTTAGTTCTTTTCAACTCTAGCAGAGAGGTCCAAAGGTTGCGTCTTGGATTCAGTACTTCATATCCTGCCTTTACTTAACTCAGAAAAGTTTGTCTTTAAACTGCATTAATATTTTGGCGTTACTTCACGACAACGCAGGAGTTTTTTGTCATAGTACTTTAAAAAGTAAGACAATTTACTTTTTATTAATGTTATTATTTTTTATTAATTAAACTTATTTTTATGTGTGAAAAATGCTACCACACTTCTATAAAAATAACGAAAGTTTGTAGGTATCATAATTAGATACTATGTATTATTAGTAGTAGCCGAATAGTGCTTTGTACTTGACAACTGCAAAATGCAAATTTTCACCCACTGCGGGGCCATGCTTGTGTACTTCTAAGGAAGCTTTCACCATGATTGGTACTGCATAGTTATAGCAAAAAGTCGAAAGGTTGTATCTATCTTTCTGTACTTTAGACACTTCTTTTAAGTAACTGAAAACAGTTGGTGTCTTTGAATTGCATTTATATTTTGGCAAAACCTATAAGGCAGCAGATTTTTTACTTAGTATTTTGAAAAGTAAAAGAATATTGGATATCACAAGTATAAAAACTTAAAGGATTTAATATTTTCCATATGCAGCTTTGAAGGTAAGTATAAGCAGCCATTCATTCTGTATACTTGAATTAGGAATTTGGGTGCTTTCAAATATTAACTCAGATTAATTTAAGTTTAATTGTTGCAGAATTATAATTATTTAGCTCAAATTACCCACCAGAAGATTTTCCCAATACTAAATTACTGTGGAAATAGTATCTATTTAACTTTTTATTGGAACTAATAGGTTAAAACTTACATTAGACTTTTTTGGATATACAACATTAAAAAATGTACTTATATATGTATGTGTGTGTATATATACACGCACTCGCACAACGTTTTTAATATATATATATATATATATATATATACTGGATATATGCATTTATAATATACACAACTCTACTGAATTAAAATTTCCCTTATAGTTATAAAAACATACTTTGCATGTTTATTACGAATTAAAGCATTGGAGTTACGACTAAGTTTATTTTACTTTTGTATTAATGTTAGTTGTACTGATATTGTTTAAAAGTACAACATTGTTGTAAAACTTTGGAATTTACTAGAAGAGTGATTATCTTGTATTGACTAGTATTTACATGAATTTAACTGTTGCATCCCTTTCTTTCACAGATTTAAATTTTGACTGCTGGTTTCGGAAGAGTTAAGAAATCCCCCTGAAGAATGGTGTCGCATTTCGAACAATCTTGAATTAACTTTTGATAAGAAAATTCTCTCTGGCTCAATATTTTGTTTAAAGCTAATGAAAGAGTCGTTATAATAATCAGGAATGATAAAACATAAATTCATTTGAAAACTTAAAATTGCTCAATTCTCAGTATAATAAATTCGACTTGAGGAAAATCTCTATGCTAGGATTATCAAGGAGTTATGAAGATAAGGAGTTATAAAGATATTAAGTTAATGAATAACGAGACGTAATTGCTCATAAAATATAAAATTCATTTGAGAATTATATTTCTTACTAGAATTTATTTTAAATGGTTAAACTGATCTCTGCAAGAAGTTGTCAGGTTTGACTGATGAATAAAAATGTTAGGTTATCAATTAACTACAAAATATTCCATTTGGCATATTATACGCATAAAAGCGATGCAAAATTATATTCAAAATTTTTAAAATTTAAAATCTTCATTTTCTCGTTTTCGGCTTAGTAACTTATTTTAGATTAAGGACTAACAATGAATTTTTTATTTTCTCTATCCTGTATTTTCTCTAACTTTCTATATACCCGAAAACGAGTATCGGTACTAATCGATTTAGGTAAATGATTTTATTATAACTTTTGTCAAACTTGATGCATTCATGCAGAAATTGAAAAAGTAGAAACGGTGATAGCGATAAACATACATATCGGTGCTTAGAAATGTTACTTCCCAATATTTAGATTTTTCTATTGCAAAGTTTTATAAGCTATAATATTCTTAGGTACGTGTTGTAGTATTGCTTAACAGATTTCATTGATATGTCGCTTGAGAATCGATAATTTATTCCCTGTCCTCAAACCTTTACAATTAATAAAATGAGGAACAGAATTTAAAATTAAATTTGCCTTTTAAAAATTCAAAAGAATTTTTTTAAATATAACATACAAATAAAACAATTTCCAAAAACAGTTAACTTTAATTTTGGGAAAGTTAAATGTTTAAGGATTAGAAGAGAAATATAATTTATATAGTTCTACTATAGTTTTATTTTGGTTGAATTTTCCTATATCGGAGCTTCATATCTGAAAATAATTACATTTTTATCATAGCCTTAATTGTGAAAGTTTTTGGAAACCAGTTTTAAAATTTCACAATTTTTGGCGGTATTAAGACTCAAAAATAAGCCGGACACGAACTTGTCAGTACAATCAAAACTATTTCTTATATTAGATGAGTCGTTGTCAAAACAAAGCTTCTTTGATATTGCACACTAAGTATACAACAATCGCAATAGGCAATGAACTTTACTTCAAGTTTCGATTGAAATACGTCATTTTATACTACACAAGCAATTTTTAGGATGCTTTGAAACTGCCAGTATGTGAACAGGTGCAACAAGTTATAAAGAAAGAAGTGACATGTCGTTTAAGCACCGAAACAGACTTCGGGAAAAATTTTCACCCAAAATGTAAACGGGAATTGTTTGATTTCTAATACCATACTTAATACTTTGTCAGACCATCAACGAATGTAACTCTGGATGTATAAAATTTTCATGAAATGTAATAATTGATTTTAATGTTTTTTTTATCTAAAATACCACTAAAAAAGAATTTTAACATTTATTTGTTATTAGATATTTTTTTTAATTTTTTTCTGATATCATGAATTAAATTTGGAATTAAAACAAACTTTTGGAATTAAAGAATTCTGGGGTAGTATATTCCAAACGCCTTTAAAGGATTTGAAATTACAATTTTATTTTAAAATCTTAGTTTATTTTACACTTACAAAATTTTATTTCTTGGCTTTGCTTTCTACGAGAAATTTAAGCCTTTAAAAGTAATTGGAGGCATTTTAATAGGAGAAAATATTCATAGGAAACCCTTGATATTTCTAATTATCAATTTTCACGAATCTAATGAAAATATTTAGTAAAATGAGTTCTAAAGGAATGAGGTAAAGTATAAAGTTTTAAATATAATGAAGATGACCTCTGAACTTAAGGCGTGAATTTTTAAATGTTGATATGTTTAGCATGATTTCAGTCTTTGGTTCGGCATGATGTAGACTTTGTAACAATGGATTTCTACGAGCCGAAATGTTTTTCATATTGTGTGTGTATTTCAGTTTTTAATTATATACAAAAAGGTTAGACGGCCACTCCTCTGGCATTTTTGCCACTCACGGCCTAAATCTGATCAAATAAAATCTGAAGTATGTTATGAAATTGTTTTTGAAACTTATTTAATGATACCTACTTAGAATTTTAAATATATAATGTTAGATAAATTTTGAGACAACTTTCTCTTTTACATATATAGTTAAGACTAGCAGTTGAGACCTGGCGTGTTCAATAGTTCTAAACATTTTTTTATAGGTGGTTTGGTTAACAAAAGGACTTTTGGGGTCAAAGAAAGTAGTATAGTCAGTGAGAATTTTACAAGAATTTCATAAGTTTCCTTGGATGAAAATAAAACACTGAGCTGCAACAGCAGTACGCATCGTCCAAAACAACAGTCATTTTCACCATAATGACTAGAGACTCTTCAAAAAGTTAAGGTACAGAATTTTTAATTGTTTTGGTTGTTAAATAATTTTGCAAGCTGCATCTAAATCTGCAGTAGTATGCTTATGTTATTATTAATGCACTTTATGTATCTTATCTGAACTTAACTAGTTATTAATAATACTAAACAATTTTTTAATGGTGCTTTAGGTGCCGTAAAGGACATGTTTGGGCATATTTCAGTCAGAGAAAGTATAGTGAAACACCTGCCTATAGTCGATTTATGTTTTATCAGATTCCTTATAAAGTATGAAAATAAAAGCTAAGCTGCAACAGCAATACGTGCCAAAACAGCATACAGTTTCATCATAATCTGTGAACAAAAATTGAATTTCAAAGAAGGTAAGGAACAGTATTTTTAATTAGTTTTGTTTTAAAGTATTCTTGAAGCTGCATCTAAATCTGTGGTAATAAGTTTATAATAATGCACTTCATGTATTTAATCTAAACTTTTTAAGTTTTTTTGTTAAAATTACTTCTGTAAAATATTTGTAAAATTTTGTTTTATTAGTTTTTTTTTAATTTTAACTGGTTGTCAAGCAAGAAGTGAAATGAACTAGTTTCATCGCTAAGTTTATTTAACTAGTGTATTATTATTAGGAATTTTGTTTAGAAGTGTAAAACAGTTGTAAAATTTTGACAATAACTAGATAATATTGAAGTAGTGGCATGAATGTAATTTTTGCAATCCTTTCTTTCAGATTTAATTATTTGATGCTGCTTTTAGACTCCTTAAAGAAATCACAGTGAAAAATGTCGCATTTCAAACAATTTGAGTCTATTTAAAAAAAATAATGTTCATTACTTTCCTGGGAATACCTTTAAGCTAATTAAAAATGAAACGAATTATTCAGGAATAAAACATAATATTCAAATGAATTTAAAATTGCTCGAAATTGAGTATTAACACCTTGCTTGTTTCGCACGTACACCATACGGGCTCGGATACCGTACCTTTAATATAGGCTGTACGGACAATCTGATACCTTTGTCTTTCTCACTGCTTTGCCCATATCTTTTGTATATTTGTCAAAAAAGCCCTAAGATATCCCCAGGATGTTTAGTTTTCAAAGTATTTTCGCTTTGGGTTTAAAAGCAGTCTTTCGGATAAGTTTTGCATTACACCGCGAGTTTTTATCTTTGAGTTTTTGGCTTGTTTTGGGGAAACTGACTGAGAAAGACTTTAGTAGCAATTCCATCTACAGACTAATACGTAAGACCTGCAAACCTAATTGCTATTATTTGGGGGGGGGGGGGGGGGGGGGGGGGGGGGGGGGGGGGGGGGGGGGGGGGGGGGGGGGGGGGGGGGGGGGGGGGGGGGGGGGGGGGGGGGGGGGGGGGGGGGGGGGGGGGGGGGGGGGGGGGGGGGGGGGGGGGGGGGGGGGGGGGGGGGGGGGGGGGGGGGGGGGGGGGGGGGGGGGGGGGGGGGGGGGGGGGGGGGGGGGGGGGGGGGGGGGGGGGGGGGGGGGGGGGGGGGGGGTGTTCACTAAAAAAAATAAGAGGCAAAAGAATTGGAACAGAATAGGAATTTTTGTTCCTGACTGTGACGTTGGACTAAATGTGATCTTTAGCAAAAATTTTTAGAAAATGTAATTGTAATATTTGCACTCGAAATTAATTGCGTAGTAGTTGTAATCGAAAATATTTATATTTTCATGCATAACTGTAAACATAACTTCCCCATCTGGCGTACATAAGTGAGAAAAGTAAACCTCCATGGAAAGCATGACTTCCTATAAAAAAAGTTGTTATACATGATTAAAATAATTAGAAATATTTCTTTTAATAACATTTTCAGCTTATAAATTTTAAATGAACAAAAATATGCTATGAAAATGCCATTTTATGGATCAAAATTATGAAAAATAGAAAATTAAGGCGTTAAACTTGAGGAAAATAAATTTCTAAATAAGGAGTTATCAGGTTTGACAGTTGGATATAAATGTTAGAAGGTAATTGTGAAACATTCTCTCTGGCAAACCATACGCATACGACAAAATTTGTATTTTTAAAATTTTTTAAACTAAAATCTCAATCTTCTCGTTTTTGGGAAGGGTATTAAACTATTTTAGAAGGGGGGAGTAACAGTAAATTTTTTTTCTCTATCCTGTATTTTCTCTAACTTTCTAAACACCCGAAAACGAGAAGCAAAATTTATAGATGTAGATAATTTAATTGGAACTTCTGTCAAACCGGATATATTCATGTAGAATTGAAGAAAAGGTATGGCAGTATATAAAGCTCTAAAGACGCGGAGCGAATTTTAGATTACCTACTTCACAATGTTTAGATTTCTGGCTATCCTATTACGAAGTTCTTGGCTGTAAATATTCAAAGGCATTTGTCAAAATTGCTTAAGAGATTTCGTTGATATGTTTGTGAATTAAAATTTATATTCTCTCTAAATATAATAAAATGAAGTAAAAAGTTAAAATGTGAGAAAAGAAATTTTAATATAAAGTACAAATAAAATCGATACCTATAAGCCGTTAACGTCAGTTTTGGAAAACTTACTCTACAGATTAGAAGAGATAAATCTAGTTTGCATGATTCTACTTCCTTTCAGTTTCATTTTCATGTTTCAATGCTATCATATTTGAATTTGTTACAATTGAATTTCCATCCTCTCCTTAACAATAAGTTTTCGTCCACAAGTTTTATAATTTCCATATTTTAGGCGGTATTAAAAACCTGAAAAATATCGGACACGAACGGACCAGTAGAATCAAAACTATTGAGCCAGTCGCAACTTCGAATATTACAGATAAATCATTCTAAAAAGTATTTTACACTATTGTACATTTAATGTACAAAACCAATCCCAATAGGTGATAAATTTTAATTAGTATTGAATGAAATGCGACATTTTAAACTGTTCTAGCTATTTTGAGGAAGGTTTTTGGAAGTATATGTGAACAAGTGCCTCAAGCTGTATAGAGGAATGTGGCATGTCGTTTAAGCACTGAATAAGACATCGACTAAGTTTTTCTGTACTAGGATTATAATCCTGAAGGACTGGGACATCTAAAGAATGTGGATATCTCATGCAAAAGTAAGAAAATATTGTTTAAATTACAAATCTCGTTGTATATGTATTCTTAAAATCCACAATGAAGATCTAATTCTTGATTCTATCAATAATTGAATTTTTAAGAAGTAAAATAGAATATTTTGAAACTTAAAATCTTTGAGGCAGACTGCAAATGCCACTTAAGAATAAGGAATTAGAGTATTTTAATTTTAAAACTTTATCCAAGTCTAATTATTTTAACCCTTCTCCTGTGCTGTACACCACATGTTATATACACATCTAATACTTTATACGCTTGTATACAGCGAGGTACATAATGAGCTTTTTATATATAAACTTGTATATATTCTATATTGTCTCATATGTGACAAACAAGCGTTTAAAGCAATTTTATGTGTATATAATAATTTGCTTGTCCTGTATGTCTAATGTTATAAACTTGATAAAATTTATTTGTAGTCACTTCTACAAGCAACTTACTGCTTCAAAGCAGTTAGAAGTATGTTTTAATGCCCTAAAGTATCGGAAGATAACCCGATATATCTAATTAGATTCACATATTATGAATCGGATCAAAATTTCAGTTTTAAAATAGACTTGTAAAGGAATGGGTTCAAATCTAATGTTTTAGGCCTAGTTAAAATGTTCTGTGAACTTGAAGAAGCTTGAATAAAAGTTCAAATGAAAGTTATAACATTTAATAAGCGTTAAAGTTCTGTCCTAAAATTATTTTTAGATACTCTGAGGTAATAAGCTTATGCTTATATTATTGCTCTTTATTTATCTTTAAACTTTCTAAAGTAATATGTAATTGCTTTAAAATACATTTAAAAATTTAACTCCTTGCCTGTGTTCATATTTGAGAAAAAGTACTAAAAATGTAAATATCCACCTAAATTTTGATAATTACTATTAAAATGTTATTGTATGGTTGTTTACGTTGAATAAATCCAAAATTAGCGCTCTTAAGTTACCCGAGCTGAGTTCGTGTGTCACAGGCAAGGGGCATATTGAAGACAGATTTTGAGCTTAACTAGTTGTCTATTGTTGTTAGACAGCATTGCTAAGATAATTTGTAGTTCACTTTACAGTTAGATAATAAATGAGAAAAGTTCATATTTTAAAATTTGACTAATTTTTCCGAATGGGTGTAATTTCCAGGTTCTTCTATGCCTTCGAAGACAATTTTAGACCCAAAAGGCCTCAGGCAGACTAGAGTAGGAAACAGCATATGAAAGGACTGACTACATATCTTTACTTCACCCAGAAGTCGTTAAAGTCTCAGAAAGGTTGTTGGTAAAGTGCCACTTTTATGAGGGAAGCACGTGTGTGCTACACGAATCAAGCGTATTATGTTCGGCACCTTTTGAAAGACTTCCTTTAAATAGGACCTGAATTTGAGGCAGAAACAAAGTAGGTCATGAGGGTTGGCCTACCATTTCCAGAGGTATAAGATTGGAACTTGGAGGACATTGGACTAACTCTTATCGTGCAGTGTTTAATTGCTACTTTTTAAAAACTGCTATACTCTGTGAAATCTGCATATGGACCTTAAAAACATTGTTTAAATGTTGTGTAATGTACATATGTTTACTTTACCTCTCTACATTGTAGATGGGGCCTTTTGATTTTTCTTTTCATATTATACTGTATTGTGTGCTGTGTCTTTATTTAACTAATATCCACAATTGGTGGGATCTGTTTAACACACATTGTATTTCATTTTTCCGATTCAACAGCCAAAAGCGGAATTAAGCTTTTAGGAACTGATTACTCTCCATGAGATAATTTTACAATAGAAAGAAGTTTAGAGGATATTAAAATTACAGCATGGCCATGCTTTTCAATTAGATTATAATATAGTTACCTACTTTAGTTTTTAGTATGTAAAATATGTATAGATTGGTATGTATACGTTAGTGTAATTCGTAGCATGCTACTATAGCTTTTAGTATAGTTTGTATTTTAGTCTTTTCATTATATTAGGATAGCATTTATCTTTCACATACTTATAACAACTCTGAAGATGTGTTATAACTTATAATATTGACAGTTTTTTGGAAGAATTTTTTACCATGCTACAAGATGTTATTAGGTGTTATACTCTTACTTTTGTAATAAATGTGAAATACATTTTGACAATTACTGAAAAACAGTGGGAATACTGATATGCAATAGTATCAAATATGGCACGAATGGTTAAAAAAATTCATGCATTTTTCATGCAGTTTTAAAAAACTTGTCCAACAAACTAATATTCTATAAAAAAAACCTAAACACCATTTATAAAATCTACAAAAATTGAGCAGGTTTCAAATCAAATGAAATGCTAAATGCTGGAATAAAACAAGTTCATTTACTTATGAAAGTGTAAGATGTTTAATAAACCTGACTCAATATTGTATAAACAATTCCGGTTATCCGGTTGATAAAACTATTTTATTGTAAGCTGGATACATTTAAAGACTAAAATAGAACTATTATTTGTATTTTATTTTTTGAGGATATTTAAACAAAGTTGTTCTTTGAATTGTATATACAAGCATGTAAATAAACTATTTTTACCTTTTTGTCCATATTAGCATATTTATAGCAATAATTTTTAACTTGTTACATGATGGGTTTTTTTTATTATAAGTAGCATAATTGTAATGACTATGCAATACAAGTACTTGCATTAATCTTTGTTAACGTAAGCCAAGTTTGTGCATCAAGTAATTATACACATGTAAAGGGATGAAATGAAGTAGTTAAGCTTCCATAGTCTTATTATTTGCACACTTATAGGTAATGTTCTACTTGATGTGGAGGAATTATTCAGTTTATATGTGATTATCAATCATCAGTTACAAATAAAAAAATTACGTACCCCTTTAATTTCGTTGTTACTGTTTGTCATACATGTTTGCAGCTATTCGAAATCTTTCACATTTTAAGGGTCACATGATTCTTAAAAGTCGAAAAAATGGAAAATAGCAGTTTTCACTTATCATACCATGAAAATAAAAACATGCTTTTTTTGCAACATAGATCAAATTATCATTCATTTTCGAAACAAATTTATTAAAGTTTTAAATAAGAAACTTTGTTAATTAAAATGATATCTATGCTGAAGTGCAATGTTTATTAAAAGTATAATTGTAAGACAAGTTTTATTTTGAGATATTATGACTTAAAACGCCAACTTTGAACTAAAATGTGTATATATTTAAGATAATTTTTTCTAAATTTTTAAAAGTAAGCAATTTTTGCCCTTAAAATTAATTATTCATTGAAAAATAACATTGGGAAATATTAAGAAAATATATTTTCAATAGGATAAAATTATATTTTAGACAACCTGTAGAAGTATTAAACTTTTTTGAGATAACAAGCACATTCCATGAAAAAGACGCAATTTGAGATAAAGTTTTGTAAGCTTAAATTTGTTTACATTATACAGTTGACACGTTTTTATTCATAAATCCTCTCAATATTGGAATTTAAGCTAATTGTTTTGAAATTTTCAAAACAATTTTTTTTTTCTGAAAAAAAATTTTTTTTTGGTCTAAGTAGTATTACAATTGAAGAAAACGCGTTATATTTTTTAAAATCTGCAGAAATTCTATTTTTTTCTATTTTCAGTCTTTTAAACTTCTAGACATTTTTGAATCGTTTAAAATAAATCCCATCGAAAAAAAAATCTCACCATTAAAATTCTATTCAGTTATGTGGCCTCCACACTATGCCAATTATTTACCACTCCAGTGCTAGAACTGATGGTGACCTTGGATGATGGTTCTCTGGTTGCATTCACACACTGGGCCAATAAATGAGCAGAGCACGTGCATGCGTCCATAGTCTACTGCGCACTTTGGTAGCGCTTGCTGGCTGTCTTTGATATTTGGAGAAAAACTGCTTCCGAAGTCATCCTCCTTCAAAGTCATTTTATCGTTGACCACGGTAAGCCATGGTAGTGGCTTGCAGTGGACCCTAGTGGGGAGAGGCCCTTAGATGATTGATTTGAGGATGGTTATTAATGTTTTTTTAATTATATTCCAATGCCAAATGAGGGGGGGATATCTTTAATAATTACAGGACAAAAGAACAGATCCCAAGGGATTCGAGTTATCTAACGTTTACTTCTAATTGATTATATGAGTTTCTTAACACGGTAGCTTCATAGATACAAAACAAGCTATAAATTTTTTTTTTACTGAAAAATGTATTTTCAACTTCCACTTACTGTAAAAAAAAAAAAGTATTGCACTAATGGATTTCAAATCTTCACAGTAACTGTATTATAGACAGTTGTAATTTTTTCAGTCCATCGTATGAGAGGTTATGCCAGTGTTTCCCAACCTTGTTTTGGGCCATGACCCATTTTAGACTTTTTAAAATCCTTATTACGCCCCTATATTACATAATGTTTAATAATTTGAATTGTTAACTTAAGAGACTTGAATTATAGGTTCGAAAATTAAGTTTTGATTAAATATTAAAATGATTCAAAAATTAAGAATTTGATAACGAATTACTTTAAGGTTTTATAAGTAAGAGTTGAGGCTAAAATAGAAACCCGAAATAATTTTAAGAATTTTTCTGTATTAATTGAATATTTTAGTTGGATCCTTGAGCTTGATGCTTTCTGCACAAACATTTTATGTCGGGTTCCAATTTCGTTAGCTTCATTCTTAAGTTTCCCCCCTTTGTGCTCTATCCAGACGATTTCTTTTTTTATTTAAACAGTAAATCATTTATAGCACTAAATCCACATTCAGCTAAATATGAAGATGCAAAAGACAACAATAGTTTTCTGGCACATTGTAATATATTTGGGTATTTGATTTCTGTTTCCTCACAAAACCACACCATCGCTCTTTTTATATTAAATAAAGTTTTAACTGATTGATTATTTTTAATTTCTGCGAGGAGTTCTTGCTACTGCATATTTGTTATATTTGACAAATCCAATAACATTGACTGCATCAACCACTTCGGAAAATAGGTCTGTTGTAAATCAGAAAATCATTCTTTTAAATCAGCCGACATAATTTTCAGATGATCGACAATAGCAAGTAAAGCAGTATTGTTTACTTCACATTTTTGGAGCCAATAAAAATGTTCAAAATATTTTGACATTAAGAGATTTCTGACCTAACTCAATTAGGTAAATAAACCCAAATATCTTTACTTTTGCCTCAACCAGAGTTTTATTTGTTCTTTGAAGTTGCCTATTTAATATATTTAGTTTTTCAAAGATATCGGCTAAATAACTAACCAATGCTTTACCGTCGACTGTTAACAGATACTTAATTTCAGGTTTGTCTCCTAAAAAGTCACTAATAGTATCAAAGAAGTCAAATCTTTTCAAGTAGTTTCCTTTAGACAGCCATTTTACCTCAGTCTGAAGTAAAAGCCTCACATGCTCACAAAGTAGCTTGAAGAGCATTAATATACTTTATTATAGAATATAGTACTTCATGTAGAAAAGGTGAGATGTTTTCAGCTACCAAGTTTTGAAATTATACCAGTTTGGTAAGTAAAATTTGATTTTTTAATAGTAAAGGCTTCAAATTTGAACTTGAGATCAAATTGAATATATTGAATTTTGGGTTTTATATATAAATGAAGGCTATATTTATAAAAAGTGGAATTTGTGAAATGCGCAGTAAAATATTAGTAAAAATATTTTTCCAAGAAAAGAAGTTACTTCAAAAAGAATTCATTCATACAAAATATTGTAGTGACTGAAAACAATCGGGAATTGTAACTTGGAAATCAGTTAAATAATATACCTGTAATAAGCTATCAAAGGTGACACATCCCCATGAATGGCTTTAGTTTTCCGACAATAAAAAATATAAAGCATGTAAGTTTCATAGTTAACGTCTAAAATAAGAATTTCAATTTAAATGCAATATATTGTGTGTTGAGGTATATGTAACTTACCAGGGATTCTTAGGGAATATACATTTAAAAAAGAGGATTACATAATTGTAAGACATCTTGCAACTAGAGAAATGATGCTAGAACATCTTGAAATTTTCAATCAGTTCAACCAGTTTTAATTCTTTACCATGTAACTCGAAGATACATGAAGAGAAACTTAAGCAACTTAGTAGTATATTTCCGATCTAGATTACTATATATAGGAAAATGATTGCAATGCGTGTCTTTGCGCTATTTAGAGTTATTTAGGAGGGTAAAATTAATTGACGACATACAAGATTTCCTTCTGTGCAATGCCGACATATATTTTAAGAAAGGTACTTGCAAAATATTTACGACTAAAAATATTTTATTTAAATTTCAAACTGTTTGTAGCTTTTATTTCTTCACCGATACAATAAAAAATCAATATTTTTAAAAATCTTAAAATGTGTTTAAGCACTTAAACAGTTTACAGAATGGCTAAGAAAATATTTCACATTATAACATTTCATCTACAGATATAATAAACTTTCCATAAACGTTTTGTAATTTTTAAAATATCTTTGATTTTTAACAAAACATTTAATAAATTAACACATTGATATTAAGATTCAACTTTGCTAAGATTGGGTAATAACTTAATTTACCGTATTATTTTATGTACAGAATATGTATAAACAGTTTACTGGTTTACATAACACTAGTATATATAATATAATGTACATGTTTCTGCTTGAGTAATTTAGTGTTATGCTGTTACATACAATTCATTTACAAGAAACGTGATATAACATAACGTATGTCATGTACCTTGTATACAAAAATACGTGTTACAATTTATATGTGTGTTTCTATATGAATGGAAATTGTGCAATTATTATTTTGTCTAGTAATCGTAAATAAACTTCAAACCTAAATATGAGATATAAATGCAATTTTTTGATCGTTCTCTAATATTGCTTGGTGGTCAATTAGATCTAAATTCATCATAAAATTCCTTGTCAAAAGGAAATAAATCAGTTGATAATATTTTATGGTCCTCCCCCCTTTACAAAAGATGTGATGAGGTCAGATTTAGATAACAAGCATTTTACTTCTCGAATGAATTAATGATTCAGTTATATTACTGATCTAAATCGCCTCATCTCAACACACACACACACATACACAGACATATATATTTATACACAATCACCGAATAAAAGGACAAAAAATGTTTAATGCCATATTTTATTAAATTAATTTTATTAAATTTGAAAATCATTTTTTCTGTGAATGTTTGAAAATGGAGAATGTCGACATTCACATAGTCTCTTGTTTTATGTCAGAGTGTTTTATTATATATATATATATATATATATATATATATATATATATATATATATATATATATATATATATATATATATATATATATTATATATATATATATATATATATATATATATATATATATATGAAATCTGCCTTAGTGGTCCTTGTCAAAATGACCACTAAGTCATATTTACAAATGGAAATTATTTATGTCCAATGGACTGTGTTTTTTTAAATGAATGAACTTTTTAAGAAGGTATATTAAATGTCGTAAAATAATCGGGGAAAGGACTATAGAAATTAATATGTTGGATAATTCTTCATGTTAAAACTGTCACACCCATTATAGACACAAACAAAGATATCTCCTAATGAAATCTACAAAAATGTTAGAAACTCAAGAAGAAAATTTTATCCTGCTGAAATTGGTAATACAGGTTAGTAATAGCACAAATACAATTTTCTTATGTGTACCGAAGTCCAACAGGTGTTCGAAATGTGTTGGCAGTTGTAATGGGAATAACAGTTACTGATTTTTATAAATTAATTAAGGATATGGTACCCTCGGTCAGCGTTATACCCGTAATTTGAAAATTAATAATAAAAGTTTTGAAAATTTGTAATTAAAAGATCGTTTTATAGATGGATTCTTTCTCAAGAACTATAACTTAGAGAAGCAGTTGCAGACAATTCAAGGAGAGAAAGGCAACACAATTTACGCTGTCATTTTAAACAGTATAGTGTTCCACAAGCAAATGCAATTGTAAATGTCAGGGACACTTGTGCAATTCAACATGCCATAATAGTTTAAAATTTTGCAATAAATAATATTGTATTACTTCAATCATATTAAGTATGTTTATTTTTGGTATAATTTAACCCTTCTCCTATTTATATATCATAATAGGTTTTAATAATAAAGTATGATTTAAAATCTTAACAAAAATATTTTCATACTATATTGACTACTAGTGAATGGTGACTGTCAACATACACCGGTGATAGTATGACATATACATACATATTTACATACATACATATTTACATACATACATATATACATATATATATATATATATATATATATATATATATATATATATATATATAATAAAACACTCTGACTTAAAACAAGAGACTATGTGAATGTTGACATTCACCGGGGATAGTCGACATTCTCCATTTTCAAACATTCACAGTAAAACTGATTTTCAAATTTAATTAAAATATGGCATTAAACATTATTTGTCCTTTTATTCGTTCGTCACTTTATCTGACTTCGGTGATTGTGTATAAATATATATGTCTGTGTATGTGTGTGTGTGTGTTGAGATGAGGCGATTTAGATCAGTAATATAACTGAATCATTAATTCATTCGAGAAGTAAAATGCTTGTTATCTAAATCTGACCTCATCACATCTTTTGTAAAGGATAGAGGACCATAAAATATATTCAACGAATTTTTTTCATCTTATGCGGTAGTCTCGGGCGGGGTTCTGATTCATGTGCCAGATTAGAATCCCGTCTTCGTACATGACACTAAATAAGAATGTACCTTTGTGGAGTTATTTATGAGTCCCAAAGTTCAGTGCCCAATTTGAAAGGACAAGGTTTTTCCAAGTTGGCGGTCTCATGGCGGGGTAAGGAAGACCAATGAAATTTTTACAACTATCCCGATTGGACGAACAGAAGGAAGAGGGGACAAGGATGAAATTGATATAAAAGAAGAAAAGGTCTAGAGAGAAAGAGAGGAGAGGTTCGAGAGTGGAGTCGAATCGAAGGGAGCGGAGCAGTCGAGTCGAGCAGACAAGTCCGACTGTCAGTGTTCAAGACTCGAGGACAGAGTACGGGGATCAAAGGAGTTAGGACCAAGGAACACCTCGACATTTCTCAACGACCAAAATTTTCCAGCTCATCCGCTTTTCATTATCACCCCGAGTTATATTAGAAGGTCCCATACCAGCGGTCATACGGAGTCCACATTATCATCACATCAATCGAAAGGTATCTACAAGAGCTCCCCAGAGTACAGCCTTGACACACCCAAAAAATCCACAAAGGTACGCATTATTATATATATTTGAAATTGGGATTGGGTCCTCTCTCCTATATACATAGAGTTAGCTAAGTGATAGGAAAGTATTATTATCATATCTTAATTGGTGTGGCACCTATTTTGATTATATTAAAAGTAAATCGTATGAAACTTAATCTGAATCTGTATATTAATAATGTGTATATATATATATATATATATATATATATATATATATATATATATATATATATATATATATATATAATATATATATATATATATATATATATATATATATATATATATATATATATATATATATATATATATATATGTATATATATATATATATATATATATATATATATATATATATATATATATATATATATATATTATAATATATATATATATATATATATATATATATATATATATATATATATATATGTATATATATGTATCTATGTATATATATATATATGTATATATATATATGTATATATGTATATATATGTGTGTATTTATATATGTATATATCTGTCATCACTGCTTTTGAAGAGGAAAATGCAGCTGAAAGGGTAAGCTATTAATCAAGGATAAAAAACCCCTCTGATTCCAAATCACATATTTGAAACATATTCGTCTCAGCAATAAGACTCACAATAGAACCAAATAATTTGAAAGCAGGTAAATACTCTGAAATAAAATAAAATCCTTCCTTTTCTGCAGAAATTGTTCTAAAACTCAGACAAAGTGTTTGACTGCTCAATGATTACTCTTCTACTTTTTCAGCTTGTTTAACCCCTTCCTTTATGATTTAATAATGAAAAACTGTGCATGAAATAACCATTTATTTTTTATTTAAAAAACTTGTTTCATTTTACAATTCTTACATATTCTTAATTAAAATCCACTTTTTACATAGTGTTAAATAATATCAGAAACAGTAAAATTAAGAAAATATCAAAGCAAAACATTAATAAGGTATACAGATAATAGTCTTCAAGTTAGTGGTACTTTTCAAAACAAAGTGCAAAGGAATTCTTAATTGTTTACACCGCCAAGTAGTCTCACTTTTAATTTGATTCTTGTAACACACATGGCATTTCTTAGTAGGTTTTCTTTTATTCTGACTCATTAATTTGGCAGTGACTTGTACCAAGAAATTCTAAGTAAACAATATGCAGTAGTTACTTGTGATTTTCACAAGTGATAAAAGTGTTGCCAAATTCAGTACACTAGAAATTTTAAACTAAATTAATTATCATATTTAACAGTAACTTTAATCGCATGACGAGTGTAGCTCGTCATTGTGCGGCATGGAATGAAAAACTAATGACGAGCTAGACTCGCCATTTTACCGGAAGGGGTTAATGTTTTGAAACATGTTGAAAAAGTATATATTTAAGGATATTTTTATAATCTTTAAGAACTGGACCTTGTTGCCATTGACATCCGATTAATTGAAGTGGTCTTATACTAATTCATGTCTGTGGACAAGACACTAAAAGCAGGATTGAAGTTTTGAAAATGCTCCTAATTCAAAAAGTAATTTAATATTGCTGAATTTCAATAATAAAAATGTGTGAAAATATTTCGTGCAATCAAATATCTTTAAACTGAATTCTAAATAACTGAATAATTGAAATTGTCTGATTTTAAAAGTTTTTTGCTAAATCTATATAAATGTTGATTCCCGATAATCGATGAAGATTGTTTAACACTTAACAAAATTTCGTTTTTTTCAACTATTTAATTTTTTTATTTTAATTAAAGTCTAAAACTGAATACATGTTGACAAATCTTACTTAGAGATACTAGATACATTAATATTAAACAAAATTTAGATTCCAGGGAAACAATAAAATTATTCGTTGTAGAATAAATAACAAATTTGTAAAAAGTGACAGATTTACAAAAAGCAATATATATGACTTAGAAACAGAATGATATATAAAAATAAAGAAAAGAAAGAAAAAGTAAGCTTACGATAAATTACATACAACGAAAACAACATGTGTACAAGAAATTGTAATGTATACAAAGAAATGGATTAAAGAAACAATAAACTACAAGGATATAATAAAAGATAGTAGTAATGCAAAGAAATGTATTACACAACAAACAACAAAAAGCAAGCAAAATTACGAACCAAAGAACAAAAGCAAGGAAGCAAATTTAAGAGTCATGAAAGAGGAATATTGAATACAAAGCATGTAAAAAAGAACAATAAGTAAAAACAAAAAAGAGAACGAAAACCGAGGAAACAGGATGAAAAAAAGATGAAAATTTAGTGAGAGGCCGATAAGATTTAAAAAGAAACGACAAGGTTGCGAAGATCCCTATAAAATATAGGTAAGAATTACGCGAAGAATGTAACATGTAGAACAAAATAAAGAATATAAAGAAAAAAGATTTTTAGACTCCATAAAGAAAAAAAAATAACCTAAACTTCTGCAGCAAGAAAATTTTGTTTAATGGACACGATCGGAAATTTACGAGGAAAAAGAAAACGTATTGAATTAAGAGAAAAAACATGAACAAAATTATATAAACAAAAGGGGATTGGGAAAAGAGAATAAAAATACGACAGTGTAAAAGAAAAGGAAAAGAAATTACTTGAACATTAGGAAAAAAGCAAAGAGATCGGGAAAGTGTAGGCAAGAGTGAAATATATGATAGCAAAAGGGAGAGCAGATGAGTACAATAGACTGAATTTAAGCGTTTCGTTGATATAATAATACGGAAAAATAAATTATACTATCTGATTTTGTTTTGAGAAATATTTCTTGTAAATACAAGTGTTTGCTAATGTTTATAAGTACTATGGGGGATTTATTGACACTTTCAGTATCTATTCGTACTAATATCAGATATTTAATACTTAAACTTTTTAACTATTCATTACTTTCCTCTATTGCTACACATAATTGAAACTATTGAATGCAAATCACGTATTAATACCTTTAACAGATTTAAGAGTTATCCTCGCATAGATTGTTTACTTAATTAAGAATATTTTCAGTTATTGAAAATTTTATATTTAAAGAAAAATGTTTCAATTATTTTCTCTTTGCTGACATTTATAGATTGACAAATTTAGAAAAAATATACTACACTGTAACTTTCTAAAAGCAAATAATTTGAATGTAAAGCAAGTATTACTACTTTTAACAGATTTGAGAGTTTTCTTCAAGATAGCTTTATTTATTTAATTCAGAATATTTTTTTTTTGAAAATTTTATATTTAAAGAAAAATGTGTCAATTATTTTCTCTTTGCTGCCATTTATGGCTTGATAAATTTAGAAAAAATATGCAACACTATAATTTTTTTAAAAGTTAATACTTTGAATGTAAAGCAAGTATTACTATTTTTAACAGATTTGATAGTTATCCTCAGATAGCTAATTTACTTAATTAAGAATATTTTATTCTTTTGAAAATTTTATATTAACAGAAAAATGTGTCAATTATTTTCTCTTTGCTGCCATTTATGGCTTGACAAATTTAGAAAAAATATACAACACTATAATTTTCTAAAAGTTAATACTTTGAATGTAAAGCAAGTATTACTACTTTTAACAAATTTGAGAGTTATCCTCGAATAGCTAATTTACTTAATTAAGAATATTTTATTATTTTGAAAACTTTATATTTAAAGAAAAATGTGTCAATTATTTTCTCTTTGCTGCCATTTATGGCTTGACAAATTTAGAAAAAATATACAACACCTTAATTTTCTAAATACTCCACTTTAAGGCAGCTGCTTTGTGGATATTGCTGTAAATCTTTAATCACTTGTATTCCTCTCTTTAATTACGTACTTGCATATATTGCAGTAGTTTAGTCTCCTAATGTGTATTGTGTTGAAGTTAAAAGGATATTGATATAAGTAGAAATGATTTCTCATGGCCACGAGTCAGATAGTCTACGCTTTTACAATAGCCGTAAGGATAGTACACGAACAAGTGACATGACACGAATTTTGTCACTGTTGGTTAGTTGGCTAGTAGGTTTCATGTCTATCTAGAAACAAAGTCATTTTCATGGAAATATGGTTGTCATTACATTGAAAATTTGGACTTGTAAGGTTGAGCCTTTATAGTTTGGACTCAGGAACCAAGCAGAAATCCCCAGGCTGGACCTGATATCTACAGAGGTATAATTTAAACTTAGAGGATATTGCGACTACGAGCTTATTTTACGTCTCCTATCCGTCTTTAGTGAACACGGTGTTCTTTCACTACTCTGGCTTCAAATTATCAACCCTCCTGCTATGAGTTCAAGGCCTTCGCTGACAAAGTTACCACAGTTTATTTTGTCTCCGTTATTGAAGCTTCAAAGCAAAAGTTTTATTGAAGATTTTTACAGTCATAAGGCTAGTGTAAAAATTAATCTGTAACACAGAAATAATTAAAAAAATCATTTTAAAAGACGAATAACGAATAAGATTTGTATGCACGATGCGAAAATGCTCTAATCTGCATGTCACAGGAACAATTGATAATTAATAAAATTTCAAATACATTACTTGACTTATCTTTATTAATTTCAATGAAAAAATACGTCAATCAATAAACTAACAGATAATATAGAAAATTATAAGAATCTATGCTTATAAGTATATATTGCTTGAAACTCCGAAAGAGACTACATAGTAGTGCTGAATAATGTGAACATCTCAGGTTGGAACAAATAAAAATAATGCCAAAATTAGTTGCTAATATTATGGGTTTCTTTTAAAATAAGTGATAAGGATGATCAATGATATTCTTTTATACTCTAAAGAAGATAAAAAAACTTAGACATCACCATCTCTGTCACATGTAGTTTTAGCCGTCAGGCTTTCTGGAAGAAAACTCACAACTTCTTTTTAAAAATTTTGACAGCTCTGAAGAAACTCTCGCAGCTGCCAAAGAGGAGTCAGATCCAATCCCACATCTATAGTTCTGCACTAAGAAGTGGTGCGTTGGACTACCAAGTTTTGATTCCTGTTAGGGTAATAATTTGTAGTCCAAGAAGACAGAAAATTATCCTCACATCTGAAAGTACACACATTACCTTATAAATAATTTTGTCAGCTTAATTGTACCTATACACATTATCTACTCATTCAGATATAACTGAATGTTTTTAAAGATGCATTTATGGATTGTGTTTATAGACCATATTTTTGTATTTAAGAAGTTTTATCTCTTCTTGATAAGGTACGATATAATGCGATGGTGGCTAATATGATACTTTTCTGCCATTTTTGCCTTCGTGATGGGATTTCCTTTCATGTTGTGATGCATTTTAAACACCATGGAAATCTAAACTGTTAATGCTCATCATTCAATTTTCTAGAGACATTGCCTTTTGCTAAAAACAAAGAGAACTTGAGCTGTAGATTAGTCTATGTTTGTTAACTTTAACAATAATTTGACATAACAATAAGAGACGGTTTCAAAAAAAATGAAGGTAAAAATTAACCAATATAATTAACTACTCGGGACACTATGTAGCAGTTCGAAAAGTGAAATTTGTCTCTACTTAATGTTTATTAGTATCATTTGGTACACATTGCATCGTGCATGCCACCTGAAACATCATTTTTAATCATCTTTTCGTGGCATGTCGAAAGGTAAATTTTATGGTTACTGTGATAGGTAAGTTCACTTAGAATGGTGTTTATTCATGAAAGCAAACGGAAAAGTACTATACATGCTGTTTACAATATCAATTTAGGGAAAGCAACAAACAAACGCCAGAAATTCTGAGTCGAAAATGTAAGTAATTCCGAATCCTGATTTTGATTTAGAATTTTTTTTCAGTTCGAAATATAAATGAAGAATAAAATTCTGGTCTATCAGTCCTTGTGTAATAAAATAGAAAACGTAAAGCTCTCAATGAGACTAAATTTTTATAGTCATCAAGGGTTTAGTCACTCATTTAGAGTAATTGACACGCTTATAATACACAAAATTCTGGCTAAACACTTCTGGGATTTTAAACAGGCTTTTTGCTAAAAATATCCCTTTTAACAATTTTTATAATATTTTGTTTTCCTATTTTTAAAAACTTGTTTAAATATATTTCTACTGATATATAGAAATACTTAATGACTATAGGGTAATTTTATATTGTTATATTTTCAAATTTCATTTATCGAAATCTATTATAAAAGTGTAAATATAAATTACTCTTACAAAGTTAAAATAAGTGTTTTCGTATAAATAAATCAAAAGCAATTTGACGTTATAATCTTCGAGAAATACTTATCACAAAGCCAGCGGTGAAAATATATAAATTTCTAAACAGAAGCATCTTGAATACACAAGTACCTAAACGTCCCTAAACGGTTTTAAGAAAAGAAGGCTTATTTCCTTACATTAGCTAACAAAACCTTAGGCGATATCTCAGAACTGAATGTGAGAATATAAAGACTAAAGCAGGTGATGCGTAATAATACCTTGAAGGGTCATAAACTTTGCCATTATCTGAAGCATGATTGCTTATTTTGAAAAATGATGTTCTTGTTTTAGTTTAAGTGAGAAAAAAGTCACTAGAAAGTAATTTATGCATCAAAAAGAATTCTTAAAATTTTAGTCACACCATTTTTAAACCATTCCACCTTCTCTATGTATTAGACTGCTTGGGGATTTACAAAATTGCTTTCGATAAGGGAAGGGAAAATGTTATTTAAATATTACCTCATAAAGTTTTTTTTAAGGATTAAATACATGCTTTGGAAATTTTAATGCTTTGAGACAGGGCTCTTAAGCTTCGTATATATTTAGTGGTCAGTTTATAATGAGCCTTATTTTTGTTGACGAAAGCATTTTTCTATTTAAAGACATTAAAATTTAACAAATTACACGTCATTAATTTTAAGTTGTTGCTTTTTGCACATAAACAGAAAACTGTAAAATAAATTAAAAGTAACTTGTGTTCAACTTGATTTTTGTTTCTTTGTGTTTAAAATTTAGATATATGTTGAAACTCTTTCTTTTTGAAAACGTACTTCTATTTTTCTTAGTAATTATTATAAACGCTTTAAAAGTACATGTTTGTCTCATTTTATTATTTTGTAGTGAACACAAACTGTTACGCAAAATATTTTTTCTTCTGCTCTAAGTACTCTCAAGAACAATTATTTTAGTCTAATACATATAGTAGAGTGTAAATACTTTACTTTTAACTTTATGAGATATTTTATTTCACCCTTTTTGAAACTAGAGGTTGCTTAAAGTTTTATAAGGAGATAGGAGTTTTTAATTGCGATCTGCCTTTCGGAATCACTTTATTCAAGTTCGTGGTAATAGTTATAGATAATCATTTAAGTCATTTAAGCAAAGTTGAGTGAAGTTTTTAAACATTTTCTATCCCAACTAATTGTCTGGAAAAGGAAATACAAAAGTTGCACCCTTAATTACAAATAAAATTTTCAGGCTAACTACACTTTTATACTTGAAATAATAAAGGTTTTTATGTACTGAAAATGACACTGCTGGAAGCTGCTTCTTGGAAAAGGCATACCATTTCTTACATGTATAGCTTTGGTTTGGAGGTAGAAAAAGGTCGCCGGAGACTGTCTCGCATGGTAAAGCAAAATCGGAGCCAGACATTGGATCAGCTGACAACCCAATACAATGTAGGACCAAGTAGTATAGTATCGGAGCACACTGTTCAGCGGACACTGTTGGATACGGGGCTACGAAGCAAAGGTCCCACTCCTGTGTCTTTTCTGACCAAGTGTCATCGACAACTGCGCCTACGCTGGGTCCGGGAGTATCGAGACTGGTCCATGGATCAGTGGGAGAGAGTTGCCTGGTCAGATGAATCACGGTTTGTCATTCATCACGCCGATGGCCGTGTCAGGATACGCCGTCTTACAGGCCAACAGTTGCTCTCTCAATGTACAGTAGGTGATACACAGGCCGGTGGTGGCGGTATTATGCTTTGGGGGGCATTATCTTTGGCGTCTCTGTTACCTGTGGTTGTGGTAGAGAATACCATGAAAGCTACAGGGTATCTGAACATCATCGTGGACCAGTTGCACCCT
>CM063501.1:71848331-71863331 GCA_032207245.1 Pardosa pseudoannulata
ATTTATATTTATACAAGTACCAATACAGTATACATATTTTTCATGTGTTTAACGTAATAGTCATTTTGAACAATTTTAACTAATGATGGTTTTAATAAATGAAAGTATATCTTCTATAAGACCTGGTTAAGAATAGCTTTAATCTTGTATCTTTATAGTTTAAGGATAGAAAAACGGCCTTGCACCAATTACCTTCGTGTAAAAAACATTGAAAATTTCATCTAAATTGATTTTAATTGCAGTTGTCAGACGATAAGCATTTATTTATCTTATTTCATTTCATCTAAGCAGTTTATAGAATATATTTTATAATACCCCTGTAAAGATTTTTGTTTATTGTCAAAAAGCAAAGGCAAGGAAGCTTACAATAAGAAGTACGTCTAAAGTAAAATAGAATTAAAACAAACCTTATCCTTGAAACATGTGACATGTTCTGAGAATTGAAATAAATCTTTACCATCACAAATGATAATCAAGTTATGGTGACATTAAAAGTCTTTACCTGCAGCAGAATGTTTAATACTTTAAATACATTTTCAAGAATTTTAAGTGAAATGAATATCTTCATGCTCATTATGAGAAATTTTGTTCATATTATTAGTGTTTAGCATATCTTCAGCAAAAAAAAAAAAAAATAAAATAAAAATATGAATTTCATGATTTTTTAAATATTTTTGTAAAGTTTCTGAACAATGAAGGTCTTTGAAAATAGAATTTATACTGATAATGATACAGATTTGTCTAAAACTGGAATGTTTTTATTGTAATCACATCTATTGAAAATAGAAAAAAATCACTGAAAATTTCAATTTCTCAGCGTTCATTACTTATAAAACATATCATAATAGAATTAAACTAAGACAATTATTGTAAATTATAGAACATTGTTGACATATAAAAGTTTAAAACAGACTTTTCAAATAAATTTTCTGAAAGTTTCAGTTTCCAAAATTTATTTATTGTACAATATACATAAACTATTTTTGTACTATTCACTAATAAATACAATGGAATACATTTTATGTGTTAGTAAAAATTGGACCTTTTCACTGATATTACAAATTATAGACGCAGTAACTGTAATTACACAATTTAATTTTGAAAATTTTATTATGGGCTTGAAAAAATCAACTCACATTAAAATTAATAGCTTTTCTGTCACTTCCTGCATTTAATATATTAATAAATGTGATAAAACTTTTTTTTTTCAAATTTCCACCCATACATAAAAAGAGCTATCTACTGACTTTCCTTTACAAAATTTAAAAAAAAAATTATTGCATGGTAGCCATAATTTAATTAATGTAACACTATGCTATGCAATTTTTAGAACAATAAAAAGTTCAACACTAATCTTCCATTGAAGTTATTAACACGGTGTGCAACAAATTAATATATTGAGCGAGAAATTACAGAATTAAGCTTAAGGAAACTTGATTATTTATTACAATTAATTCCATGCTAAGAATTAACGTCGAAAATTAATTTGACACAAAGCCCCTTTTACTTGAGGTATAATTAAAAGCAGGAATATACGCGTGATAAGCTATATCGGGACATTGTGGATCTAAACTCAATAAATAGTGCTCGAAATGTGTTAAGCTGCCAAGCGATTCGGGAAGAGAATTATTTCGCGATGCAAAGCCGGGTGTCATTTAACTCGAAAAGTACTTTTTAGGAGAACAAAGGATTTCGAGGAAAATATTAATATTAATCAAGTTAATTTCAATGAATATTGGAATTGCGATACATTAATTTAGTAAACTGTAGCTTAGGGAGTGACGGAAAAGGAGAGACTAGAGAAATTTTATCGAGTTTATTATAGTAATGTTTATAAAGTTAGGATAATTATAATAACTCCCAGAAAGTAATATTATAAATTTATTCACAGCATTAGATGCATGAATATTTCAGCTAATATAACAGTATTTACATTATATTGAGTAAAGGTTTGTTTATTTTCTGTGATTATTTCTTTTATTTAAGGAAAACAGATTATCTGTAAGAGTCGCGCCCGTCACTGTCGGTGGTCTAGACGAGCGTTTGTTAAAGCAAACTTTTGTTCATTGTATGACGCCGATAATTTTTCGATCGACTTTGTGATCAAAGGCTTATGGGAAGCAGCACGACCATGGAAACCAAGCAAATGAGCTTCCTAACGGATGGTATTCATTGCAACAATACTCCCGGATGCCTGTTGAAACTCCTCGCGGATGAAGGTCATCGGTTGGGTACGGTTCTTTCGAATTTCTTTGGACAGCACTCGTCGGTCTCTATCTCCCAGTTTCGTTGGTCTGTGGACCCGGGGCACATTCCGACAATCACCACTGACCTTCCACTTCTTAATCACATAGGTCACTGTTGATTTTGGGTACTTCAGATCACTAGATGTATCCCTTAAGGATCGGCCACATTTGTGATACCCAATAATTATACCTTTCTCGAAATCAGAGAGCTCCAAACTGCGCGGCATCTTGTGTGTCACAACGGCCGATGCTGTTTCCTACACGATGTATACCGGCGGAGGCCGTGAAGTACTTCAGGACCGCAGATATCATCATTTGCATATGTGTAAAAATACTTATTGGTAGACAGTATATATATGTATATGTATATATATATGTATATATATGTATATATATGTATATGTAAATATATATATATATATATATATGGAGATTTTAACTCCACAAAAAACGAATAAGAATAAATAGTAATTATTGAAATATGATTGATATAAGAAAGGTAATTACTTACCTCCTCCCATATTCCGGATGGCAAACTTTCAGCTCAACACACACAAAATCCATTAAAAAATATAAGACTACTATTTAGAATACGGTATCTTTAATAGTTTATATCCTTCCACAAGTAATAAAATATTCCTTAAAATTACGAATAAAGTTCAATAAAGAATAACATAGATTTAATTAAGAATAACATAGGATAACAAATAATAACAGAATTTCTATTACTCGAATACAAATATTTTAGAATTAAGCTTCCGGTTCGTATGGAAGCGACGAATAGTTCTACTACGAATAAAAGTTCAAAGTTTATTTTTTGTTTTTTCTGGACGCGACGCTTCCCACAGCTTGGCGTTTTTATTCTGTTGCCACTGGAGATTCAACACACACACACACACACACACACACACACACACACACACATATATATATATATATATATATATATATACATATATATATACATACATATATATAATACATATATATATATATATATATATATATATATATATATATATATATATATATATATATATATATATATATATATACATATATAGATATATATATATATATACATATATAATAATACATATATATATAACATATATACATATATATATATATATATATAAAATACATATATAATATATTATATATATATATATATATATACATATATATATATATGTATAAAATATAATAATGTATATATAAATAAATATAAGTATATAGTGTAAATAGTCACTCTCATACATGCACAAAAATTAATAATGCACTGTAAAATTTATAATCTCCGATTTCAACAAAAAGTTTCTTTGAAAATAGGTAAATGATTATTGATATAGAACTTAATTTTTTCCAGTATACATAAATCTTCTTTTATAATAACTAAAGATAAACTCTAAATTTTATGATCACGGATATAACAAACATATTTCTTTAAAAATAGATCAATGATCATTGTTGAAATACTCATTTGACCAAAGTAAATCAAAATCTTCTTGATAACTAGCAATGAACTCTAAATTAAATAATATCTGAACTACACAAATATTTTTTTTTAATATAGATAAAATATCATTGTTGAAGTACTTATTTGATCACGCTATACCAGCATTTTTTAGTTAATAATGTACTCTAATTTTAATGATCTGGGATGTCAACACTTTTTTTAAAAATTTATAAATTATCGTTGTTGAAATACAGATATCACCACTTCATACCAAAATCTACTTTTCTCAAAACTAACA
This sequence comes from Pardosa pseudoannulata, assembly GCA_032207245.1. NCBI lineage: Eukaryota > Metazoa > Arthropoda > Arachnida > Araneae > Lycosidae > Pardosa > Pardosa pseudoannulata. The sequence goes on from CM063501.1 coordinate 71,852,335, forward strand.
ATGATCTCGAGCTCCAGAAAAAAGTTTTTGTAGAAAGAGAAAAATCAATTAATTTTGAAATATTCAGACAGGGATTTTTATAGTTATTTAAACGATTTTCACTTAAAAACGAGAAATATTCATATGTAAAATATTCTTTAAGAACATGCAGTGATATTTTTTCCAGTCGTTTGCGTTCTGCTACAGAACTGAATTTAATCTTTTCAGAGAATCTTAAACAAGATTCACTTTTAAAAACTATGTACTCAAATATGCAGCTAGAACTTCATATTTAACAATGCACTCTAGATTTCATAATCTCGAGACTCAGCAAAAACTTTCCATAGAAATAGATAAATCAATTAATTTTGAATTACTTAGACATGGGTTTTCATAATTATTTAAATTATTTATATTTAAAATTGAGAAAAGATTCATATGTAAAATATACTTTATATTTTTTTTCTGTCACTTCCGTTGTGCTACAGATTAATTGTGCTACAGATAATTTAATCCTTTCAGAGAATCTTAAGATAAAATTGTTTATCCTTTTCAAATATATGTACTTATAATATTCAGTTGAAAAGAGTCTAGTTTAAAATGTTCTCCCTTTGAAACGATGTATACTGATTTCAATATTAGTTATACCTATAGTGGAATAATTAAGCGAAAGTTTAGTTAATCGAGCAGGAAACATATACGTTCCCTTTTAACAGATAATAGATAAAAATAGCGTTACACTAAAGCGTGTCAATCTTTTGAGAAAGCAAGGAGGCATTTTGTTTTATGCTTTAAATAGCACTCTAATAATGCACTGTAATTTTAATGGTCTTGGATCTCAACAATCCTATTCTTTAATAATATAGAAGTTATTGTTGAAATACTTATTTCAAAACTCCACACCAAAATCTTCTTTTTTCACAACTAACAATGAACTCTAGATCTAATAATCTCGAGCCCCAGCAAAAGAACTATTACTAAGCTGTAATTTTTACCCTACATTATAAAAACAAAACTACTTAAGTTCTAAAAGAGAAATGATATGGAGTTATATTTGAAACTTAAATAATATTAATTTTTTAAATACAATGTTTTAAGCTAGAAGCATAACAAAACATAAAGATTTTTTTATATTTATTCTTCACAAATTTATTGTAATCTCCTAATAGTTTCTTTAAACACTTATGGATGTGCACACTCCTATATATATATATATATATATATATATATATATATATATATATATATATATATATATATATATATATATATATATATACATACATACATATACTCAACTATATAGATGTTTGTTTCAGACGAATAAAATATAAGGCAGTGTTTCATTTATAAATTTTTATCTTTAAGTTATACTTAACAACATGTAGTCTGATACGGAAAAATATTGGGTTTTCTTTACCAAAGGTAATACTATTGTGAAAAATCGGAAGCATGCAAAAAATTTTAAGAGCTTAGTAGCCAAATAATGGTTGTTAGGGTTGTGATTGCTGTTAAAAATTTAATATAGACGTAACTTAAAAATGTCTATAATTTTCTTCTGTGTTTCTTCAATAAATATATTTGGTCTGTTATTTAACATGGCTTTTAATATAAATGGCTTTTAATATTCATTTAAAATTCATGTAATTTATGTAGAGCATAATTTATTTTAGGATTTTTGTTGACATACTACTTTGACCATGAAATCTCAAAATCATCTCATGAAAAGTCTACAATCTATTCGAAATTCAATGGTTTTGAGGATTGGAGATAATTTTCTTTAAAAAAATTCAATTAATACTAAAATTCACAAGCTGGATATTTTTTTATATTTTTTCAAATAATTTATACTTCGAATAAAATGAAGAATTATTTATATCTAGGTTACTCGTTAAGTGCGTGCAGTGAGATAAAACTCTTTTCTATGTCGCTCGCATCGTGCTTTAAAATTAAATTTTATCCTTTCTGTTAAACTCGGAAGCAAGATAGATTTTCCCTTTTCAGAAATATCTACTCAAATATCCACATGAAATGAGTTTCGCTTGACATTCTCGGATCGAGGTATGCTTATTTCAAGTTCAATTACGCCCATATCAGGAATAAAACGGGAAAGTTCAGTTAATTGAGTAGAAAAGAAATATGTTACCGTAGCAACAGATAACAGGTAAAAATTGCTTTCTACTGAAGTGTGCCTCTTTTTGCAGAAAAAAGTGGTGATATTTTGTTTTCAAAAGCAAATAGAAATCTTCAAAGAACTATTATAAGCTGTAATTTATAAAGTGCGTTATAAAAGTAAAGAAACTTAGACGTTAAAAGTTTGATTATATGGATTTAGAAGAAAAACGAGCAAATTATCAGCTGATGATTTTATGCACGTCACAACTATGCCAAAGGCTGAATGGATTTAGGCATTTTATGATTCTTACCTGTTTATTGTGTAATTTATATGTACTGTGAATTTCATTAATATTGAGAAAGTAGTTTTATTTTAGCATCTGTAATAATATGACAGTATTAATATAGCACGATCTAGAGCTACATTCCTTTTAGACTATACCTATGTATATTTCAGTGTTCTGAGCAGCCCTTTCTGGGGGAGGGTTTCACAAAAGGGTACTGCGTTATAAGAGACTTGCCTATAACATTTTTTGTGCATATAATATTTTGTTAAAACCTTAGAATAAATTTATAACAATATTAGAATGGTTAAGCAGTTTCTTATTATGCAATTTCTAAATAGCGCAGTATAATTTTGTTTGATTTGTCTTATATCTATGTTTCTTATAACACAATGTCCGTGGAACATATATTCTGATTTGAATAAATTCTGAGTAACAAATAAAACGATTTCTATAGAATGCGGTACCTGCCTATAACAATTTTGTGCACATAATTATTTGTTAAAACCTTAGAATAATATTAGAATAATTAAGTATTTTCTTATGCAATTTCTATATAGTGTTATTTTGTTTGGTTAGTTTTATTAATATATGTCTTATAGCGCAACTTCCATGGAACATTTTCCCTGATTTGAATAAATTCTGAATAACAAATAACACGGTTTCGATAGAATGCGGTAAGAATGAATCGCGTTATAAGAAACTTGTTTATAACATATTTTGGGCACATAGTATTTTGTTATCACCTTAGAATAATATTAGAATAGTTAAGTAGTTTCTTATAATGAAATTCCTATATAGTGAAGTATAATTTTGTTTGATTTCTCTTTTTTATGTATTTCTTATAACACAACTGCGATGGAACGTTTGTTTGGATTTAAATAAATTTTGAGTAACAAATAAAACGGTTTCTATAGAATGCGGTAAGAATTAAACGCGTTATAAGAGACTGGACTATAACATTTTTTGTGTATATAATATTTTGTTAAAACCTTAGAATAAAATTATAATAATATCATAATGGTTAAGCAGTATCTTATAATGCAATTTCTATATAGCGCAGTATAATTTTGTTTGATTTGTCTTATATCTATATTTCTTATAACACAACTTCCATGGAACTTATTTTCTGATTTGAATAAATTCTGAGTAAGAAATAAAACGGTTTCTATAGAATGTGGTAAGAATTAAACGCGTTATAAGAGACTTGCCTATAACATATTTTGTGTATATAATATTTTGTTAAAACCTTAGAATAATATTAGAATAATTAAGTAGTTTCTTATAAGGCAATTCTATATAGCGCAGAATAATTTTGTTTGATTTATTTTATTTCTGTATTACTTATTACGCAAATTCCATGGAACATATTTACTCATTTGATTAAATTCTAAATAACAAATAAAACGGTTTCTATGGAATGCGGTAAGAATGAAATTTATTATAAGGGACTTGCCTACAACAGTTTTTGTGTATATAATATTTTGTTAAAACCTTAGAATAATATTAGAATAGTTAAGTAGTTTCTTATAATGAAATTCCTATATAGAGGAGTATAAATTTGTTTGATTTGTCTTATTTCTCTATTTCTCATAACAAAACTTCCATGGAACATATTTTCAGATTTGAATAAATTCAGAGTAACAAATAAAACGGTTTCTATAGAATGAGGTAAGAATTAATCACGTTATAAGAGACTTGCCTATGATATTTTTTGTGCATATAATATTTTGTTAAAACCTTAGAATAATATTAGAATAATATTAGAATAGTTAAGTAGTTTCTTATAAGGAAATTCTATATAGCTCAGTATAGTTTTGTTTGATTTGTCTTATTTCTATATTTCTTATAATGCAATTTCATGGAAGGTTTATCCTGATTTTAATAAATTTTGAGTAACAAATAATACGGTTTCTATAAGATGCGGTAAGAATGAATCGCGTTATAAGAGACTTGTCTATAATATTATTTGTGCATATAGTATTTTTTTAAATCTTAGAATAATATTAGAATAATATCAGAACAGATAAGTAGTTTTTTATAAAACCAATTCTATATAGCTCAGTATAACTTTGTTTGATTTGTTGTTTGAATAAATTCTGAGTAACAAATAAAACTGTTTCTATAATATGCAGAAAGAATGAATCGCGTTATAAGAGACTGGCCTATAATATTACTTGTGCATATAATATTTTTTAAAACCTTAGAATAATATTAGAATAATATCAGAACATTTAAGTAGTTTCTTATAAAGCAAATTCTAGTTGAGTATAATTTTGTTTGATTTGTATTTTTTCTAAGTTTCTTATAACACAACTTCCATGGAATATATTTTCTGATTTGATTAAATTCTGAGTAACAAATAAAACGGTTTCTATAGAATGCGGTAAGAATTAAACGCTTATAAGGGATTTGCCTACAACAGTTTTTATGAATATAATATTTTGTTAAAACTTTAGAATAATATTATAATAATTAAGTAGTTTCTTATATTGCAGTTTTTATATAGCGCAGAATAATTTTGTTTGATTTGTCTGATTTCTATATTTCTTATGACACAACTTCCATGGAATATATATTCTGATTTGAATAAATTAAGTAACAAATAAAACGGTTTCTATAGAATACGGTAAGAATTAAACTCGTTATAAGAGAGTTGCCTATAACATTTTTTGTGCATATAATATTTTGTTCAAACCTTAGACTAATATTAGAATAAGCAAGTAGTTTCTTGTACATTTCTTTATAGCGCAGTATAATTTTGTTTGATTTGTCTTTTTTCTGTATTTCTTATAACGCAACTTCCCTGGAACATATTTTCGGATTTGAATAAATTCTGAGTAACAAATAACACTGTTTCTATAGAATGTGGTAAGAATCAATCGCGTTATAAGAGACATGCCTATAACATTTGGGCCATATAATACTTTGTTAAAACCTTAGAATAATATTAGAATAATATTAGAATAATTAAGTAGTTTCTTATAAGGCAATTCTATATAGCGCAGAATAATTTTGTTTGATTTATCTTATTTCTGTATTACTTATTACGCAAATTCCATGGAACATATTTCCTCATTTGAATAAATTCTGAGTAACAAATAAAACGGTTTCTATAGAATGAAGTAAGAATTAATCGAGTTATAAGTACCTGCCTATAACAATTTTGTGCATATATTATTTTGTTAAAACCTTAGAATAATATTAGAATAGTTAAGTATTTTCTTATGCAATTTCTATATAGTGTTATTTTGTTTGATTAGTCTTATTTATATATTTCTTATAACGCAACTTCCATGGAACATATTCCCTGATTTGAATAAATTCTGAGTAACAAATAACACGGTTTCGATAGAATGCGGTAAGAATGAATCGCGTTATAAGAAACTTGCCTATAACATATTTTGTGCACATAGTATTTTGTTAACACCTTAGAATAATATTAGAATAGTTAAGTAGTTTCTTATAATGAAATTCCTATATAGTGAAGTATAATTTTGTTTAATTTTTTTTTATATATTTCTTATAACACAACTGCCATGGAACGTTTGTCCTGATTTAAATAAATTTTGAGTAACAAATAATACGGTTTCTGAAGGATGCGGTAAGAATGAATCGCATTATTAGATACCTACATATAACATTTTTTGTGCATATAATATTTTGTTAAAACCTTAGAATAAAATTATAATAATATTAGAATGGTTAAGCAGTTTCTTATAATGAAATTTCTATATAGCGTAGTATAATTTTTGTAGATTTGTCTTATATCTATATTTCTTATAACACAACTTCCATGGAACTTATTTTCTGATTTGAATAAATTCTGAGTAAGAAATAAAACGGTTTCTATAGAATGCGGTAAGAATTAAACGCGTTATAAGAGACTTGCCTATAACATATTTTGTGTATATAATATTTTGTTAAAACCTTAGAATAATATTAGAATAGTTAAGTAGTTTCTTATAATGTAATTTCTATAGAGCGCAGTATAATTTTGTTTGATTTGATTTATTTCTATATTTCTTGAAACGCAACTGCCATGGAACATATTTTCTGATTTGAATAAATTCTGAGTAACAAATAAAACGGTTTCTATAGAATGCGGTAAGAATTAAACGTGTTTTTAGAGACTTGACTATAAAATGTATTTGTGCATATAATATGTTATTAAAAGTTTAGAATAAAATTAGAATAGTTAAGTAGTTTCTTTTAATTAAATTTCAATATAGCGCAGTATAATTTTGTTTGATTTGTCTTATTTCTATATTTCTTATAATGCAATTTCATGGAACGTATTTCATCATTTGAATAAATTCTGAGTAACATATAAAACTGTTTCTATAGGATGCAGAAAGAATGAATAGCGTTATAACATACTTGCCTATAACATTTATTGTGTATAAATATTTTGTTAAAACTTTAGAATAGTATTAGAATAGTTAAGTAGTTCCTTATAAATGAAATTCTATATAACTCAGTATAATTTTGCTTGATTTGTCTTATTACTATATTTCTGATAATGCAATTTCATGAAAGGTTTATCCTGATTTTAATAAATTTTGAGTAACAAATAATACGGTTTCTATAGGATGCGATAAGAATGAATCGCGTTATAAGAGACTTGCCTACAATATTATTTGTGCATATAATATTTTGTTAAAACCTTAGAATAATATTAGAATAATATCAGAACAGTTAAGCAATTTATTATAAAACAAATTCTATATAGCTCAGTTTAATTTTGTTTGATTTGTTGTTTGAATAAATTCTGAGTAACAAATAAAACTGTTTCTACAGGATTCAGTAAGAATGAATCGCGTTATAAGAGACTTGACTATAACATATTTTATGTGTATAATACTTTATTAAAACATTAGAAAAATATAAGTTTTACCCTTATGTATATACATACAAGTCTATGTGTATATGTAAAAATTCTTTAGGGAAAAATATTTCTAACTTCTCGCCGAGGGCGTTTTAGCCGAAAAAAAAATACCACGGAATAGGACAGAGCAGTGAAGTGCATATTCCTTAGCTTTTTTTTCACTTAAAAAGAAATTTCTCGTTCTGCTTTGAGCAACCTGAAAAGAAAAGCAATTTCTTTCCATCATCTGATGTAACAGCAACTTTTCTCCGATTCAGCTAACTGCACTTTAGAACTGTATATATCTCAGATATGGAAGTAGTTGAACACGAAATAAGAGTATTTCGCTTAGAGTGGAGTTCAGTTGAGCACGACTTTCTGCAAGTGGAATATTTTGAGTACATATTTTTACCCACGAAGTGAATGTATTTTTTCCTACGCTTGTCGGCTGTGAATGGAGGGGCATTTAGCTTTTGATCTTTGATTACTCCACCAAATTTGAGAAAGCTTAATGAATCACAGCTTAGTATTGTTTAACTAAATAACCCTGTTATCAAACTGAAAAGAATTGTTTTTTAAAACTATATTTAATTTATTAAATTATTAGGATATATACTAATACATTGCTGTTTAGCTCGTATTACGTTTTAAATAACATTTGCTGTGCAACATAGAAAATGTTATTTATTTTATAATGAGTTCCTTCATAAACATTATTTTCTTCGTCTTATATTGGTATTTATTCTGTTAATTATGACACACACTGCTTCATTTAGTCCTAGTTATGGATTTTACACTGTTCAATATTGTGTTGTTGTGTCAGAAACAGCCCTTTAGTTTGAAATCCTTAAAAAAGTTTTAGCTTAATGATTTACGCAATGTGTGCTATATTCCTAATGTCTTATTAATAAACAATATTATCTTAATTTTATGTTGGTATTCTCATTTTTAACTATAACACAATTCTCTTAAGTCATAGTTATGAATGATAAAGTGTTTAACCCTCCGAGTGGAGTCCATCGAGGAAAAAAGTCTCCAAAAATATTCTAAAGTTTTACTGTGTCAGGCGGTAACGCTTTATGAGTTTTTCCTCCACCCTTTGTCGACTGGTATGGAATACGGGAAACCTACCCTCCTTACTGTCCCTTTACTTCCGGTTATACATAGATATATAATAAGCTATTATAGATTGTTAATTTTTAATACATAAAGCTCGTAAAGTCTCGAAGATCATTCCATAAGAAAAAATGGATTCTAATAAAAGTACAAATAAAATATTCTTTGAGAGACTTATTTATATTTTTTTAGGAAAATTATATAAGATATTTAAGTGGTGCAATTAGAGATACATCTGTTACCGCAAACGAAATACTTCGAAATAGTCATTTACAAAGCCATGAAAAGCTACCAGCGTCTTCGTGCATCAAGGGGTAGGGGTGCATCCCTCAATAAATGTCAAAGAGGGTGCAGTTCCTAAACAATCGACCTGACCCTCCTACCGCAAAACTCCATGGGGGAAAGCACTGGCAGAAATGTACATTACATCCATTTTCGGAACGTTTTTGGAGGTCGATAATTCTACGTTTTGAAGACATCATGGTTTGGTGGAATTATACATGCGAACCGCTTAGAGGGTTAATATTGTGCAATATTGTCAGAAACAGTCTTTCAGTTAGAAATCCTTAAATAATTTTTATCTTGTTGATTTGCGCTATGTGTGTTATATCTGTTCCGATGTCTTATTTATAAGCAATATTTTCTTAATTTTGTGCCACTGCATCATTTCTAAAATTGTAGCTGGTGATGAAACGTACATACCGTTTTTTGATTTAAAAGAAAGCAAAGTATGGGTCTTTGGAGATGATCCCATGCCGACAATGGTGTAAAGACAACGCGCCCTGAAAAAAGTGATGTATGCCATTTTTTTTCAGAAGTACGGGATTGGTCAAAGTCATCAAGTTGGAAGAGCAGAGACAGTAACAGCAAACTGATACACCACTAAATGTCTTCCACAAATTATACAAGAAGTGAACGTTAGGGGACTAATGCTTCACCATGACAATGCATCTTCATACAGCCGGATTAACAGTTGAGTTTCTTAAACAAAAACAAATTAAAGTGATAGAACATCCGCCGTATTCATCAGATCTAGCAATTTGTGACTTTTGGTTATACTTTAATCTGGATCTAAAAGAACTTAAGTGGACGTCGTTTTCCTTCAGAAGAGGAAATTGATGTGGCTATAAATGCATTTTTTCATCTATTAAAATAAATAAATGGCTTGAGGCATTTAATATCAAGAAAATTCGTCTATAAAAGTGCATTGGTTATACTTTAATCTGAAAAAAGAACTTAAGTGGACGTCGTTTTCCTTCAGAAGAGGAAATTGATGTGGCTATAAATGCATTTTTTCATCTATTAAAATAAATAAATGGCTTGAGGCATTTAATCTCAAGAAAATTCGTCTATAAAAGTGCATTGGTTATACTTTAATCTGAAAAAAGAACTTAAGTGGACGTCGTTTTCCTTCAGAAGAGGAAATTGATGTGGCTATAAATGCATTTTTTCATCTATTAAAATAAATAAATGGCTTGAGGCATTTAATATCAAGAAAATTCGTCTATAAAAGTGCATTGGTTATACTTTAATCTGAAAAAAGAACTTAAGTGGACGTCGTTTTCCTTCAGAAGAGGAGATTGATGTGGCTATAAATGCATTTTTTCATCTATTAAAATAAATAAATGGCTTGAGGCATTTAATCTCAAGAAAATTCGTCTATAAAAGTGCATTGGTTATACTTTAATCTGAAAAAAGAACTTAAGTGGACGTCGTTTTCCTTCAGAAGAGGAGATTGATGTGGCTATAAATGCATTTTTTCATCTATTAAAATAAATAAATGGCTTGAGGCATTTAATCTCAAGAAAATTCGTCTATAAAAGTGCATTGGTTATACTTTAATCTGAAAAAAGAACTTAAGTGGACGTCGTTTTCCTTCAGAAGAGGAGATTGATGTGGCTATAAATGCATTTTTTCATCTATTAAAATAAATAAATGGCTTGAGGCATTTAATCTCAAGAAAATTCGTCTATAAAAGTGCATTGGTTATACTTTAATCTGAAAAAAGAACTTAAGTGGACGTCGTTTTCCTTCAGAAGAGGAGATTGATGTGGCTATAAATGCATTTTTTCAACTATTAAAATAAATAAATGGCTTGAGGCATTTAATCTCAAAAAAATTCGTCTATAAAAGTGCATTGGTTATACTTTAATCTGAAAAAAGAACTTAAGTGGACGTCGTTTTCCTTCAGAAGAGGAGATTGATGTGGCTATAAATGCATTTTTCATCTATTAAAATAAATAAATGGCTTGAGGCATTTAATCTCAAGAAAATTCGTCTATAAAAGTGCATTGGTTATACTTTAATCTGAAAAAAGAACTTAAGTGGACGTCGTTTTCCTTCAGAAGAGGAGATTGATGTGGCTATAAATGCATTTTTTCATCTATTAAATAAATAAATAAATGGCTTGAGGCATTTAATCTCAAAAAAATTCGTCTATAAAAGTGCATTGGTTATACTTTAATCTGAAAAAAGAACTTAAGTGGACGTCGTTTTCCTTCAGAAGAGGAGATTGATGTGGCTATAAATGCATTTTTTCATCTATTAAAATAAATAAATGGCTTGAGGCATTTAATCTCAAGAAAATTCGTCTATAAAAGTGCATTGGTTATACTTTAATCTGAAAAAAGAACTTA
>CM063501.1:71873331-71888331 GCA_032207245.1 Pardosa pseudoannulata
GAGGTTTTAGTGTGAAACAAGGTTACAGATACTTAATAAATATTCAAAATTATTTTGCTTTAAAATATGAGAAAAGACAAGTAATAATTACTTTATTGATTATAAAATTGCGTCATACACACATAAAATATCATAGAAACTAATAGTATGTAAAAACATTTTTTTATTTGATCGATGTTGTAAATATTTTACATTCTTTGAATAAGATTTGAGGTTTTAGTGTTGAAAACAAGGTTACAGATACTTAATAAATATTCAAATTTATTTTGCTTTAAAATATGAGAAAAGACAAGTAATAATTACTTTATTGATTATAACATTCTGTCATAAACACTCATAAAAATATATAATGTTTACATATGTAATTATGCATATATAAATGTATGTATGCACGTACGTACATATTCCAATACGATAAAACAATATGTACATTACAGAGTTTCGAATTTACAGTTTTAAAAATTATATTGCATTTCTTTCACTAACTTTAACCATATAATGATTAAGTTTAGACCTTCACTTTCCTGAAGTTTTACTGAATTTTGCACTTATCACCAACGTATTGTAACAGAAAAGAAAATTATCCATCTCTATCCTAGACAGCTGAAAATGACTTCTAACATTCTATAACAATAGAAACAATAGGAGCAAATATATATATTTTTACATATGTAAAATATGCATGCTTACATATGTAATTATTCATGTATAAATGTATGTATGCATGTATGTATATATTGACATAAGATAAAACAATATTACACTATAGAGTTTAGAATTTACAGTTTAAAAAAATAGATTGCATTTTGTTCACTAACTTTGATCATATACCTGAATAAATTTAGATCTTCACTTTGCTATGAAGTTTTACTGAATTTTGCACTTATCACAGACGTATTGTAAAAGAAAAGAAAATGACTTCTAACTTGACTATTGAAATTGTTTACATATTTTTAGGCAATACGTTAAAGAAGACGTTCAGGTGTCTTTAAAAGTCTTAGATCAGCTGTTTACAAAATTTACAAAAAGTTGTAATTAATCATATAAAGGAAATACTTGCTGCAAATGTGTGAATAATACCCATACATTTATTTTATAATTTTGTATGGAATCATACAGTTTTGTTATGTATGAAACCACAAAAAAATATCGGCATTATTGTTTTTTACAGACAATATTTTGAAGATGCTGCATGTAGTGAAATATATCACAGATGGTTGAAATAAGAAAAAAATAAAAGGTGTAAAAACACCCAATAGGTAAATTTATAAATGAAAAAAATTCATTACGTTCTTATATACTGAAGAACTGAAAATCCTGTGATAATCGGATCTTATTCTTCAGTGTTATGACTGTCTTATGGATTTTCAAAGGGGGATCAAATAAGCAAATATAAATGAAAACGGAGTTTTGAGACGTAAGGAAAAACTGCCTAATTTTGTTTTGGACAATAGATGGCGTTGCATGTTTATGGCCATATAATTATGCAAACCAGTATATAGTTTAAAAGTGCATCAACAAGTTAGAGATATGATTAAATATGTGTGGTTAAATGTACTGTACTTAGTGAATAAGTTAAAATGCATATCAAGAGTAAGTTAAGTGACAGTGCAGTATTGTGGAGTACATGTATCTTTAGTGAGTGGTGCAGGTATCAAGACTGTAAAAGTGACGAATTGCATTAACAATAACAATTTATTTAAATAACAAAACTTAAATAATGAATAAACAAGAATATGCATGTAAGAGTATGCATGAACAGGTAACACTTTTCGTGTACCGAAGTATATATAGTGAAGAAACATTTGCATAAATGTCGAAGATCATCAGTACGGTTACGGTTCACGAGGAAGCCTGTGGAGATTGCGATTTGCGACTGCTACGCTATTCATCTCCACATATCTACATGTGCGAGGTGGTAAAGGAACACTATCGTGTGTTGCTTTGTCAGAAGTGATTAATAAAGTTTAGGTTACGGGTTGTTTGATGTCACATAAGAGAAGTGGACGTTCCCGAGAAACATCTGTCAGACACATAGAAAGCAATGTTGCTAATTGTTGCTAATTGTGGCTTGATCTAACAGCTAATATGCTGGATGGTGGAAACTTTGTCACACATAAACTAACTTGTAACTAGTATTGAAAGAAGCATATGTTAGTTAAATAAAGAACTAAAATGCCATCTTCTAGCCACCAAATGAAAAAAAAATCTACCATTTTGTACTTTCATCACAATTGACTCTGTTTCATTTCCAAAACACTAGATCAAACCATATTTGTTATCTTTATTCGTTGATCCATTAGTATTTTAAAGTTTGTCTAGACTTTTCGATTATGTAATATATGCATATACATATATAAGAATAGAATATGAAGTAACACATCACATGAACTTAAAGTTTATAACAGATTGTTATACATGTATGGAAACGAATACACGCATAATATATCACATAATAGAATGATTCATATTGTCACCTTGAAAGACTATAGAATCAAAGAATTTGTAAGCCTTAAGAAGCTAAAAGATAATTCTCTTTTATGGAATCCTGGAGGATGGAAGACCAATTTTCTAAGTTTTGAAAAATTTTCTATTGGTTTAAGATTTATATTTTTCTATTGGTTTTTATTGGTCTAAGTTTTGAATAATGTTACTGATGAAAATTAAAGTATCAGCAATCTTGGAAAATTTTTTTTAAGAAGTAATATTTCTATTAACTAATAAATTATAAGCAAATTGTTCTTCTGCTTTTACAATACTCTCACGTAATTTTAACTATTTATTACAGTGAACTGTTTAACATTGAAATTTTGAAAGAGACAAAGCTAAACTGTCATCATTTAAGTTGGGATATTTGTATGCACGATCTTATTGTAGTTTAAAATTGGAAAATTAAATTGGATGTACTTACTTAAAGATATTTGTTTTTGAAAAGTGTTTTATTGAAAACTGTTAGTTCATTAGTAATTTTTATTCTTATAAAGGAATTATTCTTATAAAATATATCTTCTTATAAAGGAAAACAATAGATTATGGAAATATCATGACTTGATAAATTATCCTATTCCTATATTAGCAAATCTTACATACACACATAAATAAATAAATAAATAAATAAATAAATAAATATATATATATATATACATATATATATATATACATATATATATACATATATATATACATATATATATATATACACATATAATATATATATATATATATATATATATATATATATATATATATATATATATATATATATATATATATATATATATATATATATATATATATGTATGTATATATATTTATATATGTATATATATATATATATATATATATATATATATATATATATATATATATATATATGTATATTTATATATGCATATATATGTATATATATGTATATATACAATCACACACACACACACACATATATATATATATATATATATATATATATATATATATATATATATATATATATATATATATATATATATATATATATATATATATATACCTGTATGAATATACAGCATAGGATCTATATTACATATAAATAAAAACTTATATGCGTTTAAACATAAATATATGATCATGAAAATGAATATAAATACATGAAAGGAAATACTTATCAGAATTTAATTGATAATTATGCCCTAAATTCTATTTTTTAGCAAAGATTATTCATTTTTATAACGTATAATTCTAAATTTTAACTCCAAATCTTTCTTATTTATGTTCTCAGAAAATACTCTCTAAACTATAAATAGATAATTAAAAATATAATTGATAAAATATTAAATGTAAGTGCTAGAATAAAAAAAAACTTTTATTTGAGAAAATAAATTTGAATTTATTCTCTAAAATATGCGAGTTATATCTCTAAAATAAAACTGTATCCACTACACAGAAAAATTGTAAACACTAAAATGCAGAGAACACGTTGCAACGCTTTAATGAATTATTTTAAAGAACGTTGATTAATATGTAAAATATCCGTAATACATTAAAGACACATTTTTAGTAATGTAATTCTCGTTGGAATTGCTTTAAAAAAAAATTTGCTATAGCTTTATCAGAAAATTAAAAATAAATATTTTGAACTGTTTTGAAAAAGCAAACACTTTTGCACTCTGCATGGATCGTACGCTGCAAGCATCTTTTGCATATGGATAAATATTGTGGAAACTAATTAATTTTGTCACAAATTAATGAAAAATTTGAATTAAATATTGTAGACACAGAGGAAAGGTTTAAACTGAGTTCATAAATTACACAGAAGGGATGTTATATCTCCCTAATAACTGCCTTTTTTAGGTGCTATATTATATTGTAAACAAATTATTTAATATATCTAATTGGGTTTATTGAAATAACATAAAATAATTTCAATTCTGTACCTGTCAACATCTTACACTAAGAATAAAAAATAGTTAAAAAATTAGTGCATATTAATTTATTTTTGACTTAACTAAAGTCTCAATATGTTGTTGATTTTAAGCAGTGTATAAAATTAAACAATAAATTCAAATTACTGTGATAATCCAAAATATGAGTTTAAATTTAATTTCTAATTGGGAATTCCTTCCCTAAGGCGACCGTGGACGCCCAAAACTGTCTTTAATTGATTTTAATCGATCAGTTGAAAATGTCATTAGAAATATTTTAAAGTAAATGCGATTAAAGTTTGAAGGTTCAAATATTAATTATTAATTGTTACAATATCAACTTCATTTTAATAATGTAAATTACTTTATTGTAATATCAAGTGTGCAATTCATTTTAAGCGGAATGTAGCCACATTTATTTCTAAGATATCTTTTAGACTTACTAGTGATTATAAACTTTCATGGAAAATATAAAGAAAATATAAAAATGAAAATATACGTTTTCCCGTACAAAATATCTTTAACACTTCCTTGAAGTAAGGAAGGGACACAAATTTACATGCATATGCTATTCAAATATCTTTTATTTTACACACTGTCTACCGGAATATAAATGAAGCTCTCCTATTTTATACATTTTATAGGTTTCAAATATTTAAAAAGTGTTTGGGAGAATTATTCACTAACTTGAAAATATTTCTTTTAGTTATTTCAAGAAACACTCGATATTTTAAGGGATTTTCCTTAAAGTGATTTTCTATTATGTGTACAGATCGTATTAAAATCTTATATTTAAGCGAAGGTTTTCTATCGACAGAAAACAATGGAAGACAAAGTTTAGAGAAAAGATTACAATAAGGCAATTTGTCGAAACGTCACGAACTACTATAATGCCCTTCCCCCACTCGGGCCGAACGATGGCCGATTGGTTAGGGTGCTGGCCTTCGGTACCGGAGTTCGTGGGTTTGAATCCCACTATGGCATGGATGTTCGTAGCCATTCGGAATCGGCTTTAAGCTGTAGGTCCCGGTCTCATTAGCCCTCGTGTTGCAAAAAGTAGAAAGTAGCGCTCCAAACCTAACCAAACCAAAGCCCTTCCCATTCATTTTCCTGTTTACAACAGCCAATATACATACAATAAACTGCCCTTCCGTTTGAAACTAAAGCCAGAATTGTCATAATTTGACAATTTGCCCTACTGCGTAAAAACTCCTTATTGGGATGAATGTGTACAAAGTGGTAATTTCAATAAGTTATAGTTCTAATGATTCCGAAGCTCCTTGTAATTACTCGTATCATTTCGCGTATATTCACGGAGATAAAATGTTTTCTTCATAACAATTGAATTTTTTTACAATTTTTTTTGTTTAAATTTTTTGGTTCATAATATGTGAGATATTTTGTTGAATAATTTAAAATTGCGTATGCGTGAGTGAGTTTTTTACTTCCCGCATGTAATCACACTACCAATTTGTAAAATATCGCAACAATGTGCAAATTGCATGAAAATTTCAGTTGCATATCTCTAAAGCAGATTATTTCATCCTTTATTTGAGCACCTTTATTTAGTAATTTCAAAAATCTCTCCATGTCTTTATACCTTTTAAGTGGTATCCTTAAAGTGGTTTTATATTATGTGTGTGGTACCTGTTTTCAGAAAATAATCATTTACCAGCATTTCTAGTATTAAATTGATTTTATAAAGAAAAAATTACTTTATGACTAAAGGATGTTTAATTTATGTATAATGTATGTTATTTTGAATCCATTATCATTTGAAGACTTTTTTAATAGTACTGAATAAAAAGGGTTGAAATACTTACTGATATCTTTGACATCTTTAAGGCATCCGTCTACATTCGATGAACTTTTTTCTTCAAACGTAGAAACTAGTTCATATTTTTACATTTTTAGATTTATTTTTTATATTATCATAGAGAATTGCACTTAAAAAATTTATTCCTGGAGAAGTTTTTATAAAATTTCTAATAAATGAAGAAAATGTAGTAAAAAAATCAGGTTTTTTTCAAAAGGTCTAATTTTTTAATAAATTAAATTATTTCAATATTTTTTATGCAACACATTTCTTATACGCTGGACTAGTGAATCACTTAAAATCTTTGCTTAATTTACATTTGGTAAAAAATTTTGGTCCTTCAAAATCATACACATTGAATTTTTAACGAATTTTCATTACCTTTATATCTAACTATGAGTGTAACATCATTAAAAATTATCCAAATTTAAAGCTTTTAGGTCATTCACTAGTAAATACTATCAAATAATTCATAATAATTTTCGACAAAATATTTTAAGAACATTTTGAGAAATCACATTTCATGTTTCACTTTATTAAAAATACCGTTCTGAGAAAAACGCATTTGAAGTTTATGAAAGCAATTGTAACTATTAAAAAATTAAAACACATGTTTAAAATTCCCCACACTTTCTTGCTTTAAAACTTTCTAATTGTCAAGTTGCTAATTATTAAAAATACTAGAAAAATGTTTAAACTAATCTTCATGAAAATTTAAAAAGTTTTGTCCAAAATATGCTCTTTAAAAGGCTTTAAATATGCAACTTCCGATTCCGAAGTCTCAACTTCCGTTTTGTTTTGACAGCTGTCACTGATGTTTTAAAATGCCGTAGAGACAAAACAAAAACCGATTTAAAAGCCTAAATGTTGAAATTTTAAGATAGAGAAATAAAAAAAAATATGATTTTTGGCAAAAAATGACGTCTTCAATTTTATAATTTTGCACTACATATTATCCCATACAATGCTCCTACAGTATCACCTACAGTGTATCATATACTCTTCAAATGCGCCTCATGATATTTGATACGTATTTGCAACGAATATGATACATTGTGTGGTGTTCTATTAACCCTTTAAAGGTCGCGATTAAAATTTTCTTTCAGATTTAAGGGTCTTAGGTTATAAACGTTGTCTGAGAACCTTATAAATAAGAAACATAGGAAAACACTCCTTTAGTAGGTAGATTTTTTTTCTTGATGTGGAGAGGGAGCATGGAAACTATGTTTCCATGCTCCCTCCATGCATTGTATATCCATTGTATAGCATGCATTGTATACCATGGAAACATACTAAAAATGCATGTTCCATGCATTGTATAGTATGGAAACAAGGGTTTCTTAAAATTAATTATATTGGAAGAACAATATATAATTATCATAAAAATGATGTAATACGTAGATCAGTAGACCGTAGCGCTCCCAACCAACCAAACTAAATTCGAGATTTTTCATATAAAGCAATTTTAAACTAACATATATCAAAGAGAAAAATAAGCTATGCAAAATTCTATTATATATTGCTAAATCAAAGAGTAAATAACATAGAAAATCTAAGAAAATCCTTCCTACGTATTTAAAAAGAAGAGAAAAAAGTATTAACGGGTGGTTTCGCTGTAAAACTACTGCACGTTAAAGGGTTAAGTTCAAACATAAAAATTACATCAGTTACGCATGGAGATTCATATGTTTTAATAAAATTTCTCATTATGATGTTTTCTTTAACGTGCTGATTGGCATGTTTTATGCTGATTGTATGGCTTGGATTTAACTGTAGCCCCTTCAATTTCCTAATGTTAGTAACATTTATGAAGTATTTTTGAATCTGTTTAGATCTCAATAACTATAACAGATAAAAAAATTGAATAACTCAAGAACTTTGTAAGTAACTGAGGACTATTTTGTCATACATTGCGTATTTTTGAAATTGTAATATCATTGTTAAAAACTGTTCTTTCTACTTATAATCACATAATCTGTTTTTACCTTATAAAAACAATCAGATTTTTAATTTGTTTTAATATTTAAAACTTAATCATTATTTTAAATATTGAATAAGTTGTAAATATTCTAAATGACACGTCTCATACCAACTAAAGTAGTTTTGGTGATGACAGTCTAGGTGTTTCGATACACCATAAATCTTTAAATATTTAATAAATTTATATTACAGTTTGTATAATACTTAAGACCTGTTTCAAGTGTTATAAAATATTGAAAAAATTATATTAGTTTATCATAAGGTAATTTCAAAATAACTAATATAATAAAGTTTATATAAAGTGTGAGATATATTACAATTGCACATAATGACTTATTGTTCTATCTAGGTATAAAATTAGAAATTAAATTGTAGTAATCAGAAAAATTCAGTATATATAATGAATTAATAATGTATAAATCTTTTCATATAAGGATAATAAAAACTTATGAAAATTTTCAACATATAGAAGTAAACAGATGTTCTATCTAAATATTCATTAAAAATAATTGATTGATATTACACAACTTTTTAATATATTCTATAGACAATGTATATACATACATATATATATATATATATATATATATATATGTATATATATATGTATATATATATATATGTATAAAATATATTATATATATATATATATAATATAATATACATATATAACATATAAACATATATATATTATATATAATATATATATATATATATATATAATATATATATATATATATATATATAAATATATATATAATATATATATATATAAAACACATATATATAAAGGAAATTTAGCTTTATTAGTTTTTAAAACCATATGTTACTTATATAATATATTCATTTTTTCTGCATTAATTATTCAAATATATATTTTTTATTATAATATATATATATACATATTATATATTTAAATATATATATAATAATATATAATATATATAAATTTTTGAATATTGTATATATAAAATCATAATAAAATAGATACATTGTTATATACATAAATATTTATTAGAAGATATAAATATCTATAAATCTTATACATATTTAGAATACATATAAATATAAGTATAATAGAATTATTTACAAATATTTGTAATATTAAGAGATATAAAATTATATAATTTTGTAAATATTATTCGATAAAGATATATATAAAAATTTATATAAAAGGATAAATTTCATATATATATATAATATATATGGTTATATTAAGGAGATTATATAACACATTAATATATAAAATAAAGCAAAATAATTCAATATATTTATAAATATAAAAAAATTTTATATTTTAGAACAAGTAAAAATCGTATACATATATATGTAAAGTTTTTATATATATATATTTAGAATATATAATATATAAAATTATTTGATAATCTATTAATTCGTATATATAATATATATATAATATATATATTTATATAAACAAATATATATATTCTATAAAATTATTTATAGTATTACAAAATTTCGTATTATTATAATGTAAATATATGTATATACAGAAATATAATTATATTATAAAATATATATATATTATATTTATATATATTAAAATATATACAAATATATAATATATATTATAAAATATATATATAATATATATATAAATATATATATATATATATATAAATATATAAATATATAAATATATATATAAAAGCCATTGTTATTCGCTATATAATATTAATTCGCTTATAAATATATTATATATATATATTATTTCTAGAATTATAATACGAATTAATAAATTATATTAATTTTATATAATTTGCTATAAAATAATAATTATATATAATAAGAAATATTTCAGCTTTTTAATCCCATTATGGCTTAACACGATTATTTTGTTAATAATGCAAGTTCATTTCCGTCCACAATGCTCTCTGAACAATGCAGCGTATACAATGAGCGTTGACAACGAAATTCTCTGATTTACAACACAATTAAAACAACAATGCACGCGTCGCAAACCTTGATAAATGCAACTCATTAAGATCTTTTGTTACTGGGACTCAGTCATGTCTTTAAGAGTGAAAGCTGTTATTTAAAATCTGTCCACACATTGGGCCATTGATACTGCTACTCTGATTACAGAATTTATTATAAAAATAGCCTTAAAAGCTTTTATTAAGTAATGAAATATATGTATTTGTTATTTATTAGATTATTAAAATGTGATAAAATTTTCAAAGACTGTATATTTTTTATATAATGAAATAGATATTTTTATTATTAAGAAACACAATAAAATATATATTAAGTAAATATAATACGAATTATTAAAAAAAAGACATAAAGCGATTAAAATTATAAAGCTACTCTGGGTTAATGTCTATTGAAATGCTAGATGTAATTCAATATCTGTTGAAATAAAAATTAAAAATCTGTTGAATTTAATACTATATTAAATAAATTCATGTAAGAATTTTATATGTTACATAAATATATTACTTTAATTTAAATTATTATGTTTACAAAACAAATATAAAATATAAATATTTTATTTTGACTACAAATGCAATAACTGAAAAAACCAATAATAATATTTAAACGGAAATTCTTAAATATATTTTAATTATATATGTTCTGCAAAATTGTCTGCTTACCATGCTTTTAAGCAATCAATTTAATTTTACAAATTAATAATAAGTAAGAATTCGGCGCTTTTAACATACACCAAAATTTTCACATAGCCGGATACTAAAAGAATATCAATAAAATAAAGACACGATTTCTTTTTACTCTGCAAGATTAAGAGAAAGACATATTAGAGTTTTAATCGCCAATTTGGCAGTATTTTTATGCCAAAACAATTTTTTTATCAAAATGCGTCATATCAAAGCTTATCAATAGAAAAATATGTTCAACATAATTAAAAAAAAAAATAAATTGATAACATGTAGTAGAAACTTATTAAGATCTTTTGTTACTCGGCCTCAATCATGTCTTAAAGAGTGAAAGCTGTTATTTAAAATCAGTCAGCACATTGGGCCATTGATACTGCTACTCTGATTACAGAATTTATTATAAAAATAGCCTTAAAAGCTTTTATTAATTAATGAAATAGTTCTGTATTTGTTCCCCTAATGTTGTCTTTATTAGATTATTGGAAAATGTGATAAAACCCGCGTGTTTCAAAGACTGTATATTTTTATATAATGAAAGTAGATGGTTTTTTTAGTTATCTTAAGAAACACAATAAAAATAATTTTAAGTAAATATCAACGACGAAGTATTGCAAAAGAAAGACATAAAGTGTTTAAAATTATAAAGCTACTCTGGGTTAATGTCTAATGAAATGCTATATTTAATTGAATATGTGCGGAAAAAATATGTTGTTATATTTAAAAATATGTTGAATTTAATACTATAGAAAATAAATGCATGTACAAATTCAGTGTTACTTAAGAGTAGAGTACTACCTGGCGAATTTGGCGAAATAATTGGCGATGTTTACAAAACACTAATTTATAAAATAAGTTCATTTATAGTTCTGACTACCAAACACAGTGGAACTGAACCGCAAACCAATACGGATATTCTTAAATAATAGTTTAAATGGCTTGAATTTTTGGCGAAATTGCCACTGCTTACCATGTTTTTAAGCAATGAATTTAATTTTACAAAATTAATAATAAGTAAGATTTTGGCGACTTTAACATGCAGGAAAAGGGTTGGACATAGATAGCCGGATACTAAAAGAATATCAATAAAATAGAGACACGATTACTTTGGATACTGCAATATTAAGAGAAAGACATGATTAGAGTTTTATCGCCAATTTGGCGGGAGTACTCTGTTTTTATGTCAAAACAATTTTTTTATTTTCAAATGCGTCATATCAAAGCTTTGTTTCAATACAAAATATGTTCAAGAATAAGTAGTAAAAAAATAAATTGAATAATATGAAGTAGAAACTTATTAAGATCTTTTGTTACTCGGCCTCAATCATGTCTTAAAGAGTGAAAGCTGTTATTTAAAATCAGTCAGCACATTGGGCCATTGATACTGCTACTCTGATTACAGAATTTATTATAAAAATAGCCTTAAAAGCTTTTATTAATTAATGAAATAGTTCTGTATTTGTTCCCCTAATGTTGTCTTTATTAGATTATTGGAAAATGTGATAAAACCCGCGTGTTTCAAAGACTGTATATTTTTATATAATGAAAGTAGATGGTTTTTTTAGTTATCTTAAGAAACACAATAAAAATAATTTTAAGTAAATATCAACGACGAAGTATTGCAAAAGAAAGACATAAAGCGATTAAAATTATAAAGCTACTCTGGGTTAATGTCTATTGAAATGCTAGATGTAATTCAATATCTGTTGAAATAAAAATTAAAAATCTGTTGAATTTAATACTATATTAAATAAATTCATGTAAGAATTTGTTCTTACGTAAGAGTAGGATACTACTTGGCGAATTTGGATGAAATTATTGGCGATGTTTACAAAACACGAATTTATAAACTAAATCCATTTGTAGTTTTGACTACCAAACGCAATGGAACTAAACCTCAAACCAATACGGATATTCTTAAATAATAGTTTAAATGGCTTGAATTTTTGGCGAAATTGCCACTGCTTACCATGTTTTTAAGCAATGAATTTAATTTTACAAAATTAATAATAAGTAAGATTTTGGCGACTTTAACATGCAGGAAAAGGGTTGGACATAGATAGCCGGATACTAAAAGAATATCAATAAAATAGAGACACGATTACTTTGGATACTGCAATATTAAGAGAAAGACATGATTAGAGTTTTATCGCCAATTTGGCGGGAGTACTCTGTTTTTATGTCAAAACATTTTTTTTTTAATTTTCAAATGCGTCATATCAAAGTTTTATTTTAATAGAAAAATATGTAAAAAATAAATAGTAAAAAAATATATAAGTTGAAGAATATATAGTAGAAACTTATTAAGATCTTTTGTTACTCGGCCTCAATCATGTCTTAAAGAGTGAAAGCTGTTATTTAAAATCAGTCAGCACATTGGGCCATTGATACTGCTACTCTGATTACAGAATTTATTATAAAAATAGCCTTAAAAGCTTTTATTAATTAATGAAATAGTTCTGTATTTGTTCCCCTAATGTTGTCTTTATTAGATTATTGGAAAATGTGATAAAACCCGCGTGTTTCAAAGACTGTATATTTTTATATAATGAAAGTAGATGGTTTTTTTAGTTATCTTAAGAAACACAATAAAAATAATTTTAAGTAAATATCAACTACTAAGTATTGCAAAAGAAAGACATAAAGTGTTTAAAATTATAAAGCTACTCTGGGTTAATGTCTAATGAAATGCTATATTTAATTGAATATGTGCGGAAAAAATATGTTGTTATATTTAAAAATATGTTGAATTTAATACTATAGAAAATAAATGCATGTACAAATTCAGTGTTACTTAAGAGTAGAGTACTACCTGGCGAATTTGGCGAAATAATTGGCGATGTTTACAAAACACTAATTTATAAAATAAGTTCATTTATAGTTCTGACTACCAAACACAGTGGAACTGAACCGCAAACCAATACGGATATTCTTAAATAATAGTTTAACTCTCTTGGATTTTTGGAGAAATTGCCCCTGCTTACCATGCTTTTAAGCAATGAAATTAATTTTACAAAATTAATAATGAGTAAGAATTTGGCGCCTTTCACATACACCAAAAGGGTTGCACATAGCCGGATACTAAAAGAATATCAATAAAATAGAGACACGATTACTTTGGATACTGCAATATTAAGAGAAAGACATGATTAGAGTTTTATCGCCAATTTGGCGGGAGTACTCTGTTTTTATGTCAAAACATTTTTTTTTTAATTTTCAAATGCGTCATATCAAAGTTTTATTTTAATAGAAAAATATGTAAAAAATAAATAGTAAAAAAAATATATAAGTTGAAGAATATATAGTAGAAACTCATTAAGATCTTTTGTTACTGGGACTCAGTCATGTCTTTAAGAGTGAAAGCTGTTATTTAAAATCTGTCCACACATTGGGCCATTGATACTGCTACTCTGATTACAGAATTTATTATAAAAATAGCCTTAAAAGCTTTTATTAAGTAATGAAATAGTCTTGTATTTTTTCCCGCAATGTTGTCTTTATTAGATTATTGGAAAATGTGCTAAAACCTGCGTGTTTCAAAGACTATATTTTTTTATCTAGTGTAAGTAGATTGTTTTTTTCAGTTATATTAAAAGACAGAATAAAAATGATTTTAAGTAAATATCAACTACTAAGTATTGCAAAAGAAAGACATAAAGTGTTTAAAATTATAAAGCTACTCTGGGTTAATGTCTAATGAAATGCTATATTTAATTGAATATGTGCGGAAATAAAAATTAAAAATCTGTTGAATTTAATACTATATTAAATAAATTCATGTAAGAATTTGTTCTTACGTAAGAGTAGGATACTACTTGGCGAATTTGGATGAAATTATTGGCGATGTTTACAAAACACGAATTTATAAACTAAATCCATTTGTAGTTTTGACTACCAAACGCAATGGAACTAAAGCTCAAACCAATAAGGAAATTCTTAGATAATAGTTTAACTGGCTTGGATTTTCGGCAAAAATTGCCTCTGCTTACCATGCTTTTAAGCAATGAATTTAATTTTACATAATAATAATAAGGAAGAATTTGGCGCTTTTAACATACACCTAAACGGTTGCACATAGATAGCCGGATACTAAAATAATATAAATAAAATAGAGACACGATTACTTTGTACAATGCAAGATTAAGAGAAAGACATGATTAGAGTTTTA
>CM063501.1:71893331-71895831 GCA_032207245.1 Pardosa pseudoannulata
AAATATAAACGAGCAAAATACTTTTTCTGAAAGATTTTAAATATTTAAAATATCATGTTCAAAATATAAGTTATAAAATACAAGTTTTTACGATTTTCTAAATTTTAAGTTTCTTCTAAAGACTAGTTTAGAAAGAGTTAAAATTTAAACTGAGATATACGTAGCTGTCTAAGAAAAAAACATACTTTAAATATATAAATTAATTTTTAATAATTTTAAGTTTTACTACAGAAATTGTTTAGGAAACATGATTAATAGTTCTTAAGTTCAGACTATTAAAGATTATACTGAAAAATATATTTCGCAGATTTGAAACTCCGAAATTTCTAGTATTCCAAAGTCTAAATCTTTACCTTAAAAATTGAAATAAAATATTGATGCAGATTTACTGATGTTCAGTTTAAGAGAAGTTTTATAAAGTTTATATTAACATTAAAATTTTGAATGTAAGTTATATATTTTAATATTGAGGTTACATGAAACATTATACTATCAAGAACTTTAATAGTGGAAAGGTAATTTTACAAGCATTTTAAAAATACATATTCGTCGCACAACTCTAAGAGAAATCATATATTAAATGAAAATGGATGGTTAATAAAATTTAGATGCTTGAAAAAAAATAAAATACTTTATTCCATGTAGAATTTAGATATGCTATGTATAATTTAATTTTGATTTACTTTCAATATTTACTTTGTTACTCGGACTTTGGCCTAATGGGTAGAGTATTGGAAAGTTTATTGCTTACCGACGTGTTGGAAGTTACTTGAAAGGATAGGAAATTCGTAAGTGTATTGTTTACCGATATGGCTTCAGCCTCTCTATAGTGTAACGATTCGTTACATGACCCTAAAGAACGAAAAGCGGAAAGTGACCTTTCGCCGTGGATACTTACGATTAGCGGCAAATAAAACCGAGTGGTCTAAAATAACTTAATTGAAAACTGTCCGTCTGCTGGAGCCAGATCATCTAGGCTTTGTAAGTCTGTTGAATGCAAAGACTCTGTGAAAAGATTGTAAATAATTACAGTGCACCTTGTCGCCCATTAGCGGTAGCGAAAAAGGCAATTAAGTTGTTTGGGTCGGCTGATCTGAAGACGGCTTTTCGGCCACATATGGAAACGGAACAGCTGATCCAAGGCGGGAGGTGACCGCAAGATTGCATCACCCTGGTTCTGGAAGTTTCCCGAAGAATCGCGGAAAGAAAAACGGTGCCGCTATAAAAGAAGGGTGACAGCGCTAGCTAAAAAGAGACTTTTTCTTCTTGAGGCTTCTTCCTGATAGAGCCTTCGTAGCTCAACCGCTCGTATCTCCGCTTCTGGAGTTTGTTGTTTAGAGACCGCCAGCGTCTCTGTTGCTAGGAAGTCGACCTTCGACTTGGGAATTCTTTTCCCGTTATTGTGCTAATTTTTATTTTTACTTCTGGCATAGAAGTAGGTAGCCGAGAGTGACTTTGCTCTCGAATTTGGATCGTCTTGCATCCTGAGATTTCCTTCACGAACCCCAGCGTGATACGCACTCTGAACTTTCGAACCTTGCTGTGAAAGCCGACTGTGCTAATCGTCAACCGGAGGTGATAGTGTCAGCGTTTATTACCGGCACTAAGTAGCGAACAATTCCTGTGATTAGAAGCCCTAGCCATACTGTATCCGGTATCCCACGCATCCTTATTGTGTGAATATCATCTCTGCACGAGATCCCCGAATATTTAACATCCTACTGAATCTGTACATAGCTGTACATAATTTATTCGATTGAATAAAATATTTAATCAAGATTAAATAGTTTTCTAGCCTGTTTCATTGACGGCTTCGCCTACTATATCCCCAGTACGTTACAATAGTTTATTGGCAGGATATTTCCTCGTCTGCCCTGGCCTAAGCCACATAGAAAGGTTCTCCTACTGATAGAAGTCTACAAAGTAATAGAAGTCAAACTAAAATTTTGATCGCACAAGCCAGGCAATCATATTAAGATACGCTGAAATGTATAAAGAGATCAAATTGCTATTTATTACAAGTTACATATTACAAAGTATTTAGAAATCATTATAGTAGAGAGCTCTGCTGAAAACAAAGTAGAATAACGAATATAATACCCCTTACACAGTATTGTAGATAACATTAACAATCAATAGAAGTAGAAAATAGAGTAGAATAGAGTAGAAAATATACTATATCATACAACTTAAATCTCTCCCTGAGAGTCTCAAGCAAATTAATACAGCAAGAGGTTTCAGTATAACATTCATGGAGGAATAATATCCTTAAACATAAAAATAATTTATATAAAACCTATTTAACGTTAGATTAGAATAGATACCAAGTTTTGTGTTCATATAAATATGCTAAATAAGCAGTAAAAATGAAAATATGTAAGACACTGGGAACACTTTTAACGTAAGCTCTTAGAGAAATTAATTTTTAATAAAATGTATAGTAATTTTAGTAAAATATTTTTACTTTCCGATTTTAGTTGGTTGAAATTTTGAATTTACG
>CM063501.1:71903331-71905831 GCA_032207245.1 Pardosa pseudoannulata
AATTATACTTAACATGAATTTACTCAAAGTTTTCTCTCACACACACTACCTATTAAACGGTCACAATTAACCTCTATATATATATATATATATATATATATATATATATATATATATATGTGTGTGTGTGTGTGTGTGTGTGTGTGTACGTTATTATTGAGTACGTTATATACATCTTTGCAATCTGCATTTAGTACATTATTACAAGTTTCAATTTTACTAATATACTTTGAACTTATGGTTTTATATAAAAGTGCATTTATTAAAATTTCTTATGTACAATAATAGCTTATGGATTTTATTTTAAATTTACAATACAATCGACTGTAAACATGTAAAATATTGTACCTTAAAGTTCATAATTAATCACTTACTAATTTTAACTTTAACTTCATAGTTATTTTCAGTTTTAATTTCTATCTGTATACCATAACTTACAATATTGATGTTGTATAATATATTACATTCCTCTATAAACAATTAGTTTCTAAATTATAAAATTTCACCAAGGCATTAAAACATTCATAACTTTAGAATTCACTCTATATATAAATCTAAAACATTATATCAAACAATACACTTGAAAATAATTTTTTAAATTTGCAAATTTAACTCTAACAATTACACCAATTTGAATGTAGTTAAAGTTCTTCTTAACTTTTAATTATATTAATGAGATCGATATATTTTTATAGCATAAAAAATCAGATTTAAATTTTATATTTTTAAAGTATTTGATTTACAGAATAAAATAGATGTTTTGAATTTGATTTGGTATAAAAATTTAGTTTCAAGTGTGCATATTTACAAAGTTGTCTTAATAAACTAATTTTATCAT
The DNA here is from genome assembly GCA_032207245.1 of Pardosa pseudoannulata. Lineage (NCBI taxonomy): Eukaryota > Metazoa > Arthropoda > Arachnida > Araneae > Lycosidae > Pardosa > Pardosa pseudoannulata. The sequence goes on from CM063501.1 coordinate 71,904,170, forward strand.
TTGTGGTATAATTTCTCTGTTATTGAAAAATTTTCTACTTAAAATAATAAATCAATTTAATAAAATAAGTAATTTTATTAAATCTAGATCCCTAACAAAAACTGGCATAAAATTTATTATTAAAGGAAAATAACATTTTATTTTATAAAGGTTGTTTAAATAAGGCTGTTAAGTATAAAAATTATTTAACGTACTATATCACTTTTAATAATTTTAAAATAAACCATTCCAATTTTGTTGTCAGGCATGTATTGTATGTTAGAATTTTCTTATAAAACATGCAATGACGTTGTCTTAAAGGGAAGAAAAATTTTAAATGTCATTTTAACTTTCAAAAGAAACAGACTATTCAGGGAAATGTTTTCGTTCATGTATAACATTCTATAATAGTTTATCCTCAATCTCAAAGTCAGACGTGAATGAGTATGAAAAGAGATATTTCGCTTACATTATTTTTAACATTTTATTTTGGATAAATATCATTTTTAAAACCTTTTAGTTTAAAGTAAACGATAGAATTTAAAAATAAAATTTTGGTAAAACTTTTGTTAAAATTTACTACCTATATAAATATATTCATATAAAAATCATATTTTCTAAAAATTTTTACAATATTTTTAACTCTTTTGCATATTTTATTTAGTGTCATGGACTTTTCAATTACATTTGATCACAGACTTAAATAATTTATTTTGTAGATTAATATATTTTGATTTTGAGTAAGATACTCATATTATTGAGTAGGTTTAAATTATTGTTAAAAAATATTGTTAAAATTTACTACCTATATAAATATGTGCATATAAAAAACACCTTTTTTAATTTTTTACAATATTTTTAACTTTTTGTGGATATTTTATTTAGTGTCATGGACTTTTCAATTACATTTGATCACAGTCGTAAATAATTTATATTGTAGATAGATATATTTTGATTTTGAGTTGGATATTCACATTATTGAGTAGGTTTAAACTATTGTTAAAAACTATTGTTAAAATTTACTACCTATATAAATATGTGCATATAAAAATCGCATTTTCTAATTTTATACAATATTTTTACCTCTTTGTGCATATTTTATTTAGTGTCATGGAATTTTCAATTACATTTGATCACAGTCGTAAACAATTTATTTTGTAGACGGATATATTTTGAATTTTAGTAGAATATTCATATTATTGAGTAGGTTTAAACTATTGCTACAAACTATTGTTAAAATTTACTACTATATAAATATGTGCATATAAAAAACACATTTTCTAAATGTTTACAATATTTTTAACTCTTTTGCATATTTTATTTAGTGTCATGGACTTTTCAATTACATTTGATAACGTAAATAATTTATAATGTAGATTGGTATATTTTGATTTTGATTAGGATATTTATATTATTGAGTAGGTTTAAACTATTGTTAAAAACTATTGTTAAAAACGTTTGTTAAAAAGTATTGTCAAAACTATTGTTACAAACTATTGTTAAAATGTACTACCTACATAAATATGTGCATGTAAAAAACACATTTTCTAAATGTTTGCAATATTTTTAACTCTATATGCATAATTTATTTAGAGTCATGGACTTTTAAATTACATTAGATCACGGTCGTAAATAATTTATTTTGTAGAGGGATATATTTTGTTTTTGAGTAGAATATTCATA
>CM063501.1:71910831-71945831 GCA_032207245.1 Pardosa pseudoannulata
TATTGTTATAAAGACAAAGAAAGAAAATTAAATTTTCATTACTTTTTTCTACAGTAAATACTAGAACTAATGTGTTAATTAATATATTTAATTTAATTATTTGTGTGAATTAAGATTTATAAGTTATTTCACCGCGTGCTGCAGGTATTAAAATGTATGAATGGGTTTCGAAAGAATAGAGTTTTACTGTATTCCTAATTTTTACGGTTCACATTACACGGTTCTTAGCAAAAGAATTTTGATAGAAAATTAGATAATGGCTGTATAGTCATCACTGTACTTAATATTTTCATTAGACAATTTATAATTCATTGTTCTACAGGAAAAGAAAGAAGATTAAATTTTCATTACTTTTTCTGGGTTAATTAATATATTTAATTTAATTCTTCGTGTGAAGTAAGATTGAGGTGTTATTTCACCGTGTGATTCGGTGTTAAAATATATGAATAGGTCTGAAAAGAATAGAGCTTTAGAGTATTCGTAATTTTTATGGTTCACATTACACAGTTCTTAGCAAAAGAATGGTGACAGAGAATTAGATAGTGGCTGTATAATAATCATTCTATTCAATATTTTTAATTCACACTTTATAATCTAATTTTATAAAGAAAAAGAAAGAAAATGAAATTTTCATTACTTTTTCTATAGTATATACCATAACTAATGGGTTAATTAATATATTTTATATAATTCTTTGTATGAAGTAAGATTCAGGTGTTATTTTTCACCTTGTGTTGCAGGTTTAATTGGTTTCGAAAGAATAAAGCCTTAGTGTATTCCTAATTTTTACGGTTCACATTACACAGTTCTTAGCAAAAGAATATTGGCAAAGAATTAGATAGTGGCTATATAATAATCATTCTACTTAATATTTTTGTTAGACACTTTATAATTTATTATTATAAAGAAAAAGAAAGAAAATTACATTTTCATTACTTTTCCTACAGCATATACCAGAACTACTGGGTTAATTAATCTATTTAATTTAGATATTTCTGTGGAGATTTAGGTGTTATTTTACCGTGTGTTGCATTAGTTAAAATTTATAAATAGGTTTCGAAAGAATAGAGTTTTAGTGTATTCCTAATTTTTACGGTTCGAATTACACAGTTCTTAGCAAAAGAATTTTGGCAGAGAATACGATAGTGGCTGTATAATAATCATTCTATTCTATATTTTTTATACACACTTTATAATTTTTTGTTATAAGGAAAAATGCAGAACATTAAATTTTCATTACTTTTTCTACAGTATATATCAGAACTTATGTGTTAATTTATATATTTAATTCAATTCTTTGTGTGAAGTAAGATTTAGGTATTATTTCACCGTGTGTTGCATGTATTAAAATGTATGAATGGTTTCGAAAGAATAGAGCTTTAGTGTATTCCTAATTTTTACAGTTCACATTACACAGTTCTTAGCAAAAGAATTTTTTCAGAGAATTAAATAGTGGCTGTATAATAATTATTCTATTCCATATTGTTCACTGTCTAATTAACCTTAGTGTACAAAACAGTAGACAGTAGCTCTCAAACGAAACCAAACCATATTTTTAATACACACTTTATAATTTACTGTTATATGGAAAAATACAGAAGATTAAATTTTCATAATTTTTTCTACAGTATATACCAGAACTAATGCGTTAATTGACCATTTTTATTTTATTCTTTGTATGAAGGAAGATTTATGTGTTATTTCACCGTGTGTTGCAGGTATTAAAATGTATGAATAGGTTTCGAAAGAATAGAGCTTTAGTGTATTCGTAATTTTAACGGTTCAAATTACATGGTTCTTAGAAAAATAATGTTGACAGAGAAATAGATAGTGGGTGTATAATAATCATTCTACTTAATATTTTATTAGACACTTTATAATTTAAGGTTATAAAGAAAAAGAAAGAAAATTAAATTCTCAATACATTTTTTTATGGTATATACCATAACTAATGGGTTAATTAATATATTTGATTTAATTCTTTGTGTTAAGTAAGATTGAGGTGTTATTTCACCGTGTGTTTCAGGTATTAAAATGTATTAATAGGTTTTAAAAGAATAGATCTTTAGCGTATTCCTAATCTTTACGGTTCACATTACACATTTCGTAGCAAAAAATGTGGACAGAGAATTAGATAATGGCTGTATAATAATCATTCTATTCAATATTTTTAATTCACACTTTATAATTTAATTTTATAAAGAAAAAGGAAGAAAATGAAATTTTCATTACTTTTTCTATAGTATATACCATACCTAATGGGTTAATTAATATATTTTATATAATTCATTGTATGAAGTAAGATTCAGGTGCTATTTCACCATGTGTTGAAGGTGCTAAAATTTTTCAATAGGTTTCGAAAGAATAGAGCCTTAGTGTATTCCTAATTTTTACGGTTCACATTATACTGTTCTAAGCAAAAGAATGTTGGAAAAAAAATTATATAGTGGCTATATGATAATCATTCTACTTAATATTTTTGTTAGACTCTTTATAATTTATTATTAAAAAGAAAAAGAAAGAAAGCTACATTTTCATTACTTTTCCTACAGCATATACCAGAACTACTGGGTTAATTAATCTATTTAATTTAATTCCTTGTGTGAAGTAAGGTTTAGGTGTTATTTCACCGTGTGTTTCAAGTGTTAAAATGTATGAATAAGTTTAGAAAGAATAGAACTTTAGTGTATTCCTAATTTTTATGGTTCACATCACACGGTTCTTAGCAAAAGAATATTGGCAGATAATTAGATAGTAGCTGTATAATAATCATTCTACTTAATATTTTTATATACATTTTACAATTATTGTTATTAAAACAAAGAAAAAAATTAAATTTCCATTACTTTTTGTACAGTAAATACTAGAACTAATGTGTTAATTAATATATTTAATTTAATTCTTTGTGTGAATTAATATTTAGGTGTTATTTCACCGTGTGTTTCAGGTATTAAAATGTATGAATGGATTTCGAAAGAATATAGTTTTACTGTATTCCTAATTTTTACGGTTCACATTACACGGTTCTTAGCAAAAGAATGTTGGCAGAGAATTCGATAAGAATGCCACAGGGGACGAATTGCTATTGCATCAGCCATTTTAACACTTCAGTATAGGGAAAATGCCAAAAACCTGCAGATAAGATATAAATTTGTGGAAGGGGAAGTGGAATGCCCAGTCGTAAAACCGCCCACAATGTATAAAAAATGGAGATATATTATTCTATTTTTTCCTTTCTAATGTCAGAAGTGTACTAAAATTAAACATCAAGATGAGATTGATAGATCCTATGTTATGGAGGTGGATTAAATATAGGTTGGAAGTAAACAAAAGAAATTAAAAATAAAATGAAATGATAAATTATTTTTTGAGGAATCAAGACTTAATCTTTATCAGGTTTGTTCAACATTTTACATTTTGAGGTAAACCTAAAATATTATTGTTTTCTTAATGGAACAGCACTATCAAAAAGCAGAAAAGAAGAATATTATAGCTTTGGTTTTTAAAGTTATTAATTAGGATATAGAAATTAAGTACACTTCAGTAGGGAATAAAGAAACGTTCACTTGTACGCTTGAGCTTGATTGTAATTACACTACAGAATGAGGTTAACAGAACTAATATACTTTCTATTGTTTTTGTAATGGAACCGTACTATCAAAAAGCAGAAAAAAGGATATTAAAGCTTTAATTTTTAAAGTCATTAATTAGGATATAAAAGTAAAATAACATTCACTTATACGCTTGAACAGGATTGTAATTACACTACAGAATGAGGTTAACAGAATTAATATGCTTTCTATTGTTTGTTTTTTAATGGAACCGTATTATCAAAAAGCAGAAAAAAGGACATTAAAGCTTTAATTTTTAAAGTCATTAATTAGGATATAAAAGTAAAATAACATTCATTTATATGCTTGAACAGGATTGTAATTAAACTAAGAATGAGGTTAACAGAACCAATATGCTTTCTTTTAATTGTATTCTTAATGGAACCGCACTATCAAAAGTAAGAAAAAAATGATCTTATAGCTTTAGTTTTTAAAGTTATTAATTAGGATATAAAAGTAAAGTAACGCTCACTTGTACGCTTGAACAGGATTGTAATTAAACTACAAAATGAGATTAACAGAATTAATAGGCTTTCCTTTGTTTGTTTTCTTAATGGAACCACACGATCAAAAAGCAGAAAAAAAGAATGTTATAGATTTAGTTTTTAAAGTTATTAATTATGATATAAAGGTAAAGTAACGTTCACTTGTACGCTTGAACAGGTTTGTAATTAAACTACAAAATGAGATTAACAGAACTAATATGCTTTCTTTTGTTTGTTTTCTTAATGGAACCGCACTATCAAAAAGCAGAAGAAAAAGAATATTATAGCTTTAGTTTTTAAAGTTATTAATTAGGATATAAAAGTAAAGTAACATTCACTTATCGGCTATAGCTGGATTGTAATTAAACTACAAAATGAGATTAGCAGAACTAATATGCTTTCTATTTTTTGTTTTCTTAACGGAACTGCACTATCAAAAATCTGGAGAAAATGGATATTATAGCTTTAGTTTTTAAAGTTATTAATTAGGATATAAAAGTAAAGTAACGTTCATTTGTACGCTTGAGCGCGATTACAATTAAACAACAAGATGAGGTTAACAGAACTAATACGCTTTCTATTGTTTGTTTTCTTAATGGAACCACACTATTAAAAAGTAGAAGAAAATGGATATTATAGCTTTAGTTTTTAAAGTTATTAATTAGGATATAAAATTAAAGTAATGGTCACTTGTACGCTTGAGCGTGATTACAATTGAACTACAGAATGAAGGTAACATAATAAATATGCTTTCTTTGGTTTTTTCTGGTAGTCAAGGATATATGGTACAATTTGAAGGTTTCATCCTATGTAATCCAGATAAGGAAATATGCTCGTAAACAGGCAAGGACTGGCAAAATTAAAAAAGGAACTATATGAGAGAAATACATCTATACGTAATGTATTTAAATTATTAACTTTTACCAAATTTAAGATTATTTTATTCATAAAATATTTATTTATATTTATTTATACAAGCAAATTGACTTTAAGAATGCAATATTTCATATAAATTAAAGTTTTACTAATATTTTGACACTTTGACTAAATAAATAATGACAAATTACGCAGATCTTGTTAAAGTTAGTGGGAGTTCTACGGTTTCACGGAAGTCAGGCTGAATACCTCTATGTTATTTCATATTCAAACTAGAAATATGCTACTTCATAGTGAAAATAGTAATTTGCTATTTCATAGCTAAATAAGTTTTGATATTTTACTGCCATAATACGAATCTGTTTTACATAGGCAGCAATGGTATAGGCATATTACAGTTTTGATTTTTTTTCTTTTTAGCTTTAAAAAAACAACCTGTATAACGATTTTAATACTTGTATCTCCAATACAAGTTTGCTTTAATATGTTTTAAGAGAATGTGAAAAACTTCTTTTGAACATTGAAGATACAGATTTCAAATTTTGGATGCACGTGTAGAAAGGATAGAAGAATAAATTTATCCAAGAAGGCATATTTCGATATTTTGGCCATTTAAAAAATTACGTGTACCAAAATTAAACTTCTTAAATCAGTTCATAGAACAGAAAAATCTATAGAATGCTATCTTTCCATTTAAAAATCGAAAGAGAAAATACATTTAATTTAAAATTATTTGAGAAAAGTGTTAGTATACTCTTTTTCAGTCACATATTACAACGTTTGATATTAAAAATAAAAAGAAAAAGTAGAAAATAGTGTGAGATTGCAGCTATGTTTGACATAAGGTTTGCGAAACTGATTTGCTCGCCGCACTCACACGTTGTGGGTTGAATGCTTAAGTTTTTTCGCGACTCCAGGACGCGTGTGGTGTGGCCAGTGAAAATAATTGCACTTCTACTTCACCAAGTTTTGGAGAATGGTGACTGGTCTCCAGGAGGCGAATCAGGACCATCCTTGGAGTCCCGGTCCTTCTGAGCAGAGCCGGGAAAGGACGCATTGTAAAAAGGACAATGGATTAACGAACACATTAGCACAGGATAATGGAAAAAGTATAGGGTTTCCTGAGTAGAAAGAAGGAAGGAAAAAAATGCAGCATTCTCTTGGACAATGGCAATTTTTTAGGCTTTGCACGGGGAGTACTTCTTTTAATTTTTAATTTAAAAGAAAAAATATTTTTTAGCATATTTCCTTGTCTTTTGTTCAATATTTGAATGTTGTAATATAGATCAGTGGCATTTTACTATAATCAAAGACGATATAAAGTAAACTTGGGTTATAAAATGATTTGAAATAACAACATCAATGTACTACACCACAGCAAATAGTACATTATAATTTTTTTTAGGGTTTGCTTGAATTTTTTGCGTTTTATTCAAATTCAATACTTTCGCATACATTTTATGCAACAGCACTTTTTATGATCACAATGAAAATACATTGAAAAATTGATTATTGAAAAATGAGACTTTTTTTCTCTTTTATGACTTAAAAAATAATATAATTTATATAATTTTAAATATCGAAATTTTAACATTGTTATTTACAGGTATATTTGAAAATATGAATAAAACTAATACAAAGAGTATTATGAGCTTGTGTTAAATATCCTAACAAATTTTCCTGCAACTAGAACTTAAAATGGCGTGCAGGGTAACACATGTTTGACACGGGAAGCGAAACATTTTAATATACTACAGCATGGTAATACTATCCACCCAAAAGTTGTATTTCTCGTTGAACAACCCATGGTAAGTACTAAAGCTGGTTTTTCCCGAGCTAATCATCTTGGAAATGCCATGCTTTAAAATTATCTATGATGTAACATTTCTGTGCAAACATACTTGGGCCGGATTCGCGTGCACTTTCATACAAATAAATCGTTCAAAGCTGAAATTAACGTTGAGAAATACTTCTTGATTCGTTAGGCAGTATTTAGTTATGATGACATAGTGCCTTTCAAACAGAAAAGCCTTCATTATAACAGAGTAATTTTGATTCGTGATAAAATAAATATTTCTGCTCTCTTTGGATTGAAAATTTTCCTTAATTAATTATACGAATATAAATTTATTAAAATGATGTAGTTTTGTTACATAAATAAATGTTTTAAAGCATAAAGTATACAGACAGAGATAAAAAATAGAAATCTAATTATCTGAATTTTTTTTTTAATTTTGAAATCAGAAACTAGTTTTTTATATGAAAAAAGAATATAATATTTTTTAAATCTCATTTATATCAATAAAAATAATGTATTTTATTTTGGAACAATATAGAAATAATTATTTTGAATTTTGAATTTATAACCAATGTTTAAATTTTTAATATTAAAACTACCAGATGCTTAAAATTTTGTTTTACAGAATAAAATCTATTTTAATTGAATATGATAGTTTAGTTCAATTAAGATTTAGATATACATTTTTAAAAATATATCTTCAGGGTTAGCATTATTTCCGTTTAATGTATATTATTCTTTATAGAAAGCAAAACATACTGTACTTGAAGAGACAAAACTGTTAAAGTTCGTAAAGTTTCAATGTTATTTAAGAATATATAAAAATATAATTCTAAAAGAGTATTTTTATTTTCCAATGAATCATAAAAATATTTTAGTAGTAATTAATTTAAAGTTCCTAATATACTACATTTGCTTAAACGATTACATTTAAGGAGGAATTCTAATAGTGGACTGAAACTAGATGTAGTCTAACTTTATTATTTGATTTGTTATTCCATAATCCTATTTTGTATATTAATTTAATCTTTGTATTCATTTTCATGGAAAGATTTACACAGATTGAAGTTATTGTTTAATTGACTTTATTATTTTTTATATTACAATTTCTTTTCCTTATGGAAGAATAAATAGTTTAATTTGGTCTACTGGTTTCAAAATATGAATAATAACAGTGAGATGTGAAAGTGGATAGAAAGAATTTTTTAAATATATTTACCTTACTCTAAAACCTTCTTATTTTTCGTTTACAATACATTCCACGAAGTAAGCAATGTGTTCTTATTAGTCATAACTTTTTCGCAAGTTGTATGTATTTCAGTGCAGAAGTGAAAGGTTTATTTTTAACCTAGGAGTTATTACGAGTTGTATACTATATATATATATATATATATATATCAGTTATATATCTGTATATATATATATATATATATATATATATATATATATATATATATATATATATATATATATATATATATATATATATATATATATTATATATATATATATATATATATATATATATATATATATATATATATATATTATATATATATATATATATATATATATATATAATATAAACTTCTCTGAACTTCTGTTTTCTGAAGGTGTCATGACTGCACTTTCGTTAGGGGTTCTTTTTCCCCTGAAATCGACTGCAAATTAGACAATACAGGCTGATATCCCCTGTAATTGGTGAAGTACATTATAAATACTATGTATTGGTGATATGAAAACCACGTGTAACCTACCTACCTACATAACTGGAGTAGATAAGATTAGATTCTTTATGTTGTATCTGGGATGCATAAATCACTCAGCTTCCAAAGTTAATGGGAAAACACACGTATTTATTCAGATCAAATTCATAATTAAAATGCAGGAAAATATGTACACATCAGTTTTTGGGTACTAAATATTGATTATCTGCACCCGTAATTCATGGTTGAGAAACATCCAAAATGTGTAGCAACCTCAAGACGATAGGTCGCTCAGTAAAGGAAAAATTCCCTCACAAGTGAGAGATGTTACAGTGTCCAAGGCTCATGGTGAACTCTTTTTACTCTGTCTCGTTCTCGAAGCTCCAACCTTCGTAATTTGATCCAAATTTTAAAATTTTAAATTTACAAGATGGAAGATTACACTATATGCTGCATTTCAGTTTTTAAAACAGTTTTAAGTTTCAGATACGTTAACATTTTATCTGAAAGAAAAATAAACTGCTAAAATGACTTCAAACGATTTAGTTACGTCACTAATTATCTATACACATTGTTATGCAATTGCTTGTAGAATTTATAGCAGAAAATTTTAACAGATATTATCTTTTGTTAAATAACTATTAAGTTGGACATCTTCATAATCAAAGAATGAAATAATATCTTTCAGTATTATCTGAACTATGGTCAAATTAGTAGAACGTTGTATTTGACACCGGAGTTTCAATCACACTGATTGTATGTATTTTTGTAACCCTTCGGAATCGGCTTTTAGCAGTAGGTTCTTGTCTGATTAGCCCTTTTGTTAATTGATGTATAAGAACATGGAGAATATAATTACTATATTTTCTTTCTTTATAAAAAATGAATATTTAAATCATTTTTAAAATACAATTTGTACATACCATATGTGCAATTGAGGATAAATTATGTAAATGTTAAAGAATAGAAGTTTCTTAAAAGGGTAAAATGTATAAAATAAAAGGTACTTTATGAAAATATAATATTAACTTTATATTAAACAAAGAAATATATTAATTAGAAGGTAAACAATATCGTATTAAATATGCATGAAAAATATGTAATATAAAATACATGATATAATTTAAAATAATATGAATAATGTAAATATTATAATGTAATATAATAAAAAGGAAATATAATTCAATTATCATGCTTATGTAGATACTTATAATGGAAAATAATAATAGTGAAAAATTGAGTAACATATTAAAACTAAGACTGCCTATACTATGAATAAATAAATAACAAAATGAAACTTTAAATTCAAGATTTTAAAAGTGAATAATAAAATTATGTTAAACGTTCGTAATAATGTAAAAATATTATAACAATTATGGAAAATGTATAAAAATTTAGAAATAGTGAAATATATGCTTGTAAAATATAATAATTGTAAAAACAGTTTAAATTAATTTGGAATTGGATCTACTGTTGTAAGAAATTTTGAAAATCCTGTAATATTGTAGTAGTATTTACAAACAGAATAAATAGTGTTCTATATAAAATTCGGCGGTGGGTGTCGATATACCAGTCCAAGAATTTGCAACCCTATACCTCCTTTAGGGGTTAGTTGCGGACCTGGTGATCTGTAATTCCTGGTATCTAAATAGTCCTCGTGTACAAAAATACTTGCCTCCTGTAGACAATGGCACTTCAAACAAATCTTCTTATTTAAGTCTAAAAATTATTAAATAATGTTCTAAATAATGTTCTGAGGTGGATGTAGATATACCAGGCCACCAGGCATTTGCAACCCTACACCCCCCCCCCTTTAGGGGTTAGTTGTGGACCTCGTGTTCAGTAAGTCCTCGTATCTCAATAGTCATCGAGTAGCAAAATACGTGCCTCAAATAAAAGTCGAGTAGTAAAATACAGTGGCACTTCAAACAAATCTTCGTATTTAATTCTAAAAATTAAATAATGTTCTAAATAAAGTTCGGCGGTGAATGTGAGTATACCAGGCCACCAGGCATTTGCAACCCTACACCCCCCCCCCTTTAGGGGTTAGTTGTGGACCTCGTGTTCAGTAAGTCCTCGTATCTCAATAGTCATCGTGTAGAAAAATGCGCGCCTAATGTAGACAAAGGTAATTCAAAGAAATCTTCTTGTTTAATTTCAAAAATTATTTTGCAAATAGCAATTTCTACACAGTAAATGATTAAAAATTTTCATGATTGGTAACATTACTGATTTTACCGTCTGAAGCATATGTATAGCCGAACTATAGCCATCAAAACTAAATTTTATTGTTTAATCTAAAATGGAATGCTACAAATTATTCTTCTCAATTTCCAACTCCAAATGGAACCCAAAGCACTCACCACCATCTTAAACTACTACTATTAAACAATTCTGACCTTTCTGCTCACTACCTGGTGTATAATTTCCTCTCTTTTCTAATCAGTATCTCCCTGAGCGATTTAATTTTAAAAAATTCTTCATAGAATCACAGAGATCTGGGGGGTTAGTATCGCTTTCAAAGCTACGAGGTGGTGGGCGTATGCAGCTCCGCCCCCAACCATCCTCAGATGCATTTAAGTGCCTAATTACACAGCTACCACTAAATTAATCTTGAAATTTGCATGAAACGCAAGTCTGTGATATCAGATTTGTGTATGTTAGAATAGAAATTCTGGAGATGGTCATTTCATCTCTGCAGTATTACAGAGCAGTTGCAGAGTGGGAAATTTACGAGATTCTTTTAGTTCATTAGAACATTTAATTGTTTAGCGAAAAACATCTATTATTTATTAAATTGCAAAAAAATTTCATTTTTAATCTTTCTTAATAAAAAACATGTATTCATGCAAATGAGATTATACTGAGTATTAAATATTCAGAGATTTTGCTGTATAAAGCAATTATTAAGCATCTAAATTCTACGAAATCTGCCTACGTATATGTATTATTTCATAAAGCTGATATGGTAAGAATTATATTACCTAGATGTCAAAAATTTATTAATGTAGAAAACTTAGAGAGAAGCAAGTGGAATTGTTAGTACACTAATCATTTAAGCATTTACGTGTACTTACCTTGCATTTTGTGTAGTAGATGATAAACAATATATAAATCTACATATCAAATATTTCTCTGGATAAAACATTTTTAAGGAGGCTATTACTATAGTGTCTAAGTGATTTTTATATAGAAAAACAGTGATAAACAATGATAACTTTAAGTCTATATACAAAAGGTTAATATTTTAACCCTCTCAGTGAAATAGCTTAGATCCATGAAATACAGATAAAACAAATATGAGGCACCCCCAAATCAATCATTAATTCGGATCAATCTTAAAGTTAAATGCAAGCTTAGAAATAGAACATTATGTTTTGATATTTTTATTGCTATGAAACATTGAATGGGGTTCATATATGATGTTAATGGATTTGAATTAATATAGTGTTCCTTCACCACTTCTCACTTCATGTTTTGCGGCTTCAGAGATTCGCGGTATTTTCAAAAATATTCATCAAAAAATAGAGATGAAAAAATACAACCATGTCGAAAGCCACATTGTGGTAAAGAGCGCAAGGCCGTGGGCAGGGGGAGGGATTTGGGGGACTGGTCCCCCCCCCGAAAATTTGAAAGACCATTTTGTAGATAGACAATGTCCCACGTTTGTGTGTGTATGTGCTATCTGCCTAGCTGTTCATGAACATGGACTGTTTCTCTATTAGAAAAAAACGCTGAGCCCATAAAAGTCTTGCTGGACCGCTGGCCTGAAAAACAGCAGTGTATTTCCAGCACTATATTCCGGAAATACAGTACTTTCCCTTTCATCAATTGAGATATCATTCAGAAATAAAGATGTCTTTTTCCCTTGGTACCCCTCCGAAAATAATTTCTGGCTACGTCCTTGAAAGAGCGCTGTTTCATGTTGATGCGAGAGAGAGAATGATGCCTGCATGTCAAAAAAAGAGATGAGTTGAATCAGAGTACATACCACGGGTTCTTGAGATGAGAAAGTCTGCAAAGCGAGGAAGAAAATATGAGAGGAAGACGAAGAAAAAACTGAAAAGCGTGGCCTTACCTTGGAGAATCTGCAACAATTGTGTAACATGACAAGAATTTGCACAAGACATTGAGATAATATAGTTCGAGCTATCGAGTTCAGTAATTTCGTTGACGGGGTTATGCCCTTGTACAGGGGTTGTTTTAAAGGAAAAGGGAAAACAAAGACAACAACTATCCATCCCCATGTTTCTCTTCAAGGTAAAGCATCCAGATCTACCTTCATCGTCTCCATCAGAAAAATCTTCAAATGAGCCTAAAGCGTCTACGAGTCAAGTGAGCGACTCTCCTCCGCCACCAACACAAGACTCTTCGCCTCTCTCAGAAAGCAATGTTGATTAATATTTATTACTGTATAAGGTTTTGTAATTAACGTTATTATAAATAGCACTGACACGTTTAAGTAAATACGTATAATTTTATTCTTAAATGTGTAAAGTGTTGTTTACATATTTGGGTTATTCCATGTGAAATCGACACAATTTTAGAACAAATTCTACCTGACCCTCTCCAATTTTGATTAAATTTGGTACAGTAAGCGACTTCACGGTAATAAAGAAAATCCCCAAATCTTATGTTCAAATAATAATTGGTTTGGTAGTTATAAGGCTTTAAAGTTGCCAGATTTGTCTAAAAAATACACTATCGGCATACCTTTAAATTACACTTGCTACTCACATAATTAAGCTAGAGATATGTGCAAGGTGTTATTTTAAAGCTTTTTTAATGGGCTTTCATATGATATACAACACATGATGACTTGAAAAATTTTTTAAAAATTTAAATTCAAATTTAAATTTAAAATTTAAATTTCTCAAAAAGCCGAGTTTTTAAAATTTTGAAAAAAATCTCAAAAATTGCTCATATTATTGTTAATTAATCCTCAAAGTTTCATGTTGGGATCATAATGGGATCACAAGCTACAAAAGTTTTTTGTTTGATATATTTACTATTGCAATAACGAAAATGAGAACATGCATTCATTACTTTTAATCTAACTCATCTGTATAGGATGGCATTAATGGTTACACACTACCTTATCAACATATACTCTAGTAAATAGTACATTTAACATTTGTGAAGATTTTAGAATGAAGAAATATCATTAAAGTGCATTACTGTTGATGGATGGTGCTACTTATTTAGTTGAAACTGATAGAAAGCTTTATGTGTTTTGAGAATTTCTACTTCAGAAAGAATATACATTGGTCCTGTTAGAGTTAAAGTATTCATCTTACACATAACATCTGAAATTGGAATTCATAGTACATCTGGCTTCATACATTGTGACATAGTACATTGGGATTATAATGGGATCACAAGCTATAAAATACCAAATTAGCTTCCATTAACACATGGAAAAATTAACACATACAAGGACTGCCTTGTTATGATGATTTGTAATCCAGTATCAGTCAGCTGCCACATGGGAGAGTGTACATCATGTTCTGGGACTACATAATTATAAACCATACTTGGTGAAACATTCGATGAAAATATGGTTTAAAAGATCATTTTCAATCAGTGGATTTCTGTGGATAGGAGCTCTTTAGAAACGATACAAAAGTCAGCATCAGAATTTATTGACTTATTTTGTGAGAAAATGTCTGTATTAGTTTATCATTACTTTGTGGTGAAACAACAAAATTCATTTATAAACAATATAAAAGGAAATTTAAAAATTCAGAGTTTGTAGTTCTTGATTGGGCTGAAAATTACTCATTTGTTATATAGGATGAAACCCAGAGCTGCCACTGGACTAATGTTCAATCTACAACTCATTTGTTGTATATTACAAAAAGAAGTTTGGAATTTACCACTTTACATACATTGTAATTTAAGACTGTTTGGAGCCCAATACAGTAGCAGTTTACTGTTTTCAAAAGAAGCTTATTACTTTTTTTAAGACAGAATTTTAAAAAAAGTGCAAGGAAAATATTTTATTTCTCAGATGGGTCATCTGCATAATATATAAATAAGAAAAACTTTGCCAATTTATGCTTACATAAGGAAGATTTTGGCATTGAGGCAGAATGGCATTTTTGGACAACAGCTCATGGTAAAGGACCTTGTGATGGGGTAGGAGGTACACTCAAGAGTTAGCGGCTTGAGCAAGCCTACAACGACCATATAAAAATCAAATACTTACACCAGAACAACTTTTTAACTGGGTACAGGAAAACATCACAAGAATACATTTTGTTTTTCAACCCAAGAAGAACATGTTTCTACAGCTATATTTCTAGATGACCAATTTAAAAACGCTTTTGAAGTTTTTGGGACTCAGAAATATGCTTTTATACCTACAGAATCAAAAACAAAAGTCTTTGAAAAGACATTTTCCTTTTCACAAGATTTATTGATGCAAACTGCTATAGCATCACAATAAAAGCTTCTATTTGCTGATAAAAATGGCTATATTATTGCTGTTTATAATTGCAATTGGTGGCTTACATTTATGTTAAGAGAAAGAAGAGAAACACTCTGAAGAGGTAAAAGTGACATTCCTCCACTCATCTGGACCATCATCATCTTTTTTTATATCTATATAAGCCAGATGTACTATGGATTCCAATTTCCGATGTTATGTGTAAGGTGGATCCCTTAACTCCAACAGGACCAATGTATATCCTTTCTGAAGTAGAAATTCTCAAAACACATAAAGCTTTCTACTAGTTTCAACTAAATAAGTAGCACCATCCATCAAAAGTAATGCACTTTAATGATATTTCTTCTTTCTAAAATCTTCATGTAGGGATATATGCTAGTACTTATAATAAATGCGGCATTTCTTTTTCCCAATAAAAATTTTCATGAATTATAGCTCGAGCCGCAAAATTATACTAACTAGCCTCTGTTAAAATAAAAACCACCCGGAAAATAGAAAACGTTTAGTTTTTGGACTAGTTAGCAGTAATTAATCCTTACTTTATCCCAATGCAGCTAGCTCTCCACGGCTGTTATTTTTATGGTCATTAAAATGTATTTACTGATGCTGTATCGATATTCTTTATCTTACCAGAATAACTAATATTTTATTGAAAGAAATAATATCTCTTTATCTCTGAAGTTTAAAAGTATGCACGCTCTGAAAATATTCTAACATTTTCAATGCAATATAATTGTGACTATCAGGCTAATGGTATTTCCTATAAACGGAAATACTTCAGAATTATGAATGTTCATCAGAGAACTGGCGTATCTTGTTTAGTTATTTCCATGAAAATTGACTATTACGAGCCTTGAAAAATCAAGAAGTTGCCAGAAAAGGGCGATATTACGCTTATTTATTGTCTTCGCAGCTGCCGTGAAAATATTTCCACATCGGTCCAATGAGAGCTAACTCGCGACAGTCCATTAACTCAACAATTGATGCCGATTAGTAAGGAAAACATCGCTCTTCTAATGAGGGAATTACACTTATAACATCAAATATGAAATATTTATATAACTTTCATGAGGGGAATAAGCAGTGTTTAATTGCACAATGCGTTATGTTTATTACCTCATTAAGTATTATATAAATGAATTTTGGAAGTGAAGTTGACACAAAGCAGCCCTGATTTACAAGGCAATTAAAATTCTGCGTTTGTCTGGCTGAGGGAAATAGCCTTTCCAGAAAAACAAATTACAGGAACGGTCGCATTACTTGCAGCTGTTACCTCTCTTGTGAATCTCACAGTGAATTAATGCGGCTATATTTTAACCGGTTTTCTATGAACTGAAGTATACATGGCGCGTTCGGGCGGTGACGATAAAATGCTTATTGTAAACAAAAATGATTCCTTTGCATATGAAACGTTCGATTTAATTGCTTCTGCAGTCATTACCAGTATGAATGATTCTGTTTACAACGTAACTTACAAATGAAACTTCAATATTTTAGTGCATTTTTGGAATTTGAAATTAGTCACTAAATAGCATTCCTATTAACAAAGGATGAATATGATCGTTCCGGGAACTAGAAGGAAAAGATTATATCGTCCAATTATTTTCCATACCCCGTAGATCTCCATATAAGTTTAAACACACACACACACACACACACACACACACACATATATATATATATATATATATATATATATATATATATATATATATATATATATATATAATATATATATATATATATATATATATATATATATATATATATACATATATATATATATATATATATATATATATATATATATATATATATATATATATATATATATATATATATATATATATATATATATATATATATATATATATATATATATATAATATATATATATATATATATATACATATATATATATATATATATATATATATATATATATATATATATATATATATATATATATATATATATATATATATATATATATATATATATATATATATATATATATATATATATATATTTATATATATATATGTATATATATATATATATATATATATATATATATACATATACACACACACACACACACACATATATATATATATATATATATATATATATATATATATATATATATACATATATATATATATATATATATATATATATATATATATATATATACAATATATCAAAATTATTACAATTTAATATCTTATTAAACATATACTCTCTCACATTCTTATTGCTTAAAACCTATTATCTCAGACAAAAAATGATTTAATCAAAGAAGTGGCCTCGACTTAAAATTCTTCCAACCTATTTCTCAAATCATTTTCTGCAATATATGCAAATTTTTTGCAATATTTTCCGGCTCTCCCCGGTTCACTTTTAAGTTATCTAAGTTCATTTTAACACATATGTCTTGAAAACAAATTGTGTGAAAGTTTTAAACACCTTCTATCAGCACTTACAATCAACTTCTGTAACACTTCATAAAGCTGACACTTACCCTTTTTGCATAATTCTTGACATGAAACCGCGATTGGCTGTTGAGTAACATATTTGCACTTCCACTTACCTCTGCAGCGAATTGCTCCTCTTCAATTCTGATTGGCTTCCGGAAATTAGCATTTTCATCTTCGTTCTTAACTTTTGGAAGTGAGTGTATTATACAGTATGTATAGAATTGTAGCAATTATGTATTTAAATTAATGTATATTTGTTAAACCTACCTCGTACTTGTAAGATTTTAATAATTAGGAAATCACTCATATTAAAATTATATTACATTTCCCTACAATAGTTTCAGATATGACAAATATTTTAAAGGTTTAAAAATCTCATAAACATTACTTACTTTACATGTAATATTTATGAGTATATATATATATATATATATATATATATATATATATATATATATATATATATATATATATATATATATATATATATATATATATATATATATATATATATATATATATATATATATATATATATATATATATATATATATATATATATATATATATATATATATATATATATGTATATATGTATGTGTGTGTGTGTGTGTGTGTATATATATATATATGGGACGGGGACCTAACTTCACTTGAAAATTTATTTTATAATTGCCCCTATAATTTTCCTCAGCCCGGGCATGCTGGGCTGCCAAGTGTCCCGCTAATCGTCTGTTCGAAATAAACATATAATTTGTCGTGGCCGAACGTAACTTTTATTTCATCCGATCAAAATAGCACAGAATCCAGAGCCGTCTGAACCGGACGGTGTCAGAACGCTCTCTCTCTAGGTAATGTCAACCTTCTGCGAGAAACGACTAAAACACGTGTGTGGTTTTCTGTCATGGGAAAAATGCTGAGGCAACTGTTTTAATTGCTTATAAAGAGTAAACTTTGACTAGAGCCATCTGCTAAAGTGTGGCGTCTCAGATGAGCATTATTGCTGATCATTACAGATTTATCCAACTTCCTAATTAAAAATGCCAGCTATATAATTTTCTGTTTTGGGAATCATAGAAAGAATTTCGGGGTTCGGGTGGAGTAATGGAACCATCCTCGTTTAAATTGGTTGGCTGAAAAATATGGTTAATATAAAGAGAAGAAATTAATATCTAGACTAATAAATGGGGAAAAAGGCTAATTTTGGATAGATTTTAGAGCTTAGATATTGATATTATATATATATATATATATATATATATATATATATATATATATATATATATATATATATATATATATATATATATATATATATATATATATATATATATATATATATATATATATATATATATATATATATATATATATATATATATATATATATATATATACATATATATATATATATATATATATATATATATATATATATATATATATATATATATATATATATATATATATATATATATATATATATATATATATATATATATATATATATATATATATATATATATATATATATATATATATATATATATATATATATATATATATATATATATATATATATATATATATATATATATATATATATATATATATATATATATATATATATATATATATATATATATATATGCTTAATTATTCAACGATCATACCTTGTGCAATGTAAAGAGAGAACAGAGATTAATTGTTACTAAACATTTTTGACGTTTTTACTTTGTTGTAGCTGCTTTTCGCTTGTAGTAAATTCATATTTTCTGTAATTTAATTCTTGTAAAGGAGTAGAGTGAGTAGCAGTTTTGCTTTTCCCAGGCAACGATAACTTAATTCTGCTGTCACTAATCATTTTATGCCTTTATTATAGCTTTGCGTAAAAATTTATCTTAAATAAAGAAATGTCAATTTTTAAAATAAGCTAGTTATCTTAACGAATTTTTCTTCGCGTTTTTATTATAAGCAATTAATTTTAATTCACATTTTGTATCGACATAAAAATGTAGAGTGGTTCCTTAAACTCTTATTCACATGTTTGATTTCATGACTTTAAAATTATAAGTTTTGTTTGTTTAATTTATTTTAATTTCTATTTTGTAAGTAAATGCATTTATGTTGTATGTAACAACATATTTAACTGTTGACCAACAGTAAAATAAGATTAATAATAGAAATAAATTTTACTATTGATCAAAATAAAATAAATTTAAAGGACGGAAATATGGAAGGAGTAAAGTAATATTCATTAAAATAAGAAAAAATAGTAAAAAATCCGGCAGTACATAGAGGTATGGTTTAAATAGTATCTATTTGTATACAATGAAAATGTAAAACATCCTTTACGTTGTGTTAATTTTTTTGGACAAAAGGATGGTTCATTCCGAACAATCTTTAATCACATCTTCGGCTCATGATCCCTATGTGCAACAAAAATTGCCACTGGTAAAATTGTTTTATTAGAATCAACCAAATGTCGTTACAGCAGTAATAGAATTCCATTGTATGTCATACAATGAAAATGATCTCCTTTAAACAAAATTTGGACAAAATGTCATTCCAATGCAATCGTTACAAATCGTAAAATTGTTATAATAAAATTGTAAGAAGTAACCCATGTTGTAGTAAGATTGATGTGTTTGCTAAGTACAATAGTAGATGGAATGGAAGGAAATTTCCTTCATTTAGCTTTAAAATTATGACTTTCGCAGTCGTTACGACCGACTGTTAAAAACTGTATGGTAGTATGGATGTCCCAGTTGTTTCCATTGTACTGAATGTGTCACATTCCACAATACAAAATCTTTTACGGTGGATTTTGCTTCTCTTATTCCTACAGACTCAAGTCCGTACATCAATTGCTGGATGAGGATTCATGGGATAGCAAAAATTTTGCTCTAAAACCGCTTGCTTGAATGGTGGATGACGTCACTTGTATGGTATATTTTAAGCTATAACCGCAAATGTAATTCAAACCTCAACAGTACCCTCATATGCTAAGAAACTTTATATATGACAATTTTTCGTGCTTTCAGCACACTGTGTTTTCAATAGCAAGGTTACTTAATTCACCGTATAACACTTCATTCGAGTTTGGGTTCTGGGTTTCCTTATGGATAATGTCAACCATCATCTGTACCAGATCTGAAAAACAGTATCGCTGTGATACATATAAGAACATTTAATATGCTTTATAAATGCTAAATGATATTAAGAAGTAGTATTAAAAGTGCTCAATTGTAATTGCAGTACCATATTTTAAACTACTGACCAGAATGAGTCTGCTGGAATGTCAAGAACATTTCGCCGAATGCTGTCCTTCATATGTGCACAAATTCTGGGATATGACGGTAGATCTTGTCCTTCAGTAAAAACCACAACCAAAAGTCGCAAAGTCTGATATTTGGCGAACCATCATCTTGCATAAGGCACGGGCAGACACTGGACCTCTTCGTACCAGCTTCATACGACGGAATTCTTCTAGATCTGCAAAGGAGTTCTGCTGGTTCTGATAAAACACTTTTAGCATTATTTGATGTCTTTTTCTTGCAATGGAGACATGATGTGCAGATAAGAAGCTAAAGCTTTATTTAACTTAATGAAACCAAATAAATACCATCTATGTTACAGTGTCACCTAGAGGCGAAGTTTTGTACTAAACAATTTTTTATGTAATAAATATCTATCGCATTATTTAAATTATCCGTAGTTATAATTGTATCTCATTTCGACTAATAGAGCGTATTGTAGAGTCCTCAGGAGTGGGGAACTTATATCTTGCTAACGCTGTACATAAATAATTGGGGTCTACTTAAGAATCGGGTTCCCCTATGCAAATTTGGTTAAAATATTGGCGATATTTACTAAAACACAAAAGCAATCCATCCAAACATAGTATTTCTTGCTTTTTCTGGCAACTTTAATTAATACACTGTGCTCCATCGTAATAGAATTATATACTCTTACTGAATTAAAGAAAACGACTTGAAAACCGGACATTTATATTTATGGGCAATTAATCCATTAACAGTTTACAAATGCAACAGCTCCAAATTATTAAAAATCAGCCATAGTGAACCATTAATGGTTTGTTATATCTAAATTTTTTAAGTATTGCGCACTTTTAATATATAAGAAAAGAGTTACACAAGGAGAGTTGGCTGCAAATATCATATAAATTATAATATAGATACAGATTGCTTGGACACGGTGAGATCAAGAGAAAATGTTAGGCGACCATTCTTAAACCTTTATCGCCAAGTTGGCTGGGGAACCCAATTCTTAAGTCAACCCAAATAACTGTAGTGCGTAATTTTATTGTTCAAAATAAATATTTAGATACTTCATCCGTCAAATCTAATGACATCCTATGATAACGAAAAATAGAATTGAAATTATTTGATTACTAGAGTAACTGGAGTATTGAAATTTAATTAAAAAAATTTTGAATACTGATTTTTTATTACTCTTTCATACATGCTACACTTTCAGTGAATAATAAGAGAGGCTACATATCTAAGCATTTTGTAAAGAAAAAAATTATTTTTGAATCCGAATATGACAAAATATTTGCTTTGAATTTCTTTTTAAGAGGAGCAAATCAAATAAAATATATGTAGTTTTATTTGAGAAGGAATGAAAACCCTTTGATTAAAATAAGTTTTTAAAAAAGAAAAAACAGAGATGTGAAAAATAATGACTAAATTTTTTTCATTTTACTCGTTTTAAATGCTACAATGTTTAGGTAGATTTAATTTTTTTATGAATTTTTATAGAAAAACGGAATAACACTTTCATTTCTGCTTTATTTTTAAATTTTCCTATTTGTCATTATCGATGCTAAAAACTGATCTAGATGTTTACATCTAAACTACCTCTCTGTATTTTTTAGATGTTTTTTGATGTAGTAAAAATTTTACCATTCGGTGCTCAGAAGAATAAATAACAAGTTTATTTTTTAAAATAAAATGGCATATAAAAAATTTAAAGTTTAATTAAAAAACATTGTTTAAATATGCTACATTTTTCATAATACTTTCAAAATTTTAATAAAAATAGATTTTAAACAGAATTTTTAAAATTGTAATAAGACGTGTTTCATTATTGTAAAAGTACTGTTTCAAAATTCGGTAAATGCAGTGATATGGAAGCTGGATTAGCCACAGACATCATTCTGGAAGAATCCAAACTTTTTTTCAAAATTCTGCTTATGAGTATTTAAAATTCATCCGATATTTTAAAATTCTGGGAAATAGAAAAAGATAAAATATTTTTTTCTAATACGAAGTGTTTTATTTTTACCTTAGAAGCACCATTTCGAAATTCAACAAATGCAATGGTATGGGTGTTGTTCCACAAATGTACTTTCAGTCTTCTTATGAATATTTAAAATTCATCCGGAATTTGAAAATTCTCAGAAATATAAAAAAAAAATTAAAATATTTTTTTCTAATACGAGTTTTTTTTTGCCGTAGAAGTACCAATTCGAAATTCAACAAATGCAGTGATATGGAAGCTGTTCCACAAATGTTCTTTATGTCTGTGAGCTAGTTGATTAGCCACAGACGTCATTCTGGGAGAATCCAAGCTATTTTAAAATTCTGTTCATGGGTATTTAAAATTCATCAGATAATAGAAAATTTTGTGAAATAGAAAAAAAAATTAAAATATATTTTTCCAATACGAAGTGTTTCTTTAGTGTAGAAATACTATTTCGAAATTCGACAAATGCAGTGATATGGAAGCTCTTATACAAATGCCCTTTCAGCCTATAAATCTGCTGACTAGCCACATACGTCATTCTGGAAGAATCTAAATTTTTTTTTAAATTTCTGCTTATGAATATTTAAAATGGATCCAACAAGTACAGCTTCTCTTGAATAGGAAAACAATATTTGAAAGTTTTTTTAAAATTTCTAATACGAGATGTTTCTTTAAGTCAAAAATACCGTTTCGAAATCAGGCAAATGCTGTGATACTGAAGCTGTTCCAGAAATGCGCTGTCAGTGGTTAAATCCGATGATTAGCCTTAGGCATCAATCAGGGAGAATCCAAACATTTTTTATATTCTGCTTAAGAGTACTTAAAATCCATTAGTTAGTTAAAAATTCCTCAAAAATCGTTGTTTTATTCGTTTTCTTAACCTTTTAGATGCCCACTGTAAGTTCCTTCTCACATAGAAACATACAATGACAATATATTTTATAAAAACATTTTATTCTATGTTAGCAAATAGATATGAGTATTAATTACGTTTTGAAGACTATCTATTTCTAACGGAGCTGTGGTTTAATTTTGTTTACATTATAAATTTATGTTTGAATGTATGAGCGATAGCGAGTAACGGGAAATTGGAAAATTTTAGGTTACATTAATTTTTTTTACTATGTTATATCAAACTATATTTTAAATGAAAAAAAATTAATTCGTAATGAACTTTATATTTAAGTATCTTATATATATATATATATATATATATATATATATATATATATATATATATATATATATATATATATATATATATTATATATATTATTAGTAAAAGTATTATATTAGTAAAAGTAGTATATCCACGTATATTTTAATAATAATAAATTCAAACTTGAGTATGCAATAATAAAAAAAGAAGTGTAAAGATGTTTTGATTTCATGGTCAAACATAACTGAATATATTAAGAGTTTAACTAAATATTACTAATTTAATAGTATTGGAATTAAATCTATTCAAATTGGTTTGAAAGCATATTAAATCCATAAAGTTTAAAAGTATGGATATACACATTAATGTGTTACATCTCCACGTAAGTCCCAAAGATATTTCAATTAAAAAAAATTCCTTCAATTCTTGGACTACGCCTTGTTTTCTCACAAAATAATGTTCACTTTACTTTAAAATGACAGATGATCACTTTTTAAAACAATCTCTACTATCCAAAGTGTTTTCCACTTTGCAATCCTTACAACATATATTCATTAATATATAGATAGTACCAATGATTCTGAAATAAATAATTAAATAAACTAGCATTTTTGATTTGGGAGTTTCATAAAATGCTATCGTATTGTAAAGAAGCCCAAAGTTAATTAAAAGTATCCTTGAATTCTAACACATTATTTGTAGATGTAAAAAAATTAATATAGATTAAGAGGGGGAAAATAAAATTAATGTTTGTGAACTGCTTTTGCCAATTTTTAGCATTGCGCTCACATGATTATATATATGTACATATATATATATATATATATATATATATATATATATATATATATATATATATACACATATATATACATATTTATATATATACATATATATGTATATATATATATATATATATATATATATATATATATATATATATATATTTTATATATATGTGTGTGTGTGTGTGTGTGGCAATTTAATTATGGTATGTAATTTAGCATGAAAGTAAAGTTTTTTGCTTAGTGGTTTCATTAACGGTGAAGAAGAAATTTTAATACGGACAGTATTTTTTTAGCAATATCAAGAATGGTTTTTCAAATTTAAGTATACAAAAAGCAAGGTGTGTATTAATTAAAAAGCATATGCTTGCATGCATACTTAAATGCAAAGTAATCTATTTTTTATATTTTAAAAAGCCCGAAATTCATCTAATATAATGATGAAATTACAGTTCATTGTAAACACAGTACACCCCTTTTTTGGCACCACTAGTGTCATCATGCCATTTTATATGAATCCATAAACATCCATTTAAATTCCGCTTATTTAATTTAATATGGATGAATTTAATAAAAATAAATTCATCCTGTAAGAACAATAAAAATGCAACAAAAGCATATTATATAAGCCTTAACCCCTTAACAGTTTTATTTTTTTCAGAAATTCGATCCAAAAAATATCACATTTTTCCTTTACAACAACGCTTTTTCTTTTAAAAAATATTTATTTTTGTACATTTGTAAGCTGGAAAATGTCATTAAAAGTAATCTTTTTTATTGTTTATCGCATGTATAACAGCTTTTTTTTATAAGAAATAAAATAATGTTTTCCCTGGAAGTTATATTTTCTCTCTCATGTACGTGAGCGAGGGAAGTTAAAGATGTTCAAATAATCAATCATTCCTTTAAAGATGTTCAAATAATCAATCATTATTTTAAAGATGTTCAAATAATCAATCATTCCTTTAAAGATGTTCAAATAATCAATCATTCCTTTAAAGATGTTCATATAAATGGTACAAATATTTTCGACTACAATTACTACACAATTATTTTCGAAATCAAATACTACAAGTACATTTACTTAAACTGTTGTTTTGAAGATCAGATTTAGTGCGAAAAATCTTGAATGAGGGCAAGATGCATAGTCCACCTTCACAGTCTAGTTTCTTTTCTAATTCTTTTGCCGCTGTAATTTTTCTTCAGTGAACACACATAGTACTGGTTTGCAGGTCTTAGCTTTTTGTCTGTAGGCGGAAATCCCTCTAAAATGTATTTCTTCTAAGAACTTAAACCAAAACTCAAAGACAAAAGCCCGTGGAGGGTTCAAAACCTATCAGAGAGCTAGCGCTTTCAAACCAAAGGGAATACACTTCAAAAAATAATATCTTGTGGATATATATATGACTAATTTGAGATTGAAAATAAAAAAGATACGACCTAAACAGTGAGAATGACAAAGAAATCAGATTGCCCGTACATTATACGGGCAAATCATTAAAGGAACTGTTGAGGTTAAGACCGACTGAGCGTCTAGGACGGCCGCAAGTATAAGTGGAGTACTCGTGAGAAAATATGAAATTAAAAAAAAAACTAATTTCTCCTGCTGATTTTGTTTATTTTGAATATAAATAAAGGTGTAAATAGGAAATAAAAAATACTAATTAGGCCATTATGCCAAAGGAACCACACTCGATCGAAGATATGCCAAACATGGTGTCTTGGTCTTAGAAGAAAATGGTGTTTGAACTGGTGCAGAAGAAATTAAGCTGCATACTCCTTCTTCTGGAGTTCGTGGGTTCGAAACCCACTGTGGCATGGATGTTCGTAGCCGTTCAGAATCGGGTTTAAGCAGTAGGTCCCGGTCTCATTAGCCCTCATGTTGCATAAAAGTAGACCGTACTGCTCAAAAACCAATTAATTCTTGCTATGAAGTAACCCGGAGATCATCCGAAAAATTTCGTTGGACAGCGTTGCCTCCGCCAAAGATGGCTACTCCGCGGTTAGCATTCCCTCTTGAACAATAGAGTCGAAGGAGCGTCACTCACGTCACTTCCGCTTTTAGGTCAGTTTCGTGCTGGCGTTGTAGATAACTAGTTTTGTTACATGAACTGTCACCGCAAACGTCCTATGTACGTGCACGTATTGATAAGGGGTTAAAGTAGTAAAAGCTCAGTATACACAGGTTGTACGAAGTTTTTAAATTTATAAACGTATGGAAAAAATATTTTCCATATTTTCATATTTTCAAAATTTTCATATCATTCTGAAACCTAGCAGAAGATATCGATACTTTATAAAAGGAATTAAAATGCAATCAAAGCATTAACTATGAATTTTAAAATATGTAAAACAGTATACAAAAATTTATAAACAATCAAAAATGTACCAAATTTTTATATATGTAAATGAATTTTGTATAACTTATAAAATTATCTGAAACAGAAACAAAAAAAGCACACTTGACTATGATAAATATAAGTGAAAACTCAAATTTTAGGGCAACCTTAAAAGACAGTTGAAGTTGATACAATATTGGTTTTAAAGGTTCTTTAGTTATTTATTTACATGATGTATATTTAAAATGTTTATTGTTAAAGGTGTTCAGATTCCATAATGTAAAAAAAAAAATAATTTAAAAATGTTGTTGTTGTATTTACGTATAAGAAATTTCCTTTCTATCAAATTTATTTACTTAACTTTTGATACGTAGCACCGTTTAACATATGCAGCATTTTTGTACACAAGGTATCAAGGGAAATGTCATACCTCGAAATTTAAAGCGACTAGCTCATAGCAAATACATTCTATTTTCACTATGTTTCTAAAAGCGTAAGAAAGTGCTTAAATTACATTTAAAATTGAAATTTCTTACAGTGGGTTTCTACATTTTATCTGTGCTTTTCAAGGATAAAACAATTTTTTTAGAACATGCATGTAATGATATTCCTTTTTAAATGAAACTTCTGAGAACAAATTGAAAAAAAGTAAGATATTCTATAGGTTGTTGAATGTATTTGATAGCTATGTTACTATAAAGTTAAAAAATATGTTGTGTATAAAATTATATCTTGAGTACAAATTCCTGCAAGTGAAATTAAATTTATCAGTGATTATAAAAATGAAAATTTTAACTATGCTTTTAATAGAAGCCGAATAATGTTTCTTTTCTAATGTAATGCAAGGTACCAAATTTTGTTCTAGTTCTTTTGTTCTAGTGACCCAATCCGTTTAGTCTCTACATGGAACATTTTTCCTTATAAAATTGAACGTCTGGGAACTAGAGGAGGAGTTGCAATTACTTGAACACAAAAGTATAAACATAGTTGTTTTAAAAGTCAGCATTGAAACAATATTGAGAGACAAAGAATAATTTCTCAACTAGTTAGAAATTCTACGTCCATACCAAAAGTTCAATTAAAGAAATTAAGATTATTTAAAAATGCATCTTGATTTAATAATAATCTTTTATTGACGTAAATATTAATTGTTTTAAAAAATAGCAGTTCAACTATTGATATTCAAACAATAATTTATCCTTTCTTTTAAAATTCCACGTCCATACAAATGAAATATAATTGGAGAAATACAAGATGATTTCTAAATACGTAATAATAATCTTTTATTGACTTAAATATTATTTGTTTTAAAAGCTAGCAGTGCAACTATTGATAATAAAACAATTTCTCCTTTTTTTTAAACTTCCAAGTCCATACAAATGATACATAATTGTAGAATTACAAGATGATTTCTAAATACGTAATAATAATCTTTTATTGACTTAAATATTGTTTTTTTAAAAGCCAGAAGTGCAACAATTGATAGTCAAACTTTAATTTCTCCTTTCTTTTAAAATTCCACGTCCATACAAATGAAATATAATTGGAGAAGTACAAGGTGATTTCTACATACATATTGACTTAATTATTTTTTATTGACGTAAATATTAAATTTTTAACAGTTAGAGTTCAATAGTCAAATTTCAAACAGTATTTTCTCAATTTCTTGGAAATTTACTCCCATGCCAGTAATATAATTGAAGGGATATAACTTGGTTTCTAGATACATATTGACTAGCAGTATTTATGTGCTTCGATACATTGATTTTGAGTTTAATTTTTTTAACGTCCTTCGAAATTTAATGCATATTTTGAAGTTTTTAATATATAGCATTTAAGTTTTTTAATATATATTTGACGCACGTATGCTTTCATGTTTTTATTTCTGCTATAAAATAGAAGGACATTTCATTCCGTGACTATAATAAAATGATGGATGTCATTAAAGTGAATCTCTACTGTGTATTAAATTGTTTAAAATACGTGGTCCATTACAGTTTAACAAAAATATTTCCATTTACATCTTGAATAAAATATTTCCCAGCTTAGTACCTGAATTAATCGTTTCACAACTTTATATCATGAAATGATAGGTATTTGCAGAAGCCAAATGTTTTTCCTACCAGCCTCTATGTAATCATTTTTAAATTCTAAATTTAAGAAACGCTCTCTTCTTCTACGAGTGATGGACTAAAGAAAAGGGTACCCCTACACAATTTGGCGATAACTATCTGATCACGGAAGCCTAACATTTTATCGTAATCTTCCTTATCTAAACAATTTGTATCTATATTTTAATTTATATAATATTTGTATCCAGCTCTCCTTATGAAACCCTTTTCTTATACCTTAAATGCGTGTAATGCTTGAAAAATTATATATGGTTAACCAGTGGCACATTTTTAATTTATTTGGAGCTGTTAGCTTTGTAAACCGTTCAGGGTTTAATTACCCATAAATATAAATATCTGATTTCTAAGCGGTTTTGGTTAATAATTCTATTACAATAGCACACTCTGCATCAATCAAAGTCGCTAAAAAGCAGGAGATACAATGGATAGTCTACCTTTGTGTTGCAGTAAACATCTTTAATAATTTTGCAAAACATGCCGATGGGTACCCTATTCTTAAGTATTACCTCTTGCATTTAGGAGTGGTATAATATCTAGTTTTGTTTTTCCCCTTTTGAGTGCACCCTGCACTTTATATAAAACAAACTTCAATGTTACGTATATAAAAAATGTGATGAATAACTCACAAACGTTTAGTCGTATAATGATGAATTATTGTGTTTAAGACTGATAAAGTCTAGATGTATGAATCTCTTTTGATTTCTATCTATACTCTAATCTCTATCTGTATAACTAAGTATTTGGGTAACTCAGTTTTAACGTATATAACAATGTCTGCATAACTCATAAAATTTTAAGTTGTTCGACCAGAATGTTTTGCCAGTCGATGGCACTGTTTAACGGTTTCTTAGCAATATTACTCATACCATAAAAATCATAAAAACAGTTTTACAGGCAAACAAATCCCCCCCCCCTTTTTTTTGGAGGGAGGGGAAGATAGCGCTTAGTGCACACTGTACGTGCATATGGTTTGTCTCATGAGCGAGATGCCACTAAATTTAAGTCATTCAACCAGACATCGTTGCTTCTCAACGGCTCCATGTCGACTGGTTTAAAATGTAATTTTGTGGCAGAATGTTTCTTGTGCTAAATAAACCTATACTGGGCAAGGATAAATCTAGGTAAATAAACTATTGAAGTAATATGCAGTCGGGACACATTGAATAGAAGTCGAACTTCAATTTTATTTTTGTTAAGAGAACGACGTGTGTTTTACAGTTAAAGACAAAAGATAGAATGGACGTCTAAAAACGTTGGAAAACAGGGTTGGTTCCAGAGTTAGACGGAGGCGAAATCGTTTCCAAAGAAAATAGCTTAGTTGGAGTTATCAAAAAGAAAAGGGAGCTTAAATCATTGAAAATTGATCCAGGGATAGCTAGAAAATATGGAGAGTCGGAAGAAAATTTGCAGTTACTGCGGATAAAGCTTTGGGAAATGGGTTGGAAGAATTTTAACAATCTTCTAATTAAGGTATTTTGTGGTTCGAAAAATAGATTTGAAGGAATAAAAATAGGAGAGAGGAGAGATTTTATGAGATTTTAAATTCTTATAATTTGATATATTACTCCCACACATACAGATACTCATTCACACAAACAAAACACACACACACACACACATATATATATATGTATGTATGAATTTGTATATATATATATATATATATATATATATATATATATATATATATATATATATATATATTATTGTGGTAAATGTTTCATTTTGCTTTTTATTAAAAAAATGAATCTGGTAACACCCACAGAAGTTATCGAATGTTTATGTTCTAGTTTGAGTTCCTGTAATATTTTATGTTTAATTAAAGGTGTTAATACTATTACATAAAATAGTTTATTTTGTTGAATATTTTGAATTTCTAGTTTAGTACCTTTAATTATTTTTAACAAAACATTCTTCTGGGAGAGAATTGGTTCAATAATTCTTGCTTATAAAATAATTTTTTATAGTCTGAAATTTTGTATATAAACCAAATTAATATATAGTTACACACCTAATCTTTTTACCACAATCAGATTTCTATATAACGAGAAATTTCAACATAACTTCTATAAAGGTTTAGGGACATAACTGAAAACAGTCAACTTAAATATTTTGTATTTACGACTATTATAATATCAAGTTGTGCACCTTCTCTTTTCAATGCAATCAGCAATCTAAATAATTTATTTATACTATCTTAAATCCCATCAGAAAACCAGATGTATAGTAATTGTTAGAAAGACAAAACTGAGTAAAATTTGAAGTATAAAATACGTGCAATCAAATTTAGCTATAAGAATTTCAAATGACTTTAAATGCTTCTAATATTCCACCGATAGGAGGCGTGCTACTCGGAATGAGTTTTGAAAAGATAACAGGTGTATTTAATGAGGGATATTTCTCATGTTTACTTCTGCATGCATTTGACGTTCCAAATTTGCCATTTTGTTTTCCTGGACATATTTATACGATAAGAAAAAAAAAGAGATTCAACTCGGTCAGAAATAGTATGGAAATGAGAATGGTGTTTCTTTTAGACTGATGTGTATTGTTATTCTTCAACGAATATAAAAATAAATCTCATACAGCATTTTGGATATTTCTTCAAATAATACGACTTCTCCCGAGAAAGATTTTACATGGAAATCTTTTAAATTGGAGGAAATTTCCCAAATGTTCCGGGAAAAAATATATGAGAAGAAAATGTTACTTTTATCTGAGGAAAGTTGAGAAAGGAAATAATTTAATTTAATGCTACCGTGTTGCATTGGAAATTTTATCTGTTGCAAAGTTTTATTAAGGAGTTGAACATTTTCAATTATATATCTTTGGTGTAATCTTTTCCTCTACATTGCGTCATGTGGATTATAAGAGTATGGGTTTTAGATTACAATAGAAATTTTCTATGTATTATAAATACTACTCTCTGTGTATTTAAGTCTTCCTCTTTCTCTATTTCTGTATATATTCATCCTCATATATATAGATATAAAATTATATATAAAAATACTTTCAGTCTTCAAATTTCCTTCGCTCACCCTGTCAGTGTTGAAAATCGCAAGAATCTCTGGTATTGTTATTTACTAGTGTAAATAACTAGCACCAGGGAAACACAAAATATAGGTAAAATATACGTAATTCCTACTTAAAATGCAAGGTTAATGTGCAAGGATAAATTACAAGGTTCTATTTCTATTGTATTTCATTACATACCTTGGATTAATCCTCTAAGCGGTTTGCAAGTACAATTCCGCCAAACCGATGATGTCTTCAAAGAGATTGTCACATACAATTTTCGATCTCCAAAAACGCTCTGAAAATAGATGTAATGTACATTTCGGCCAGTCCTTTTATGGTAGGAGAGTCAGGTCAATTGTTTAGGAACTACAACCCTCTTTGACTGACATTTATTGAGGGATGCACCCATACCACTTGGCACAAAGACGCTGATAGCTTTTCATGGCTTTATAAATCTCTAATTCGAAGTATTTCATTTGCGGCAACTGATGTATCTCTAACTGCACCACTTAGATATCTTGATGTATTTCGTAAAAAATATAAATAAGTATCTCAAAGAATATTTCTATTTGTACTTTTAGAAACAATTATTTCTTATGGGATGATCTTCGAGACTTGATGAGCTGTATGTGTTTTAAAAATTAACAATCTATAATATCTATTTATATATCTATTTATAACCGGAAGTAAAGGGACAATAATGAGGGTGGGTTTCCCGTATTCCATTCTAATAGACAAAGTGTGAAGGAAAAAATCGTAGAACGCTTTGGCCACTGACACAGTAAACATTTAGCGTATTTTTGGAGCCTTGTTTTCTATGTGCTCCACTCGGAGGATTAAGAAGATAAAAATATCCCATTTGTACTGAGAGAAACATCTAGAAAACACCATAGAGTTTAACCAATCAGCTTGAATTCATTCTCATTATAAAGTGAGACAAACCAGAAAGGTAAATCAGTTCTAAATCAAGTTTAATTAATCCTTAAGCAACTTCCTTTATTGAAAATGAAAAGATTTCAACTGAAGTGAAGTGATGCTGCCCAAATGTAAAATATAAACAACGCTGCTACTCAACAGATCAGCACCTGGATTAGAGGGCCCGGCCCAGGAAATCCAGTTAACCTACCATCCTGAAGAACAGATAAGCAGTTAGCTTGACTGTAATCGTTCGCACTAAATAAAGTATTTTGTTGCTTTCGTTGACTCTGGCAGAATTCTTGAAACGTTTTTTCAGTATCCTTTTCTATTGTGTTTCTTCAAAATTTTGTTACATTACAGATATAAATGTATAAACGTAAGTGATTCAAAAGATAAGGAAACTAGACTTCTGACAAGTGCATAATTCCCCTTACGCGTTATATCTTCTTAGACATATGCGATGATCTAAGAATTTGAAAAAAATGGCGAATGTAGCTAAATGATTCGTTTCAATCCGAGATCTTGAAAAGTTGTAGCGTTACGTGGAACATGGTAATCGATTGTAGTACGTAGTGGAATAAGGAATATAAGAAAACTGTTTTGTCGTGGTACCAAGTTCTGGAACTTAATTTTTTGTACGCTGGTTTCTTTAGTCTTGGGTACAAGGGGAAATAATGTTTTGATATCTAGTGTGCGTTTGCAGAGTTATTAATAACTGCTTATTATTCACTGTGTATTGGGTTGGAGCCCAAGATGCTAGCTGTTATACAATCTAGAAGTTATTATAAAGTTAAATGCACGGTTTAAGATAAAAAAGCAACAAACAAAACAGCATTGAAATTTTACACCGTATACCTTATTTTGCTAAATTTTGCAAGCATAATCTTTTTTTTGACTTAAATATTTTCTTTAAACATTTGTCTTAAGGTGTCTTACGATTTACAATGACTTCTGAAAAGAATTCTCTTTCAAGTTTAAATAAGAATTTTGGGTATAGTTTTAGTGTAATAGAATAATAATACTTGTGTTAAAAATATAGACTTCCTTATTATAAATTTGAGAATTCAAACGCCGTACTAGAGGTTTGATTACTTAACTGTAATATTAAATAGCTTCACACAGTGTCGCCTGAGGTGTTGCTATTTTGCTCTTTTTCATGTAAAAGTTGTAAAGTACCATTATGTGCTTATTGTATAGATAATATATTTCAAAGAAATCCTTCTGATTAATAATGCTTGTAATTATAATTAATAAAACAAAACATAATCTCTGTTTTTTTCCGCTCTATGCTTTGTTTATTCCTCTTTATCAACTTCTGCTATCTATTTATCTCCCTCTCTCTCTCTCTTCTCTCTCTCTCTCTCTCTATATATATATATATATATATATATATATATATATATATATATATATATATATATATATATATATATATATATATATATATATAGATATATGTATATATTATAATATATATATATATATATATATATATATATATATATATATATATATATATATATATATATATATATATATATATATATATATATATATATATATATATATATATATATAAATATATATAAATATATATATAATATATATATATATATATATATATTATATATATATATATATATATATATATATATATATATATATATATATATATATATATATATACATATATATATATATATATATATATATATATATATATATTATATATATTTTATATATATATATATATATATATATATATATATATATTTATATATATATATACATATATATATATTATATATATATATATATATAATATATATATATATATATATATATATATATATATATACGCACAGCTTCAACCCACCTTGGCATGGATACCACAAGTCCTTGGTAAATGACCGGAGACAGATTGTACCAGATGTTTAAGCAACGGTTACGCAAATCCGAGATATTGATAATTGG
>CM063501.1:71950831-71965831 GCA_032207245.1 Pardosa pseudoannulata
GCATATTCTATATTTTGATTTAAATGATTTTCGTATCCAAATAATATATTATAGGAAGGAATTATGTATCAAAATTGTTATCAGTAAAGTATCGGAACTTTCAGATAAAACCTCATCATATATATAAAATTCATTTTCCAAAATAGCAGTTTTTTTAAATTTTTATCTTAATTATAACTGGAAAAATTATAGGGTATTTTAAGAAATTCTAACTTTTGAAGCAGGTTTATTATCCTTACAAATAAATAATTATTAGAAGCAATTCTTTAATATAGGATATTACAGCTCTAGTAATATAGTCTAAAAATTATTTTAATTTTTTATAATTTTTTCATATTATATTTTCATACTTTAAAATTAAAGATTTTATACTACTGATACCTTGTTGCTACTTCAAAATTAATATTAATGTCTTAAAATAAGTTCGAGAACAATTCCACCAATAATTATACGAGTACTGTCTACTGAACAACAACCACCAGAATCACATATCCATACTAACAGATATTTGAATCAGCTCACATTTTGTCTAAAGGACAAGCAATAATAAGACGAAACTATTTTCAATGTTAAGATTAACTTACGGAGATTGTATTAAACATTTTAGTTTGCTGGCACTTTAGAAGACATCAGTCATATAAATTAAGACAAAAGTGCTCAATTACTTATTGTATCCTAATGAATGGTATCATTTGAAAGAACTCCAAACTGTAAACTCCTATTAAGTTTTGTCAAACAATATCCATGAAGAATGTTGTCTGTCATCTATTCATGAAGCAAGAATTAACACTTTGTAGCCAATGAAATAAAAAAGTACCGTATTTTACGGACTATAAGACACTACTAAATATAAGATGCACCTTAATTTTTAAGCGTTCTCTTAAAGTAACATTTTTAACATTTGTCAGCTGAACCGAACTGATTGTTAAAATTCCCTGAAAATCATCATCTGAAATTTATTCTTTTTCTTCTTCTCTACGTTGTCACTGTTTTCCTCTTTATGCATAAGATGTTTTTCACTGCCATCGAAAGCTTTGCTAATGCCACACTTCTTTCAAGATTTAACAATAATGTCTTCTTTTACTCTAGACCACGACTGCTTTATGCACTGACACACTTGTTTGATTGTAGGTCATCTTTAAGACTGGTGAGGTTTTTAAATCTAACACTGGACAATCATATAAATTCCATTCATTGCTTTCATTGTAGCTCTTTAAATAAAATAAGCTACGATAGTAATATATTTCTATTGAAAGGTGACTGTAAAATATTTTATAAACATTCCTAGTTTAATTGCATAAAAAGTGCATAAAGAGTAGTGGTATACTGATAAATTTTAATAAAATACATACTTATCATTATCAATTTCCTGTTTTTATAGTAAATTACAAGCATTCTAATAAATGGTGACTGTAGAGAAATATATGACTGTCAACTATAACTGGATAACATTAAAAATTGCCACAATAATAATAA
This sequence comes from Pardosa pseudoannulata, assembly GCA_032207245.1. Lineage (NCBI taxonomy): Eukaryota > Metazoa > Arthropoda > Arachnida > Araneae > Lycosidae > Pardosa > Pardosa pseudoannulata. The sequence continues at coordinate 71,952,308 of CM063501.1, forward strand.
TTTATGAAATGAAAATCAAAAAATTTGAAGACGATTATTTAAAGAAAATGAAATACGAGTTTGTAATAACTACAGTTTATGATTTACGCTCTTACTAAAGTTGTTACCATTTAAATATGTTTATTATTGAAAAAAATTGAAATGGTAAAAATATGATTTTTCTTTCCCAGAAATGATATAGTACAGTCATAAAATGGGCCAATGGTGCCTTCATTGTAGCTCTTTAAATAAAAAAAGCTACGATAGTAATATATTTCTATTGAAAGGTGACTGCAAAATCTTTTATAAACACTCCTAGTTTAATGGCATAAAAAGTGCATAAAGAGTAGTGGTATTCTGATAAGTTTTAATAAAATACATATCTGTTATTATCAATTTTCTGTTTTTATAGTAAATTACAAGCATTATAATAAATGGTGACTGTAGAGAAATATATGACTGTCAACTATAACTGGATAACATTAAAAATTGCCACAATAATAATAATTTATGAAATGGAAATTAAAAAAAATTAAAGATGATTATTTAATGATAATGAAATACGAGTTTGTAATAACTACAGTTTATGATTTACGCTCTTACTAAAGTTGTTACAATTTAAATATGTTTATTATTGAAAACATTGAGGCTGTAAAAATATGATTTTTTTCCCTAGCGAATGATACAATACAGTTACGTAATGGGTCAATGGTGCTTTCATTGTAGCTCTTTAAATAAAATAAGTTAAGATAGTTATATATTTTTATTGAAAGGTGACTGCAAAATCTTTTATAAACATTTCTAGTTTAATGGCATAAAAAGTGCATAAAGAATAGTGGTATACTGAGAAGTTTTAATAAAATACATATTTATCATTATCAATTTTCTGTTTTTAAAATAAATTACAAGCATTCTAATAAAGTGTGACTGTAGAGAAATATATGACTGTCAACTATAACTGGATAACATTAAAAATTACCACAATAATAATAATTTATGAAATGGAAATTAAAAAAATTAAAGATGATTATTTAAAGATAATGAAATACGAGTTTGTAATAACTACAGTTTATGATTTACGCTCTTACGCTTGTCACCATTAAAATATGTTTATTATTGAAAAAAATTGAGATGGTAAAAATATGATTTTTTTCCCACAAATGAGACAGTACAGTCATATAAAGGGTCAATGGTGCTTTCATTGTAGCTCTTGAAATAAAATAAGTTACGATAGTAATATATTTCTATTGAAAGGTGACTGCTCTATCTTTTATAAACATTCCTAGTTTAATGGCATAAAAAGGGCATAAAGAGTAGTGTTATACTGAGAAGGTTTAATAAAATATATATTTATCATTGTCAATTTTCTGTTTTTAAAATAAATTACAAGCATTCTAATAAAGGGTGACAGTAGAGAAATATATGACTGTCAACTATAACTGTATAACATTAAAAATTGCTACAATAATAATAATTTATAAAATGGAAATTTAAAAAAAAATAAAAATAATGAAATACTAGTTTGTAATAACTACAGTTTATGATTTACGCTCTTAATAAAGTTATTACCATTTAAATATGTTTATTATTGAAAAAATTGTGACTGTAAAAATATCATTTTTTTCCTCGCGAATGATACAATACAGTCATATAATGGGTCAATGGTGATTTCACTGTAGCTCTTTAAATAAAATAAGTTATGATACTAATATATTTCTAATGAAAGGTGACTGCAAAATCTTTTATAAACATACCGAGTTGAATGGCAGAAAAAGTGCATGAGGAGTAGTGAATACTGATAAGTTTTAATAAAAATACATATCTGTCATTATCAATTTTCTGTTTTTATAATAAATTACAAGCATTCTAATAGATGGTGACTGTACAGAAATATTTGACAATCAACTATAACTGGATAACATTAAAAATTGCCACAATAATTATAATTTATGAAATTGAAATAAAAAAATATCATTATTTAAAGATAATGAAATACGAGATTGTAATAACTACAGTTTATGATTTACGCTCTTACTAAAGTTGTTACCATTTAAATATGTTTATTATTGAAAAAAATTGAGACTGTAAAAGTATGCTTTTTCCCTCGCGAATGATACAATACAGTTATGTAATGGGTTAATGGAGCTTTCATTGTAGTTCTTTACGCTCAAATACGTCGTGTACTGATTTATGTAAACATAAAAAGGTGATTTTTTACGTCATCTCCTCCACCGAAAACCATTACGGTGCAATAGTGTATTGAAATATAGTCGAATTGGTCATATCTTCACAGGTTGTTAAAAGACAACCAAATGGGAGTTGTTTCATTCCTTATCTTTGATCATAAGTCGTAGTCGATAGTCGTATTTTTCTGCTGATGAGCTCTGCAGCCATTTGTGAGGCAATGATGACTCGGGGGATCATTAAATGTGATCTGTTATGACCAGCTACCTTGTCCTTTTCTCGCCAAGCTTATCAGCAAACCTTTTATGGAATGAAAGATATAAAAGAACGTAATGTTCAGTCGTCTAATGCATCATTTCATCAATACGTTGTTAAAATTTCTGAGGTCTAGCGAGCTTTATGATGTTTTTCTGTAAGTTTAAATGTATACCATCTAAACATTGCCAACATATTCGATTGGAAGCAAATGAAGAATTTATATAATACTCTTTTAAATGCACAATAGATTTTAACCAAACTGTATTAAAAATAATAAACAAATTTAAATTACTGAATTGCAAATTATAACTAATAATATAGAGGACTAAGAGTTTTAGTATATCCAGTAGTCTATAATGAATATAATATACTACTACAAAACATAATACAATAAAGCTTTAATCAAATTTTAAAAATTGATATTTTTCAATGTTATTTGATTATTTGTTGAATTGCTACTTTCTTTAAATGCTTCCAAATGATGCTTCGAATCAGCTAGGTTTTATAAGATGTGTAAAATATATACTATCAATAAATATGTCCGTAATGCGGAATAGGTTGTGAATAGAACATATTTGATAAAGCTAATTTTAAGATAATAATTAATAATTTCAAAATAATAATTAAAATAATAATAATATTTAAATTTTATCAATATTCTATTTTGAAGTTTTAATTACTGTTTCGCATAATACTGAAATATACATAATACCATAGTAAATTTGTATGAAGATTAAAGTAAGAGAAATTAATTCAATTTTGAATGTTTCCTCTCAACTTAAGTCATATTAAAATATTTAAAAGAATGAAGGATGTATAAATAAAAGACAGTTCATTTGGAATTACAGGATCGGATAAAAAAAAGGCAAGAAAAAAAATCAAACCGCAAGGAGGATCTCCGTGATGAAGGCTATAAAAAAATTCACCAATAGAAATATACTTCCCAATTTTCACTAGCTGTCTGATAGGTCTTCCAGATCCCGATGACTGACATTTTCACTAAATATTAGTTTTCAAAGATACTTTTAATTTATTTGGGATCCAGAGATAAAGAACCTCGCATACACTTAAGCATATTTGCTTAATTTTTGTGGTCGGAGGAGATAGGCGGTGAAAAATACATCGTTATTTGATTAAACTGATGAAATATAAAGATGATATGTAAAGATATGATTTAAACTTTTAACTTGTGTGTGACTTATGTGTGCGTTTTTGTAATAAGAAAGATCTATGTTCAAAATACTTTAAAAGATAATATTTAAAATAATCTTAAATAAATTCTAACAAATATTTTTCTTAATATAAATATCTGTTCATTATAAAAATCAATAATATATAAATATTTCAAATAACATATAAACATTTAATCAATAACAAATAAATATTTAATCAATAACATATAAATATTTAATCAATAATATACAAATATATAATTTAATCGAGATCGAGAGCCTCTCATACACTTTAGTATATTTACTTACTGTTTGTGGTAGTAGGCGATATTCTGTGAAAAATACATTGTTATTTGATTAAAATGATGAAATATAAAGATGATATGTAAAGATGGGATTTAAACTTTTAACTTATGTGTGCCTTATGTTTGTGTTTTTGTAATAAGAAAGATCTATTGTTCAAAATACTTTAAAAGTTAATATTTAAAATAATCTTAAATAAATTCTAACAAATATTTTTGTTAATATAAATGTCTGTTCATTATAAATAGATAAATATTTAAAATAATATATAACTATTTAATTTATTTGGTATCCAGAGACCTCGCATATACTTTAGAATATATACTTAGTGTTTGTGGTCGGAGGAGATATGCTGTGAAAAACTGATCGTTATATGATAAAAAAGATGAAATATAAAGATAAATTATAAAAATGTGATTTAAGTTTTTAACTTGTGTGTGGCTTATGTTTGTGTATTTGGAATGCTAATAAGAAAGATCTACAATTCAAAATACTTTAAAAGTTAATATTTAATATAATCTTAAATATCTTTTAACAATAAGTTTTTGTTAATATAAATATCTTTTCTTTATAAAAATCAATAATATATAAATATTTTAAATAACATATAAATATTTAATTTATTCGGGATCCGGAGACCCAGAGCCTAGCATACACTTTAGCACATTTACTTAGTGTTTGTGGTCAGAGAAGAGATGCTGTGGAAAATACTTCGTTATTTGATTAAAATGATGAAATTTAAAGATGTGATTTAAATTTTTAACTTGTGTGTGCCTTATGTTTGTGTTTCTGTAATGCTAATAAGAAATATCTAAAGTCAAAAATAATTTAAAAGTTAATACAATCTTAAATAACTTTTAACAAAATATTTTTGTTAATATAAATAATTGTTCATTATAAAAACTAATAGTATATAACTATTTAACCAATAATATATAAATATTTAATTTATTCGGGATCCATAGACCCAGAACATCGCATACATTGTAATTTATTTACTTATCGTTTGTGGTCGGAGGAGATATACTGTGAAAAATACATCTTTATTTGATTAAAATGATAAAAAATAAAGATGAAATATAAAAATGGGATATAAGTTTTTAACTTGTGTGTGCCTTATATTTGTGTTTTTGGAATGCTAATAAAAAAGATCTACACTTTAAAATACTTTAAAAATTAATATTTAAAAAAATCTTAAATAAATTTTAACAAAATATTTTTGTTAATATAAATATATGTTCATTATAAAAATCAATAATATATAAATATTTAAGATGATATATAAATATTTAAAAGAATATATAAATATTTAATCAATAATATATAAATATTTAAATATGGCGATCCAGCCATTTATGCGAAGCATGCAGGAAACTGCGCAGGCTTGGTGGTAGATTGACGCTGCTCGTGCAATTTGCATAAATGGCTGGATCGCCATACACTCCCCCTGAGTGGTTTGAGGAAACAAAACACGAAACCTAAACTAAAAAAAATTATAAGCAAAATGAACGCGTTTGCCAAACGAAGTGTCATCGTGCGTTGTGATCAGCCTGCCTATATCTTGACGGACGGATCCTTCTCTCAACCATCGGAGGCTGATCAACAACGCACGATGACACTTCGTTCTGGCAAACGCGTTCATTTTGCTGTATAATTTTTTTTAGTTTAGGTTTCGTGTTTTGTTTCCTCAAACCACTCCAGGGGGGAGTGTATGGCGATCCAGCCATCTATGCAAATTGCACGAGCAGCGTCAATCTACCACCAAGCCTGCGCAGTTTCCTGCATGCTTCGCATAAAAGCCGGCGAGCTACGAACAGCGAAACATTCCCATTTATCACCTGCCTGGATACGCTCGCCGCCCTTCATCTCTCAAGGTCACCGCAGCCATCCCAAGGTCACCGCCGCTTTCGACCAGCTGAAGCAGAAGAACCTAGCACTCGACGTGGTTCGTCGCAATCGCCATTCCGATGTACGCCGACTTTAGTGAGAACTACTGTCACTCCACCAAAATTTTATGTACCTACCTGCAACGAGCTGTTGCATGCGCTGCATATGCATTAAATATTATTTTAACCTTCACGACGTCTCGCACCCTTAATAAACCGAACCGCCACAAACTTATTCGGGATCCAGAGCCCCTGAGCCTCGCATATACTTTAGCATATTTACTTAGTGTTTCTGGTCAGAGAAGAGATGCTGTGGAAAAGACTTCGTTATTTGATTAAAATGATGAAATATAAAAATGTGATTTAAGTTTTTAACTTGTGTGTGCCTTATGTTTGTGTTTTTGGAATGCTAATAAGAAAGATGTACAGTTCAAAATACTTTAAAAATTAATATTTAAATAATCTAAAATAAGTCTTAAGATACTGTTGTTAATATAAATATCTGTTCATTATAAATATGACTAATATATAAGTATTTAAAATAGTATATAAATATTTCACCAATGATATATATAAATATATATAATCATATATTCATATATATATATATATATATATATATATATATATATATATATATAAATATTTAACTTATTCGAGATCCAGAGACCTATAGCCTAGCATGCACTTTACTAATAACGCATTATTAGCATATATACTTAGCGTTAGTGGTTGGAGGAGATGTACTGTAAAAAAATACATCATTATTTGATTAAAATGATGACTTATAATGATTATATTCAAAAACTTGTTTTAAGTTTTTAACTTGTTTGTGCCTTATGTTTGTGTTTTAGCAATGCTAATAAGAAAGATCAACAGTTCAAAATACTTTTAATAACTTTTAAAAAAATATGTTTATTAATATAAATATCTGTTGATCCTAAAAACCAATTTTGTTGGCATTTGGCTAAAAACATTGATCCGGCGCTCAGAGGCATGTAATATGTAGAGAAAAATATTTTTAAGATTTCATATATTGAAACTTAAAGTTCTATAAATATACCTAAATCTAAATATTTAAAGAAAGTATTTAATGTTTTAAGTAGTTACAACTTATTGCATTATTAAAATCGTTTTATTTATTCATGTTTCCATTTATTCTGACTTTAGAAATATCTAATGCAAAAATCAGGAAACAGTAACTTAAAACAGTTTGTTAACAACGTGCATTGTTAGTTATGAAATCTCATATTATTAAATATACATTTGACTTCTTTATAAATGCTCTCGAATCAGAAAATCTACACAAAAATAGCTTCGGAAGTAAATTCTTGGAATCAGGAGCTACTTAAAATTCCCACCGTTTGAAATGAGATGTGTAAATTTAAGATTAAGAAATTTTGTCGCTTTGTGGTAAAGCAAATATTAAGGAACACGAATGAAAAAACGTTTTACTAACATGATTCTATATTTCTCTTATTTTTTTAAAGGAAATGAAATAAATTTACAAATTCCAAAAGAAACAGACTACATTTTTGTGAGTCAAAAATTTATTTTTTCAAATTACATAATCCCCCTTGGGAAATAAAATTTCCAGGTAAAATGAATCTGACATTTTCATTGGATTTGAAGCGATGTTAAAATAAAACATCAACGTTTGAATATTTTTTCTTTGCAATTCTATACTTCTATGAGTTTTTTTTGTACCTGAAATTCGACAACTATTGTTCCCATTTTCCTAAAACTCTCTGTTCGATTTTCAATCCCTAGCGTATATACAAAGTGCAGCTATAAAAACTTTTCTCATTGATTTAAATTTAGTCTGCGGAATTTATATTTAAATTATTCAAATTTAGTTCTGCATGTTACATCGGATATTCGCTGTGAGGCATTGAATTATTCAAAGCTGAACAAAAGTGAGGAAACACGGGATTATGTGCTAGCAAAGTAATATTCTCATAGAGAAGAGAACTGGAGTTTATCTGCCATGGGAAGAAACAGCCATTGTTTTAAATTCAGTGCCAAGTATTTGATGAATTAGTTATCTACTTCACTTGGGAATTCAAGAAATAAATTAAAAAGTACAATTACAAGGAATTTCAGTAATTTTTTAAACATTCATAAAAAACACTTAAATTATAAAAAACATAAAATTATGTGATAGGATTTTTGTTTATTTCCCACAACTGTACAAGGTTTAAATGTAAGGAATTGATAATTTTGTTTTTTTTCAAAAAATATTAACCACTTTTACATTTATTATTCTGTAAGTTTAGGACTTCTAAAATAGAAGTGAGAATATAATGTTTCAAATAAACATAAAATGGGATAAAAAATGTCTTTAATTTTAATGTTAGTTATAGCAATTATTGTAAATTGTAGATAAATTTTTAAACATGATAAGATAAATAAATATTAATAAATTTTAAATCCATTCATTTTTATTTCTTTATAGCATTAACTATGTATGATTCAAGAGTGAGTTTGCGTCTATTTTTGAAAGGAAGTGAAATGAAAACAAACGAGACTTAAAAAGTACCAGTCTGTGGTGTAAACGAAAGACAAGAATTAAACAAATATTAAGCGACAAAAATGAAAAAAACGATTTATTAACAGGATTTTACTAACTGGGAGGAATTTAAGTAATTTTTTAAACATTCGTAAGAAACTCTTAAAAAATATAAAAGTATGTGATAGGGTTTTTTTTCTCTTCCAAAGTCGTAAAAGCTTTGAATGTAAGAAATTGCAATTTTTATTTTTTGAAAAATATTAACTATGTTTATCTTTATTATACTGTAAGTTTAGGACTTCTAGAACAGAAGGAAGAATATAGTTTATCAAATAATTATAAAATGATCATAAATGATCATAATAAAATAATCTGAATTTTTTAAAAACTTTCATAAAAACACTTAAAGTATAAAAAACATAAAAGTATGTGATAGGATTTTTTTATTTCAGAAAACTGTAGAAGGTTTAAATGTAAGGAATTGAAAATTTTGATCGTTTGAAAAATAGCGACTACTTTTATTTTTATTATTTTGCAAGTTTACGACTTCTAGAACAGAAGTGAAAATATAGTTTTTCAAACAATCATAAAAGAAAAATAAAATGTCTTGAAAAATATTTAATTTTAATCTTAGTTACAGCAATTTTTGTAAAAAAATTTAAATGTAAGATAATAAATTATGGAATTCTTTCAATTATTTTTTACATCATTAACTATGTATGTTTCAAGAGTGAGCCTGCGTCTGTTCTTGAAGTGGTGTGAAATGAAAAGAAGCGAGATTTAGAAAGTACCAGTCGGTGGTGTAAAGAAGAAAGAGGGCGAAAGACAAGTAGAAATTAGGCTTAGAAGGGAATATGTGCAACTGAATTAAGTATTTTGCTTTTTTAAAATTAGTAATTTTATTTGTCTTGAAACCGTTTATTATAAGTACATTTTGATGGTTGTGGATAGTTCTACTCTCTAAACTAATTATATACTAATAACGCATTTTCATTGAAATATCGCTGACCTGAAAGAAAATTTTGAAAGGTTTATTTGAAAATTTATCCCTTTTGTTAGCATCGCACAATTGATAATTAAAAAATTACAGGAAAGAAAATTAATTGCTTTAGACATTTTCAAAACTCGAAAGTTTGTTAATATATTTTTATCATAAAAATCCTTCTTGAAAAATGTTGTCCTTGAAATATCCTTTATATAATAATTTTATAATGTGAAAAATTCACAAAATTGTAACATAAAACAACCCCAACTGGAAAAAGAAAAAATTAATGAAAGATTATTTGTCTTTAATCTCATAAATACTTGTCTAAAATTACGTGGAATTAATAAAATGGTTAAATAAAAGAAAAGTTTTTTTAAGTATCTTAAACGGTACTATAAATGTAATCTTATTTTATGTTACGCTAGCGATTTTCTTCAATTTGAAAGATCCTTTGAAGGGATGTTAGGCTTTTAAGATGGAAAGATTTTTGTAGCTATGTATAGACTTGTAATTATGTAATTTGTGTAATATTTTACGTTATAGTTAATAAATCTCTTGCCTCCAATATATTTTGCTTCTGCTATTAGTTTAGGATTTATAAATATTTCTTTTCAGTATTTTATATTGCTAATTTTTAAAGGTATATTACCTTAAAATTTACAAAAATAAAAAAGGTGCTTTTCTATAAATTAACAAAACGTGTCAAATGAATGTGGCATAGTTTGTTTTCTCAGTATGTTGTTTGAGGTACATAAATTTCATAAACTATAAAAGTGTCACAATATATGGTTTATAAATATGACATTTTTAAACAGGTGAAATTTTAAAAAGTTGTTGTTATTATTATCATCTAAACGATAGTAAACCATAGAAAAATTTCCATTACATTTTAAATAATTGCACAGCAAAAGTAATTTAAAGTTTTGTCCAATTATTTTCTTTGTCGCAGAACTTAAAACGAATAAGCCGGAAAAAATTAGTTTTCAGTTATACATCAATAGAAGAACAAACAACATTATAGTCATATCTGCAATATTGAAGAAAGTGTAAAGCTACCTTGTTACACTTCTTTGTTTGTTTTTAAAGTATTCTTGAAGACTAAAGAATAAAAAAAATTGATTTTATTTACAAATAATTAAAATTTTAATCAGCACTTTTCAAAATCTCGTTTTTTCTACTCTCGAGTGAACTTCTTTAATTACGTAAAAGATTAAAAAGGGAACCGTAACCCAAAGAAACAAGAAAATCAGATTTGTTTGCTTTTCTTTTTAATTTTGTAAAGCTTTGGGAAGATTAGATTGTAGGAAAAAAATAAAGTAAGAAATACAGAAAGTGCAAACTGAGTTTACAATCCAGCAGTCGTTGTCCTTTTAGAAACATTAAGTAAATTGCTAAATCTACTTTTTAAAGTTTTTTTTTAACTACGAAGTGCACCCGCATTGTAAAGTTATTTCTTTTTTTATATCGGTGAAGTTCTAGAAAGCTTGTGTGAAAAATCAAAGATCATTTCTTAAGGGCTAGCATTACCACAACTTTTCGTTCAGCTCCGTAACTATTGATTTTTATTATCGACGGAAGTTTGTGCATTAAAAAATGTACAGAAAGATGCTTTATAAGTTATCTTATAATGGAAGCAATCTTGTAGGAGAATCTATAGCATAGCCGTATAAAATTTTCATATTTCAGCGTAACATCCTGAAATTTACTGATGCTTCATTTTTAGTAAATTACAATGAATATATTTTATGAAATAGAAACCATATTTCGGAGTTCTATGAAGCTTAAAAATACTTAAGGTGAAGAAGAAATGTATGATACGTTATAGAAAAATTGATAATTTATAAAACATATTGTATGAAACCAGACTGTCCTTTTCAGTAAAATTATCTTTCGAAACCAAATTATGAGTTGCTAAAATAAATAATATTTTTATACTTAGACGTAATATCATGAAACTTACTAAATGCTTATATTCAGGAACAAGATATTTTAAAAAAAATTAATAAATGATTAAATAGATTTTGGGAAATTAGGAAGCTGAATAAAATTTTGTGCGAAACAGAAATGTTGGATGAATTATAGAAAGAGGTAAATCTTGGTGATGATGTAGAAAACGTACTACGTGACTCCCAAATATACCTGTTTATTGTATCATTCTTTCTAGATAGAATTATTAAGTCATATTTGTTTTTATTTTGTACTTAGACAAAATATTGTAGAATTTACTTAATCTCAGTTTTCAATAAATAGCTGATATATTCTGTAAAAAAGCAGTATTACGTTGAAATTCTGTGATAGTTATATTAAATGCTGGAGAAAAGAAAGGTGAATCATAGAAACATAAGCAAAACATTGTGATAATATATAATACATACTGCATTATTAACAAATTGATCTGATTAGTTAATCCCGACTTTAAAATCCCATAATCGTAGATTTGAGTAGGAATTTGTGAGTTATAAAGTCTTGTGATACATAGTAGTATTAAGTACACAAACAGGGGATTTCTATTGTGGTAATAATATATTTAACTCTTAGTTTGTGATGACTGTTTTATTTCAATAATTGTGTTAGTAATATTACATAGAACTGTAATGCAAAATTATTTATGGGATGTGAGAGAACAGTATGATTCATTTTTTGCTTATAATAATGATTATCAAAATAACTGAAGAAAAGATATTACGTAATAGGTTAAACTAATACAGATTGTGCAGGTTTTAGTTTAATATTAGAAAAGTAAGGGAAATGTTTGCAACATGAGTATTAAGATGAGGCCAACAGGGCATCTAGGCCAGCCGCACGTATAAGTGGAATACTCGTAAGAAAATAAAAAAAATGAAAAATAAACTATTCCTCCTGCTGATGCCTTTTGTTTATTTTGAATATAAATAAAAGTGCAAATAGGAAATAAAAATGCTATTTAGGCCATTATGCCAATGGGACCACACTAGGTCGAAGATATGCCAAACATGGTGTCTTGATGAAAAAAAGAAATGGTGTAAAATCTGGTGCAGAAGAAATTAAGCTCCACACTCCTTCTTTCTTGCTCCCTCTCTAAATGGACCTGCAGAACTCTGCAAAAGTTTGATGGACAGCGTTGCCTTGGCCGAAGAGGGCTACTCCGCGGTTGGCAACCCCTCTTAACCAATGGGGTCGAAGGAGAGTCACTCACTTCGCTTTCGCTTCTACGGCAGTTGAACTGTAACTCTTTGTTACAATGAGCAATCATATACAATATAGAATATGTTCAGCGATGTACTAGGTCTGTTGAGAAAATGTTCATAATCTAGGGATATAGATAGAGGAATATATAATTGAATGAAAAGTTACCATTTATGATAACATATTTCGATAAAATATAATCATTATTACATATCTATTTATTATCTTTTGTTAATTTACATTAAAGTTAAGGTTATGAATCAGAAAAGAGGGCATCAAGGAACCTGTAATAATAGTGAAATCAGCTTCTGCTTATGCTGTTGTACTGGAGTCTTTTTTTTGTTGTGATATCTTAATAATAACAGACAGAACAAACACTCTGACAATCTTACTGTCACTTAGGGGTATATAATGACAATCTTGAATTGACCAGCCATGGTGAGAACTTGACTGGATGCTAGAAACTTTTTGCCATTTGTTGGTAGTCTGCTTATATCACCGATAATGCTAACTGGTACAACACTTAGAAAAATTCTCTCCTTAGCTAGGAAAAAAATGCCAAAGGGTTGAATAAGTAGACGAACAATTATGACAACGTAGACTCCAAACTTTATGACTAACGTTTGACCTCTCTGTCAGCAGTTCATTAATAGCACCGAGAACGTTCATTAATGTAACCATATGTTCCAAATTGAAGATTTCTAAAAAAAATATTGTGATACATTCATTTTTGATACACAGAACTAAGCTGAGGTAACCTACCAAAACCTTCAACTGATCTTTTTGTTCTAATGTAATTATGAAAAGTTATCTATCAGGTCTTTAGAAATTTCCTGAACATCGTATATTCCTGGTCATTGATGAATGAAATAGTAAGAAATGCTTAGCACAGCTACTAATAGAGCTGGCCAAAAATGCAATGTTCTTGAAGAATCCCGCAACATGATCCTTTGTTCCACTCCTGTAGCCTGAGTTTTAGACACAGCTTACGTTTTGACTGAAAAGAATCCCTAAATTTTAAGTATATTTCATTGTTTTTTTATATTTTTTGTATTGTTAATTAATAACATAGACGAGAAAAAT
>CM063501.1:71970831-71980831 GCA_032207245.1 Pardosa pseudoannulata
AAATTAATTTGTGGCTTTTAGAAACAATTTAAAGTTTTGTTCTTATGTGCGTATTTTTTACTTTCACTTCTTTGGTTTGGTTTAGTTTGGAGTGCTACAGTCTTCTTTTTGCAACACGAGGACTAATGAGACCAGGACCTACTGCTTAAAGCCGATTCCGAACGGCTACGAATATCCATGCTCGAATATGATTCAAACCCATGAACTCTAACCATTCGGCCATCGTTTGGCCTTTTACTTTTTGGTGTTATTAAAGAATTTTGGGAAGTATAATTTCTCTGAAGGCTCTATTTCAGTTCATGTTATAAGATAACTATTTCCTTTACATAATTGACAAATTCAGGCAGTTAACAAACAGATTTATCTACATTTTTCACTGAGATATTTTACTGTATACTAGCTCTTCAGGTTTGGTTTGGTTTAGTTTGGAGTGCTACGGTCTTCTTTTTGCAACACGAGGACTAATGAGACCAGGACCTACTGCTTAAAGCCGATTCCGAACGGCTACGAATATCCATGCTCGAATGTGATTCAAACCCATGAACTCTAACCATTCGGCCAGCACTCTAACCATTCGGCCATCGTTCGGCCTTTCACTTGTTGGTGTCATTAAAGAATTTGGGGAATTATAATTTCTCTGAAGGCTCTATTTCAGCTCATGTTATAAGATGACCATTGCTTTTACATAATTGACAAATTCAGGCAGTTAACAAACGGATTTATCTACATTTTTCACTGAGATAGTTCGCTGTATACTAGCTCTTCAGGAAAAAGAGTTTCAAGATTTATTATTTAGAAATATTAATAATCACTTTTTTAGCAAATCTTACTTTTTTCTAAATTTCGGGCCAGAAACATGTTATTCAGTATCCCGTAAAGATCATTCAAGTAATTGTTAGTTATTTAATGCTCTTCAAAATATTTTATTTTCTGATATTTTATATTGAAATAACAGAAAATGGAAGAAACTGTTTGGTCGAAGGCCTTTAAATGCGAAATTTTGAAATCAGGTATATTGCTTACGGGTTGCCATAAAAAATTACAGAACCCACTGTCATCTCCTGATTTGATGAATAAGAATATGATGATATACCAATAAAATAAGTGACTTTATAAAATCATTTTGGCTCTTTTTGGAATTTTCAAAGTTATGTTATTCCTCTTGAGACATTGTTATATAAATTTCGCAAGAAGATTGTTAGGGTACATTTAGGGTGTTTCCTAAAGGTGTGGTCTCAGGAAATATGTACCTCAGGTTTTAGGACTTTCCTTTAATTTAAATTTACATATGCATCTCATAACATTAAACATTATTTAGTGAAAGAGAGAATCGGGATTTTACACTAGAGGGGATTTCATTTGGAGTGCAAAGGTTGACTTCTTTGCAAGAGAGCTAATTAGCACCATCTTTTGAAAATTAATATAAAGGGATTATTGATATTCAAGTGAGATTAAGGATTTGAAGCTGAGGACTCCAGTATTGTACATAGATTTTATAAGTCTTTTGTGCACGAAGTATTGAAAACGTGAGTAATTTTTATTAAGTTCCAATTTAAAATTATATCAGCTTTCTAGATCAGGGCCCCAATATGAGAATCTCTCAGTTTATACGAAAAATATTTTGAATTAAAATTCTTCTACTGAATTTTAAAATCATTAAATATCTTTAAGATGTTAATCGAAAACCGTCACAGTCGTCTATGATCATTGCTAAGGTTATTTTCCAAACTTCACTACTGCATTCTCGTTTTTATTGGCAACAAAATTTAATTTTTAGACAGTATAAAACCTTTATGTTGAAATATTTTAAAAGTAGAGTAAAAACTAATGTGGAGTACAAATACAATTAGACATTCAAAGGGTCCTTAAAATGGCACAATAATATAGATGAAGCAATGCAATTTCTGTCTAAAATATTTCTGGGTAAATGAGTTTATTTTGGAATGAAATTATTAATAATTTTAATAGATTTTGTCATACATCCTAATTTTAAACGTAAGAGGAAGTTTTTTAGTTTCATGATTTTCACTTTTGACTTTATAATACTTCAATTTCGTTACATTTTACATTTTTTATATTTTTTTAGAACTTTCTGTACAATACATATTAGTGATTTTAGCATACAATTGAATAGGTCTTTTTAAAAAATTAACTGGACAATGTATTTTGTCGAGTTACTCAGCTTGTTAAAGCGAAATGATGATAGTTTGAAATACTGTAGTAATTAATATAATGATTTTTATGTAAATTCCATTTAATATAGAGAAAGTACAAGGATGTACGAAATCACTAGTTATGGAAACTGGAAGTTCACCAAAAAAGTTAAACATAAATATAGTAAAATATATAGCAAGGATAGTAGTATAGATAAATATAGTAAGGAATAAACATAAGTATGGTAAACATTGCATTATATTACTATAGCATATCAACAAAAGATAAAACTCATTCAAGAATCGATGATAGAGCTGCAATTAGTACTAAAGATTAGTAAAAATTTTGTATAACAGAAGGTATAAATGAATATCTCTGAAATTCACCTTGAGATTTACATTACGGATATTAAATAACTGTGTTTTATACAAATGTGAATCATACAATAAATAATAAATCCATCTCAGTTAAATGTAATTCGTAAGAGGGCTTTTAATGAATACTACTAGATGGCTTAAGTATCATAAAAATGTTTTTCATTAAATAAATAACATGTCGGTTTTGATATTTTGATCAAGTAATAATCTCTTAATCTTGCACTGAAATAGTTTAATTAGTGCAATAAGCATCAACTATGATGATAGTGTGATTTGCTATTTAATCTGTAGTATTTTTTATACAGCAAATGTGTATCTGAAAAAAAAAACGCTGCTAATATGAAAAACGCTTCTAAAATAATTTTACTATTTCCTTTATTTTTCTTTTTCAAATAAGTAGTTGATTTTCTGATGCATATTCATTTTGCAGTAGTTACATGAGTTATTTGGCCCAAACAACGCTTTTATCTTCCGTACAGAATTATAGTTTTAAATTATTTTCCAATTAGGAATTAAATGAATAGAAGGTTTAGAAGTTTGCAAAATCGTACTTTTTAAATTTTTTTATATTTGTTATTTTATCAAAAATAAAATCTTATTGGACTTATTTTACCATAAAAAAATGTTTTTGACTGAGGTTTTGATGATATTTTTTTTCTCTTGATTTTGTTTGTTTTATAATTCAATAAGTCAAACAATAAGGAAAATTAGAAAAAGTCTTTGAACACAAAATAAAAATGCAATTTTTTTCAAGTTCTAGCCTTAATTTGTAAGATTTATCGTATGTTTATGTGATTACTTTAAAAAATATCTTTGTAATAAAATTTTTGGACTTATTTTATCATAAATAAAATGTTTTTGACTGATGTTTTGATGAAAAATTTTTTCTCCTGATTTTGTTTGTTTAATAAATGAATAAGTCAAAATATAAGGAAAATTAGAGAAATTCTTTGAAAGCTGAATAAAAATGGCAATTTTTTTTCAAATTCTAGCCTTAAGTTGTAAGATTTATCGTATGTTTATGTGATTAATTAAAAAATTTTTTTAATAAAATCTTATTGAACTTATTTTATCATATAAAAATATTTTTGACTGAGGTTTTCATTATAATTTTTATCTCCTGATTTTGTTTGTTTAATATATAAATAAGTCAAAATATAAGTAAAATTAGAGAAATTCTTTGAATACCGAATAAAAATGCAATTTGTTTTAAATTCTAGTCTTAAGTTGTAAGATTTATCGTATGTTTATGTGATTACTTTAAAAAAAAATATTTAAAAAATTCTTATTGGGCTTATTTTACAATAGCAAAAAGTTTTTGACTGAAGTTTTGATGATAATTTTTCACCTGATTTTGTTTCTTTAATACATCAATAAAATAAAAGATAAGAAAAATTAGACAAATTCTTTGAATACCGAATAAAAATGAAGTTTTCTTTCAAATTCTAGCCTTAATTTGTAAGATTTATCGTATGTTTATGTGATTACTTTAAAAAAATATCTTGTTAATATATCGTTCAGTTTTACAAATGCAAGTAAAAACCTGTATCATGTAAGTGATTATTTAAATACTATTCATCATTTTTGTACTCGTTGATAACAAATTAACTATTGCAAGTTATCTAAAATCTATAAAAATAAATAGAATTAAAAATAACCTGTCCAAATATATTTTTACCACTTTCAACACGCAAAGGAAGATTATTGGACAAAATTATCATAAAAAAGCAATTAGCTGTCTTAAATGTCCTCTATATTTCCTGACTATATTACTTAGCATCCTAATTGCTGTTTTTCTGTTCGTGACATTTTTAAAAGTAGAGAATAGTCATTTGTAGCCAACAGCTTCAAGTACACAAAGAAACCCTGAAACAAAATACATAAATTTCAGAAATTCGTGTTTTTATTTTAACGTTTACTCAGTATGAAGGGAATGTTATCTGATATTGACTCTGATTTTGAGTGTGTGTACACGATATCATATAAAACTTAATGAGCTAGATCAGACCTTTTTGAATTTGCTTTATTGCAAATACCACATATCATTTTCTATCTAGAACAGCAGTTTTCAAATTTTTCCGGTCCACTGCTCTCTTTACAAAGAAAAAAAAATCAGAACTCCTTCTTTTCCATGATAGTTTCTCATACAGAAAATTGTAGATATGAATATAGACATGAATATTTATATCTGTTTAGAGTGCCCATCAATCTATTGAGAATCACAATGTAAACTTTAATTAAAACGGCCATCAAAATGAATAAAAACACTGTTTATTAAACAGTTTATAAACAAGCCTAAAATTTATAAGAAATAAAAGTAATGAGATGATACCACCGTAGTTGATGACTCTCAAGATGGGTAATGCTGCGAAATATTGCGAAATAATCTACTGTAAGGAAATTTTTGGCTCATTTGGCAAAGCAGTGGAATCGTGAACGAGAGGTACCGGGTTCAAAAGTATACAAGGCAAGACGCCTTAAAAAATTGATTTTCGTTCGATATTCCTTTCTGTTTATTTCAATTAATTATGCAAAGTTATGTAAATTTCAGTTTCCCATTTTCTGCGAGCCTTACAAGTCTGGAAGGTTCTACAAGTGTATAAAAGTAGCCACTCATTTAGTTTCAGGAAATTAAAAGTCTTGAGGGCTTTCGTTTCCATTACTACGTTTACCTCATCTACTCATCTACGCGACAATACAACTAAAGATATGAATATTTATATCTATTTTATCTGCCCATCTATCTATTGAGAATCACATCGTGGAACTTAAAACTGCCATCAAATGTAGGAAAACATAGTTTATTATATAGTTTAAAAATAAGCGTACAATTTATAAGAAATAAAATTAAAGAAATGAGATGATACCACTGTAGTTGATGACTGTCAAGATGGGTAATGCTGCGAAATGTCGTGAAATGAACTTTTGCAAGGAACATTGTGGCTCAGTTGGCAAAGCAGTGGACTCGTGAGCGAAAGATTGCGGGTTTGAACGCAAGCTAGGCAAGGCGCCTTAAAAATTGATTTTCGTTCGATATTCCTTTATGTTTATTTCAGTTTCCCATTTTTTGCGAGCTGTCCAAGTCTGGAAAGTTCCACGAGTGTATAAAAGTAGAGACTCATCCAGTTGCAGGGAATTAAAATGTCTTGAATTAATCTTGAGTGCTTACGTTTCCATTAGTACGTTTACCTCATCTACTCATATAGCTACAATATGAATAAAAATATGAATATTTATATCTATTTTGTCTGTCCATATATCTATTGAGAATCAGATCGTAGAACTTAAAACGGCCATCAAATGTAGGAAAACATCGCTTATTATATAGTTTAAAAAATAAGCATAAAATTAATAAGAAATTAAAAATAAATTAATGAGATGATACCACGTAGTTGATGACTGTCAAGATGGGTAATGCTGCGAAATGTCGCGAAATGAACTTTCGCAAGAAACATTGTGGCTCAGTGGCAAAGCAGTGGACTCGTGAAAGAGAGGTTGCTGGTTCGAACGCAAGCAAGGAAAGACGCCATAAAAATTTGATTTTCGTTCGATATTCCTTTATGTTTCTTTCAATTAATTATGCAAATTTATGTAAATTTCAGTTTCCCATTTTCTGAGAGACTTCCAAGTCTGGAAGGTTCCACGGGTGTATAAAAGTAGCGACCAATTGAGTTGGAGGTTAATAAAAAGTCTTGAATGCTTTCGTTTCCATTACTATGTTTACCTCATCTACTCATCTACGTGACAATACGAATAATAATATGAATATTTATATCTATTTTCTCTGCCCCTCTATCTATTGAGAATCACATCGTAGAACTTAAAACGGCCATCAAATGTAGGAAAACATCGCTTATTATATAGTTTAAAAACTAAGCATAAAATTAATAAGAAATAAAAATAAATTAATCAGATGATACCACCGTAGTTGATGACTGTTAAGATGGGTAATGCTGCGAAATGTCGCAAAATGAACTACTGCAAGGAACATTGTGGCTCAGTTGACAAAGCAGCTCGTGAACGAGAGGTTGCGGGTTCGAACGCAAGCGAGGCAAGACGCCTTAAAAAAATTGATTTTCGGTCGATTTTCCTTTATGTTTATTTCAATTAATTATGCAAATTTATGTAAATTTCAGTTTCCCATTTTCTGCTAGCCTTCCAAGTCTGGAAGGTTCCACGAGTGTATAAAAGTAGCGACTCATTCAGTTGCAGGAAAATAAAAAGTCTTGAGTTGATCTTGAGTGCTTTCGTTTCCATTACTACGTTTACCTCATCTACTCATCTACGTGACAATACGAATAAAGATATGAATATTTATATCTATTTTCTCTGCCCCTCTATCTATTGAGAATCACATCGTAGAACTTAAAACGGTCATCAAATGTAGGAAAACATCGCTTATTATATAGTTTAAAAACTAAGCATAAAATTAATAAGAAATAAAAATAAATTAATCAGATGATACCACCGTAGTTGATGACTGTCAAAATGGTAATGCTGCGAAATGTCGCGTAATGAACTACTGCAGAGAACATTGTGGCTCAGTTCGCAAAGCAATGGACTCGTGAACGAGAGGTTGCGGGCTCGAACGCAAGCGAGGCAAGACGCTCTAAAAAAGTTGATTTTCTTTTATGTTTATTTCAATTAATTATGCAAGTTTATGTAAATTTCAATTTTCCATTTTCTGCGAGCCTTCCAAGTCTGAAAGGTTTCACGAGTGTATAAAAGTAGAGACTCATTCAGTTGTAGGTAAATAAAAAGTCTTGAGTGCTTTCGTTTCCATTACTATGTTTACCTCATCTACTCATCTACGCGACAATACGAATAAAGATATGAATATTTATATCTATTTTATCTGTCTATCTATCTATTGAGAATCACATCGTAGAACTTAAAACGGCCATCAAATGTAGGAAAACATCGCTTATTATATAGTTTAAAAATAAGAATAAAATTAATAAGAAATAAAAATAAATTAATCAGATGATATCACCGTAGTTAATGACTGTCAAGATGGGTAATGCTGCGAAATGTCGCGAAATGAACTACTGCAAGAAACATTGTGGCTCAGTAGGCAAAGCAGTGGACTCGTAAAAGAGAAGTTGCTGGTTCGAACGCAAGCAAGGAAAGACGCCATAAAAATTTGATTTTCGTTCTATTTTCCTTTATGTTTATTTCAATTAATTATGCAAATTTATGTAAATTTCAGTTTCCCATTTTCTGCGAGCCTTCCAAGTCTATAAGGTTCTACGAGTTTATAAAAGTAGCGACTCATTCAGTTGCAGGTTAATAAAAAGTCTTAAATGCTTTCGTTTCCATTACTACGTTTACCTCTTCAACTTATCTACGCTACAATATGAATAAAGATATGAATATTTATATTTATTTTCTCTGCCCATCTATCTATTGAGAATCACAGCGTAGAACTTAATTAAAACGGCCATGAAATGTAGGAACAAGTCTCTTATTATATAGTTTAAAAAATAAGCATAAAATTAATAAGAAATAAAAATAAATTAATGAGATGATACCACTGTAGTTGATGACTGTCAAGATGGGTAATGCTGCGAAATGTCGTGAAATGAACTTTTGCAAGGAACATTGTGGCTCAGTTGGCAAAGCAGTGGACTCGTGAGCGAAAGATTGCGGGTTTGAACGCAAGCTAGGCAAGGCGCCTTAAAAATTGATTTTCGTTCGATATTCCTTTATGTTTATTTCAGTTTCCCATTTTTTGCGAGCTGTCCAAGTCTGGAAAGTTCCACGAGTGTATAAAAGTAGAGACTCATCCAGTTGCAGGGAATTAAAATGTCTTGAATTAATCTTGAGTGCTTTCGTTTCCATTAGTACGTTTACCTCATCTACTCATATAGCTACAATATGAATAAAAATATGAATATTTATATCTATTTTGTCTGTCCATATATCTATTGAGAATCAGATCGTAAAACTTAAAACGGCCATCAAATGTAGGAAAACATCGCTTATTAAATAGTTTAAAAATAAGCATAAAATTAATAAGAATTAAAAATAAATTAATGAGATGATACCACCGTAGTTGATGACTGTCAAGATGGGTAATGCTACGAAATGTCGCGAAATGAACTACTGCAAGCAACTTTGTGCCTCAGTTTGCAAAGCAATGGACTCGTGAACGAGAGGTAGCGGGTTCAAAAGCAGACAAGGCAAGACGCCTTAAAAAATTGATTTTCGTTCGATATTCCTTTATGTTTTTTCAATTAATTATGCAAATTTATGTAAATTTCAGTTTCCCATTTTCTGCGAGCCTTCCAAGTCTGGAAGGTATCAAGAGTGTATAAAAGTAGCGACTCATTCAGTTACAGGAAAATAAAAAGTCTTGAGATGATTTTGAATGCTTTCGTTCTCATCTACTGATCTACGCGACAATACGAATAAACATATGAATATTTATATCTATTTTGTCTGCCCATCTATCTATAAAGAATCACATAGTAAAACTTAAAACGTTCATAATTAAAACGGCCATCAAATGTAGGAAAACATTGCTTATTATATAGTTTAAAAAATAAGTATAAAATTAATAAGAAATAAAATAAAATTAATAAGATGATACCACCGTAGTTGATGACTGTCAAGATGGGTAATGCTGAGAAATGTCACGAAATGAACTACTACAAGTAGCTTTGTAGCTCAGTTGGCAAAGCAGTGGACTCGCGAACGAGATGTAGCGGGTTCAACAGCAGACATGGCAAGACGCCTTAAAAAATTGACTTTCGTTCCATTTTCCTTTATGTTTATTTCAATTAATTACTCAAATTTATGTAAATTTAAGTTTTCCATTTTCTGCGAACCTTCCAAGTGTGGAAGGTACCACGAGTGTATAAAAGTAGCGACTCATTCAGTTTCAGGAAATTAAAAAGTCTTGAGTGCTTTCGTTTCCATTACTACGTTTACATCTACTCATCTACGCGACAATACGAATAAAGATATGAATATTTATATCTATTTTATCTGTCTATCTATCTATTGAGAATCACATCGTAGAACTTAAAACGGCCATCAAATGTAGGAAAACATCGCTTATTATATAGTTTAAAAATAAGAATAAAATTAATAAGAAATAAAAATAAATTAATCAGATGATACCACCGTAGTTGATGACTGTCAAGATGGGTAATGCTGCGAAATGTCGCGAAATGAACTACTGCAAGCAACTTTGTGGCTCAGTTGGCAAAGTAGTGGACTCGTAAAAGAGAAGTTGCTGGTTCGAACGCAAGCAAGCTAGGCAAGACTCCTTAAAAATTTGATTTTCGTTCGATTTTTCTTCATGTTTATTTCAATTAATTATGCAAATTTATGTAAATTTCAGTTTCTCATTTTTTGCGAGCCTTCCAAGTGTGGAAGGTTCGACGAGTGTATAAAAGTAGAGATTCATTGAGTTGCAGAAAAATAGCAAGTCTTGAGTTGATCTTGAGTGCTTTCGTTTCCAT
>CM063501.1:71985831-72000831 GCA_032207245.1 Pardosa pseudoannulata
TTAATTCCAACTTGGAATAGGGATGAGTATCTTGTATTGTATTTCTAACTTTATCCAAAAATATGTTTTCCTTTTATTATTATTGACCCTTTTCGTTTCCTTAATTTTCAACCTTCCGAACTAGTTTTCCCACCTGTGCTATTATGAATTTTCCTATTATTGCTACCTATCACGTACCAATGACTTATACCAGGTCATGTTGAGATAACACAAAGAGTTAAGACACCAGATACAAATGAGCAAATAATTACCGTTTTGCAGACTTTTTTTATTTACAAATTTAATTTTGTACAACAAAAACAAAATTTTTTTACAAATTTAATTTTGGACATGAAACATGTTTTAAGAAGAAAACGCAGATGTCTTTTCATATACATGTTGTAATACCTAATAGTAAGTATATATATATATATATATATATATATATATATATATATATATATATATATATATGTGAGAGGTACATAGGTAAACATATGTCTATAGATTATTGGTCATGTTAAATTTGAGCTCTATATGGTTTTCGAAACACAAAAATTGGATGATATCTATCCCACAAAATTAGGAGAAATTTACCTGCTTATCGGTTAACGATTTCTATTAAGTTAAGTTTTCATCGCGGTATATTAGTGTTCTAAACAAGTTTTATAGCATGCACTTGCACCAAAGACTCATTTTTCGATAATAGTTTATTCCCAGTTTCCATCAACGAAATATTTAGATTTTAAGTGCTTTAAAGGAAAATTAAACAACCAAATCGATACATAATTTAGTAAAATTGCCGATTCTTTCCAACCTTAAATCTGTTTAACGTAATGATTTTTAGATAATAACTTGTGGTTTTAGAATTTAAAGGAAATTTCATAAAGATTAAATTGAATAGGGAACCATCTCATTTAACACAGAATAGAATTAAATTTTAATTTATAGGTTAAAACTCCTGTGTAACTTATAATACATTTATATTCACGAATTTATTTATAACCAGTGCTAAAAGTAGGCAAAATTCCATGGAAAGGTAGGGTAAACATCGAAGTTTTTATCGAAAGTACACAAAAAATAAACAGATGTTTTTGCAAAATTATGTATTTTGGGAATTCCTTTTCATCCACAGTACTTTTATTCCATCGTATATATATATATATATATATATATATATATATATATATATATATATATATTATATATATACATTATATATATATATTATATATATTATATATATACACATATATATATATATATATATATATATATATATATATATATATATATATATATATATATATATATATATATATATATATATATATATATATATATATATATATATATATATATATATATATATATATATATATATATATATATATATTTATAAAAGCCCAGTTCTTTTGGGGTAGAGCTTCGTGTTCCCAAGACACAGGTCCGAGGTTCGATCTTCGGGCTGTCCAAGGTTGACTCAGCCTTTCATTCCTTCAGTGGGTAGAGAAATTGAGGATCAAGCATGCTTGGGAACTAAACACTGGGGGTTCCGCGTAAGATTGACCACCTAACCGGAACTTCGCACCCCAGGGCCTTTGGTCACGCAAACGGAGATTGGCACCGTAAACCTTGGCCCCCTAGGGGCTGTTGCGCTTTAAAAAATATATATATATATATATAAATATATATATATATATATATATATATATATATATATATATATATATATATATATATATATATATATATATATATATATATATATATATATATATATATATATATATATATACATTAATGCATATTTGAATAACTCTATGGCAATATATATCATTAAGATATAAAAAAAAATAATATTTTTGTGGCTTTTAATGCTGGGTTAGGAAATTTTTAATTATAGAGATGTTTAACAAAAAAGTCCAGAAAAAAAGGAAATCTTAAATATTAGAGAAAATGAGTCATGTATATTTTACTTTTATACCCATATTTATCGGTAAAATTTTTAGAGAATGAATTATTCTGGTCTAAATGGCCGGGAGTCACATTTACTTTTATTTTGTATGAAGGGATTTTGAACTCCAAGATTTTAGAAGTGGCTTTTTGAGGCAGGCTTTTCTCATAATCTCAATGATATTTTTAATGACACCTTGGTGAACCTCAATTGTTGGAACAGAAGCCACCCGGTATTTGTAACCTATGAAGTAACATTACCAAAGGGCTTCTTTAAGATCTTTTCAACCAGTTAAAGTATATATGATTATTAATCATCTGATTTGAGTTTTTCCATAATAAAGTCTTTGAGTAAATATAATATATATATATATATTCATATATATATATATATATATATATATATATTATATATATATATATATATATATATATATATATATATATATATATATATGTGTATGTATATATATATTTATATATATATATATATATATATTATATATGTATATATATATATATATATATATATATATATATATATATATATATATATATATATATATATATATATATATATATATATATATATATATATATATATATATATATATATATATATATATATATATATATATATTTATATATATATATATATATATATATATGTATATATATATATATATATATATATATATATATATATATATATATATATATATATATATATATATATATATATATATATATATATATATATATATATATATATATTATATATATATATATATATATATATATATATATATATATATATATATATATATATATATATATATATATATATATATATATATATATATATATATATATATATATATATATATATATATATTATATATATATATATATATATATATATATATATATATATATATATATATATATATATATATATATATATATATATATATATATATATATATATAAAATCGTGCAAGAACGGGACCAAAGACGGCTGGGGACAATCATTAAACGTAACAGAAGTTGGGCCAGTCGACCCGGACATTGAATTGTTAATGACTGAAAACCCTTTGCCTGGTCTGATGAATCTCGTTTCAAATTGTACCGAGAGAATGGACTTGTACGGTAATGGAGACAACATCGTGAATCCATGGACACTGTATATCCACAGGAGACTGTTGGAGTTGGTGAAGGTTCTGCAATGGTATGGGGCTATTTCCGTTGGAGTGATATGGGATCATTGATGCGTCTAGATACGACTCTGACTGGTGAAACGTTCGTAAGCATCCTGTTTGTAAATAAAATAACCGTCTTCAGATTGATATATAGGCATTTTACCAACATAAATTCTACTAAAATATCACACATAAACCTGTAGTATACTCAGCTTTGTTATATGATTGAAATTGTGTAGAGAAATCTTTCAATGCAACACATCCATAATTAGAAAATTTTACCCCCTTGGTTAACATGGAATTAGAAGAATTCTATATTCCCCGTACAAAATCGAATTAGGCACTAAATTGTAACTATATATCATTTATAAATATATTTTTTAATTATTAAATATTCAAATATATCTTTCAAGTCATATTTTGTTGTTCCCTTTTAATAACAAAAAATAACCCCAGAAAGTAAATAGATAATTTAATTGGTTTAAATAATATTTAAAAAAGGTTGGATTCTGTGGGTTGTCATCATATATTTTTAAAACTGATTTATTGCAACTATGTAAGGTGAGTTAAAATTTAATTTGTGGTTAAACAATTTATGCAAGAAAAATTAAAATTTCATTGTGTATCTAAATGAAAAGCCTTACGACGTTATTTTACAAGCATTTATTCACGCAGTCTAAAATTAGTTTTTTTAGAAAAGAAAGTAAAAAGCAGTGGTGAAAAGATGGTACGGAATGACATTACTCTATCCTACCCTAG
This sequence comes from Pardosa pseudoannulata, assembly GCA_032207245.1. NCBI lineage: Eukaryota > Metazoa > Arthropoda > Arachnida > Araneae > Lycosidae > Pardosa > Pardosa pseudoannulata. The sequence continues at coordinate 71,989,725 of CM063501.1, forward strand.
AGACTTTATATATTCTCGGAATTTTGTAAAAGACAAATTTTTCTTTTATAAAAGTAAACAAGTTTTACTCTAAGGACATTTTCTAACAAACTATTTTTTACCTTCATGTTGATATTCAGAGATGCGTATCGGAAATTTATTTGTGTGGAATATTTTACAACGGATTTCTAGGAAGATAGCTGAGGCTGTATACTATTTATAAACATTGGGGTGTCTTGAGAAATTTAGAAATAAATTTGACGGTTAACAAATTTAATTTACAAATAATTACTATATATTATGCTTCTAAACTTGGTAAATTTAAAATTGTAAATTGAACTGAATAAATGTTCTCTGAATTTACTGTAGGTTGCAATGTAATTATTATATGACACAGGAAAATTTATTTTGAAAAAAAATCGAGAATGCTTGGTGTGTTTGTATTCAGACAAATCTAAAGTCTAAATAAAATAAAAACTTTAATTTGACTGAAAAATTTCTTTCAGTCAGACTGCAATTGATACAGTGAAGAATGTTACGATACGTTGAAGATAAAGAAGCATACCTAGTATAGGTTATCGAATTGAACAAATTTCGTCTGATTTTCCTACAGGATGTAATGTAATTTTTATATCTCACAGGATATTTGTTTGAAATAAAAATCGAGAATGCTTCGTGTGACTGTATTCAAAGAAGACTCAAGTTTGAAGAAAAAATATGTCTTATTTATTATATAACTCAAGTTTTAATTAAAATCAAAAATATAATTTGCCTGAATCTATTCTGTCAGTCAGATTGCAATTGAGACAGTGAAGAATATGACGATACGTAGAAGATAAAGAAGCGTTCCTAGCATAGGTTATCGAAATGAACAAATTTCGTTAATTTTCCTACAGGATGTAATGTAATTTTTATATGACAAAGGAAAATTTATTTGAAAAAATTTGAGAATGTTTCGTGTGTTTGTAATCAGAGAAGTCTCAAGTTTGGAAAAAATATGTCTTATTTATTATATAACTCAAGATTTAAATAATATTAAAACTTTAATTTGTCTGAATCTGTTCTGTCAGTCAGATTGCAATTGATACAGTGAAAAATATGACGATACGTAGAAGATAAAGAAGCGTTCCTAGTATGGGTTATCAAATTGAACAAATTTCGTCTGATTTTCCTACAGGATGTAATGTAATTACTATATCACATAGGATATTTATTTGAAAAAAAATCGAGAATGCTTCGTGTGACTGTATTAAAAAAAGACTCAAGTTTGAAGAAAAAATATGTCATATTTATTATATAACTCAAGTTTTAGTTAAAATCAAAAATATAATTTGCCTGAATCTATTCTGTCAGTCAGATTGCAATTTATAAACTGAAGAATATGACGATACGTAAAAGATAAAGAAGCGTTCCTAGTATGGGTTATCAAATTGAACAAATTTCGTCTGATTTTCCTACAGGATGTAATGTAATCATTATATCACACAGAATATTTATTTGAAAAAAATCGACAATGCTTCGTGTGACTGTATTCAAAGAAGACTCATGTTTGAAGAAAAAATATGTAAAAAAGTTAATTTTAAATCTAAATTGATTTTTGAAATCAACCTTGACGTACTGTGGTTCCCCATCGAGTGATGTAAAATCTAGTTTTTATTTGTCTAAGTTTTTGCAGAATCTACGTAGTAGACAAGAACATTTGGCTTCATTTTCCTGTATATATCGTTATTTTTGTACCCACAAAGTAAACCATGTTGTTACACTAACCCGTACTAGTACGTGACCCGCGCTCAAGTATCAATCGTCAGAAAACATACTAGTACGTGTCCCACATACAATGTGTTATGTGTGTCACACGTATTGAAAATTGAGAGCAGGTTTGAGACCTATAATAGTGATTAAGGGGCACAAACTCAACTAAATGTTTGCATATTTTCAATGAGGATAGAATTGAAAATCTACTTCCCCGTTAGGATAAGTTCCTTTATATCTGTGGAAATTTTGTTAACATGTAGATAGACATGTAAAAATTGCATAATTCCATGTTGAAATAAGATTGATAAAAATACAGATTGTGTTTTGTTTGAGAAACTACATTCACTTACAAATACATTTTATTATGTCAAGAGTCAAATATCAAGTTTAAGTATTATGTTTAAGTGATGTTCAAACCTACAGAAAACCTACAGAATATTTTTACTTAAGAGTATAATTTATCTGCATTCTGTTATGTACAGTATTCTACCGAAGATCTCAAGTCAGAATATCGGGATCTATTATATACCGATGTCCCTTAAGGTTCATGTTTAAATGTTTATTAAGCTGTCCTTATTTCTTTAAGATTGGTTAACACAGAAGATATTGATAAATGAAATAGTAGAATTATATATTCATCTGAAATTGTCTGAGAAGATGTGAGGAAGAACTTGCGGTACCAATTAGACATCAGGAATCATATGGTTATGTTACAGTAAATAAATACATAAAGTGTTTTGATTTAATGTACAAAATGACGTTAAAGTTACTGGTTCTATTATGTACTATACTTTATGATTACGTTAATAATGTAAAGCAATAAAAATTTTAAAAAATGAAAGTTACAAACTTTGTAAATTAAAGCTAGTGTTAAATATTTCTTCGCTTTTATTAAGTAACATCTTATCAAAGTAAACGTGTTGCATATTTTTAATCGAAATGGATGACTTGAAATGTATGTACTGTAAAATGTCTCTCATTTATTTGAACATCAAAGTAATCAGTGTCGACTGAAATGTGTAAACGCTCATAGTTCTTGCAAAACAATGCACAATTGAATTTTATAAAATGTACAGTAACTGAACTTGAATAATGAATAAACTTAAATGAATCGAAATGGAACACTTAATGACTTATGTTCTTATTGTTTATGACTAAAGATTTCAGATTTACCCTAGAAATAAGAAAAAAATTAATGAAATCGTGCAAACTGAGTTAAACACTATTATTTTTATACGGCTTACCTAAAACAATAATATTTATGTCTTTAATAGAGCCTTGTACTTAATGACAATTATAGAGCCATAAAATCCACAAACCGTGTAATATGACTCATGTTGGAAGTGTTTAATATTTGTTGTTATAATACCTAGAAGTTCAGCTCAAAATATGCTTTCCGATAGTAAATATATTATTACTTAAAAGTAAGTAAAAAGTTGTAAATAAAAAGTGCTTTTAAATAATACAATAAGTATAAAAGCACTGTTAAATGTATCGAATGTAACTGTACAATTTATTAGATACATTCAGCTTGATATATAAAAACCTTAAATAACATTCTTCACTTTTCGAATTTCGTAATGTACCATTCATTCCAATAACGTTTTTCTTGCTCTGTATATACATTCTTCCATTAGCAGTCATCTACTTTTTCTATTATTTGACATATTTATCATATCATTTGTCATATTTGATATGTTTTATCTTATCTTTACTTTTTCGTAAAGAGAGATGTGAAAATGGCTTTCACGGTTAGTATTTGTTCTTTCTATCTTTTACCTTACTTCTACTTTTTCCGTCGATGTTTTACTTGTTCGCCTGCTGTGGAAACAACGTTTTTTTCACTTCTTCTTCCCTGTCATTGTGTGGGTTGAAGTTCTACTTTTTTCAGATGCGCATATTTTTTCTTTTTTTGTAAATCTTAAGTCTTTGTATTCCAAAAAGCTTATTCTGTATGACTGAAGAAGGATTATAGAAACACTTGAAGATTTGTTTGTTTTTTATATTTTATAGGAGATTTTCTCAGTTTTACTACGATTTTATTGTAGTTCCAAATGTCTGTTAGTGACAGAATTCCCATTTCTGCAGAAGTTTCAATCATCGAGCAATAAAACTGCATTTAATTCAGTGAAGAACTATCATTGGCAGTTATTGTTATTTGAAAATTCATTAAAAAATTCATATATCCAAGAGAACCATGAAATTGAGGGATTTTAAAAGGCAGCCTAGAAAGCTTAGTGATCATAGAAAATTGAAAATGATTCTTACTGAGCAAACTAGTAATTTATTGAAAAGTAGATAAAGTTTAGTCATATGATGGATTATGAAATTATTAAATCTCCGTTTTCACTTCAAATAATAAAACAATACTAGACAATCGACCTATTCTGCCTTAATTAAGTGAAATTCTTACCTTAGGCTTTATTCAAGATCAAAAAGTGGAAGTTTTGGCACATATTTTTAATAAATGATCAATAAATCTAATAATACGTTTTTACATTAACAAATTTATTTTACTTTAGAATCCTCTATACCTTTAATAACTTTAACAATTTGAGTTTTATACAATGCTTAAAAATATAGGAATGCATCTACTGATAGATACCAAAGAAATAGGGTCAATGTAAATTTCATACACTATAAAAATTTCTAAATTTTGAGGAACAGAAAACATAGCATTTTGATCTTAAATTTTATTGGTTATACGTTATGTTCTCTAATGATTATTTTTTTTATTTATTTCATCTTTTAAACCATCAACTTAAAGAGAAAAACCTTTATGTACAATGGTTGCATTAAAAACAAGTGCAGATTAAATGCTAATTAAAAAAAATGGAGTAGAAATTAAAATTTAATAAATTGATTGATTTTACCGTGAAATAAAAGCACAGTAGAACAAGTATCTATTTAGTTAAACACATTCTAAGATTTGGACCCACAACCAATTTTTGAAACATATGCGGTGCTTGACGACCCCTCTTCATTTCAGGAGATGAACCTTTTGACCTCTCCGTGCAGTGTTTCTCGGAGATGTGAATTTTTTGGTTACTGAGATCACAGTCTCCAAATTTCACATTTTCGGAAACAGTTGAAAAATATAAGAATATAAATTAGGTGGTATTTGGTGTAACTGAAAGACAAGGAAGAGAAAAATGGCGGTTGAAGATGACGAATTGAAGATGCAATAAAAGATAATACAATCTTTCAAAACGTAAAAAATTCAAACAAACAATATTAGTATTTGTATCAATCACTGGTTTAGATTTTAATAATTAAAATATATTTTAACAAAAATAGCCTGCTCTTTAATTTAGAATGTCGTTATGGTATCTGATATTTTGTTTCTTTATTCTGTTTCCTTCACTATCTATGAACTTGATTTTAATCATTCTCAATACTTTTTGGCTTTGAATAAATGTACAGCAATGAAAGCAACATTAAGAGCAGGTAATGTAATATATAAACTTAAACCAGATATTGAAACCTGTTCACAAAAGTCTGTTATGTATTTTATTCACTTCACCTCAACATATATAGATAAATATTCTCTCTCACACATATGTATATATATATTTATATGTACATATACATATATTATACACATATAATCTTCTCTGCTAAATGGTAGCCAAAAGAATGAGTAAATAAAAAATGAATATTTAAGAAGATTTGATACATTTTATAAGTCCTTATGAAGAAAATTAAGGTCATTAAATAATCAAAAATATATAAAATATCATTCTTGTATTTTGTTAAATATAATGGAAGTTTATGGCTTATGAATTTAAGAAAACAAACTTGAAAATTCAAATTGAATAAAATCATAAAATATTTGCACCCTGAATATTTTTATTTGTTTACCCATAAACAATCTAGAATGCAAGTAGGAAAATTTAATATTTTTGTGCCCCAAAAAGGTTAAAAAATCAAATTTTATTACCTGGCTGGAAATGAGTTTTTCCCAAAGGGATATTTCTTCAAATTTCTCCAGTACAAAAAGATTTATTTCATTATTTACTGTATCAGAAATGCATGTTAAATCTCAAGAATTTCATTTTTTTCTTTCATCGAGGATTTTTTTTATGTTTGTAATCATCCAGGAAAGATAAAAAAATATTTATCTCACTTGGTTCCTTGAAGGAATCCAACTGAGTTCCAAGTGCTATAGAATGTTTATTTACACAAAATCAATTACGTTTAAAATTCGACATATCCAGTATTTTGAAGTATTTTTTTTTCAGATGTAAAAACACGAGATTAATTTGATATAGAGTCTTAAAGAAATGGGAATTGAATTTGTGTAAGAAAAGGAATCATATTTAAAGTTTAGAATGACATTTTCTTTGATATTGTGTACATCGAAATTTAAAATAACAGCACTTAACATGTTTTACCGAAATCCAATGCGCTCTTTTTTTATGCAATACATAAATAGGAAATTGCATTTTTTAAGCGTCTTCCCATAGCAGTTTTCTTTGGAAATTTGATGAAATTATTCAAAGTTATCTTCCTATGGTGTATAAATAATGAAGTTGAGGGGAGAAAAAACATATACACACCATTCATTGATTTAAATATATTTGGGGAATATTTTTATTTAAATTATTCAAAGACTTTTCGAAATTTTTTTTTCTCCCAAAAAATTTTGTTTTGGAAATGAAATATAAATTATTCAACGCACTTGGGAGGAATATTCTTAAATTATTAAATAAGTGCTATTACATTTGGTAAGGTAAAATAGAATTTCGTAAAGAAAGTATACATTTTTTAAATAAAGTAATAGAAATTTTATATAAGTATAAATATATTTCAATACATTCATAGATGGGTTATCAGCATTTTTTAAAATGCCAAAGTACAAAATGGTAATGTTTTCAAATTCTATAGGAAATAGTATAAACATTTTCTATGATGCTATAAAAATATCAAGTGAATAAGGTACAATCTCCACAGATCATTTCTTTAACATTCAATATTTGTTGCCAATTTACCTTTATCTACAACAGTGAAAGATCATTTATGAGAAACATTTAGTTATACGAACTACTTATCGTTCCTTGACGAAATTTCCAATAGCTTATGTAATAAACTCTTCCTTATACAATCACTTAGTTACATGATACTTTTACTAATATCAACGAATATTCAAATTTCTAAGTACATCGAGTTAAACTATCAGCTGTATGTATTAATGTTTGCATTTAATGAACACAGAAACTTGCTGTATTTAAAATAGACGAAATAAACTAATTTTGTTGTGTTATTTACATATATTTATAAAATATAAATTTTACCTGGGATAAATATAAATTTTGCTTGGGAATTAAACTCTGAGGTTTGTTGACTATTTAACTGAGGCATATGTTTCAAACCTTAAGGCCCTTCGTCTTAAAAACGAAGTTTAGCAATGTAGGTAATGGATCCAAAGTTGTGCAGTAACGTCAGAGAGTTTACTTTTTAAAAATATTATTTTGTTTGTAATAATGATACAAATTTAACACAATTTCAATATTTGTTACCAATTTACCTTTATCTGCAACAGTGAAAGATCATTAATGGGAAACATTTGGTTATGCCAACTACTTTCCCTGACGAAATTTCCATAAGCTTATGTAATAAACTCTTCCTTATACAATTACTTAGTTTCATGAAACTTTTACTAATACGAACGAATACTCAAACTCTCTAGTAATTTTTCAAGTTAAACTATAGACTGTATGTATTATTGTTTGCATTTAATGAATACAGAAACTTGCTGTATTTAATTTAAACGAAATAAACTAATTTTGTTGTGGTAGTTCATTGACATTTATATAAAATAAATTTTACCTGGGATAAATATTAATTTTGCTTGGGAATTAAAGTCTGAGGTTTGACTATTTAACTGAGGCATATGTTTCAAACCTTAAGGTCCTTAGTCTAAAAACGAAGTGTAGCACTGTAGGTAATGACCCCCAAGTCGTGATGTAACGCTAAAGAGTTGACTTTATTTTTAAATATTATTTTGTTTGTAATAATGATACAAATTTAACACAATTTTAATCCTTGTTGATGTAATATACATGAACATTTGTCTGTATATGTCAGTGAAAACAGTATTTTTGACATTATATTAGTATGTATATACTATGTATATACCATTATACTCATTATACCGTATATACTTAGAGTATAATGAGTATAATGGTATATAAAGTATAATGGTATATACTTAGAATATATATCATTTTATTACATGTTTTGTAAAATAACACATCTAGAGTTAAAGTTTCAATACTATACATAAAATATTTTGATGGAATAGTGTTTATGTTATGATATTCTTTAATAGTAACATAAATTACGCGTTATGCATGATATTTAACCTAGTTCTTATCACAAAGCATTCATTATTTTTTTCTTTTTGTCTGGAAGTTTTCTTATTATAAAAAGCCGAAATATAGAACAGTTGTATTTTCATGTAATCATACAACATGAAACTACTGCTTTTCACATATCTGTAGAATTTTATAAAGAATTATACAAATAATTACCTTTTTCACTGAAGTTCGTACAAGCGAGTTCCCATATATATCAGTTAAAAGAAATATTTTTAATTATTGTTATAAGAATGAATTTTTAATTTCAGGCTTATGTTTGAATATGAAGATTTCGAAATAAATTCCTAGATACTCCAAATATATTTCCGGAAATCATTTTAAAACTGCTTACAATCATAATAAAAAAATGAATTTTTTTCCAATCCAACTGAAAACTAAGTGTTAACACGTGTTATACAAACTACAACTGCCTTATTATGTAATTAATTTTAGCTTATAGTACTTTAGTTTTAGTAAAAAAAATTAGCAGTATAAAAATTACCTTCACTCTTATTCATTGCGTGGATAAACTGTTGAATTGTAAATTCGAATACGGTAACACTTATAAATTTGCAAGAGTCATTCACTTTGTCATAGTTTCTATAGATTTAGAGATTTTTACTGTTTAATACTTTGTTTACTATTTTGCCACTAAAAAGTTTTGATTTTGTAACAGATTTATGTATATTATTTTTATCCATCTTGTATATTTTTTTTTAAATTCTGAAACCTAATAGTAAATAATTGTAATGTTAAAAGTCCAGCTAATAGATGGCGCTACTGTTAAAAAATGATTTTACAAATCAAAACCATGTAATGATTTTACCTAAAAGGATTCATTTTTATGACTGAATTAAGTATAGTTCTCGAATACACACTAGCATTAAAAAATTTAAGGTATTATCTTATTGGAGAGATAAAGGTATTGTAAAATATTCTATAGAATAATACTCCGAATTCACCACTCTATAGTTTTCTTTTCGCCAATGGTGTAACAATAGCCTTATAGCCATGGCAAGCAGGAATTTTTTGTTTGTGAGAATACGACCCCAAGCTGGGAGTAGAAATTATTCACACGCGAATTGAGACCGATGTATAGTTGGGAGTTGCAAAAAAAAAACCATACCAGTTGCTGGTTGACCTGCAGTAGGTGGATTTTATGAAACGCATTTTGTTTAAAATCCATGTTGGAGATCTGATGGGATTTTTGAAGAGAAAAGGAATTGTTTGATATTCATCTTGACCTTTTATTATTATTAGCAGTTTCCTAAAGTTAAGTGGCCTGAATTGAAGTGTCTGCGTTTGAAGGGATGTATATTTACAAATTATTAATATAGTTTTAATATATCTATAATTATGTGCTTAATTACGTGCATAATATATATTAATGTGTGTATAATGTATGCATAATATGCATAATACGTGTATAATATATGTTAATATATATTAATAGTTTTTAATTTATAATTATGTATCAATATGCATAGTTATGTATTATTAATCTATGTATAATTATACTTTACTGAATAAGGTATTTCCACGGATGATATGTTAGTATGCAAAATATCAATGTTTTACCTCCAAAAATAGTGATTGAAAAATTAATGAAAATGATAACATCACTGATGCAATACAGACGAACAGCCTAAAGATACACATGTATCGTTATAGCAAGAGTTCATTACCCTTAAGGGTGTAATAATAGCCGTACCAATAGGGGCTCTTTGGAACATTTTTATTCTGTAGATACATTTACAACGCAACTAATTGACCCCAAGCTCGGCGCAGAAGATATTCACTCTCGAGTTCAGACGATGCATAGTTGGGAGTTGCAAAGAAAATATACCAGTTGCTGGTTGACCTGCAGTACGTGGAAGTTTCAGACTTTATGAAACGCATTTTGTTTAAAATCCATGTTGGAGATCTGATGGGATTTTTGAAGAGAAAAGGAATTGTTTGATATTCATCTTGACCTTTTATTATTATTAGCAGTTTCCTAAAGTTAAGTGGCCTGAATTGAAGTGTCTGCGTTTGAAGGGATGTATATTTAAGTTATTAGTACAGTCTTAATCTATCTATAATTATCTGTATAATTACTTGTATAATATATTAATATGTGTATAATGTGCATAATACGTGTATGCTGTATATTAATATTTGTATCATCTATAATTACATATTTATATTTATGTATCTATAACTATGTATAGTTATGCATTATTAATCTATCTATAATTATGTTTTACTGAATAAGGCATTTCCACGGATGATATGTTGGTATGCAAAATATCAATGTTTTACCTTATTGAATAGTTATGAATTAATATATAATCTATCTGAGTATCTATATGTTTTACTGTATGTGCATAATGTACACGGTATATGCTAGTATGCAAAATTATCGTTATGTTATCGTATACTGAATAATAGTAATTGAAAAAATTAATGAAAAATGTAACATCACTGATGTTCTACAGACAAACACCCCAAAGACACACATGTATCGTGATTCACTACCCTTTATTGTGTAATAATAGCCGTACCAATAGGGGGCTCTTTCGAATATTTTTATTCGATAAAGGCATTCCCCACACAACTAATCGTCTTCAGGATAATTATAGTCCTCTTCAGAGTTTGCAGTTGCAGAGATACCACAACAGTTGATGATGTACGAATGGAAGCTAAATATATTTCGCTTACAAATGTCATGAGACACTACCCGCTTCATATCATCTTTGATATTTATTTGCATTTCCGGTGAAAAGATAGACTGTGATACACGACTTGAATAAACCTTTGAATTATTTGCACTTCTCTCTTTAATTAAAAAAAGGACTTGGATTAAAAAGCATGTGGTATAGTAATAAATGTTTTAAGAATAAATTTATAAATAAAGATTTAATATAGATTAAATTTCGGATATTATATTTAGAATGCATTATCTTATTATTTCATGCAAAGTTTGTCATGATATGTTATGGCTACATTTGAAACAGAGCTTTTGTGCAAAATTA
>CM063501.1:72008331-72045831 GCA_032207245.1 Pardosa pseudoannulata
TAAATAAAGCAATATATTTTTTTAACTGTTTACAAATATCTTCGAACAACTTCTGCTTATAAATGTGATTATTGAGTAAAATTCTATCATTTACGGTACAGTTCAAAGCTTAAGTTTTCCCTTTATTGATCTTAATTGGTCATTTTATATAAACATAATTGTTTTATATAAAATGTTAAATAAAGCACTATTTTTTTAACTGTTTACAAATATCTTAGAACAACTTCTGCTTATAAATACGATTATTATGTAAAATTCTATCATTTACGGTACAGTTCAAAGCTTAATTTTTCCCAAAGTACAACACTGTAAGACTCATATAAAGTTAACTTCCCTATACCTTTTTACTAAGCTTACTAAGTTTTTGTTTCAAATTCAAGTTTTATGTATATTATCTTTGTATATATTTGTATTTTTTTATATGCGATGGGAAAAATGCATATATTCAAATAATATGAAAAAAATATATCATTCATTTTGTTGAATCTAAGCTTTTATAATGGTTAAATTGCTTTCAAAATATAAAAATGAACTATCTAGTAATTTCATTTTTCTGATCTATCAGATATATGTTTTCCTTTAAATTTTTTTAAACTGCTGTTCATAAATATTCTTCATATTACTTGAAGATAAGCGTTCAAATTAAATTAGAGTTAAATTAATATTCAAGATATTACCTTTTTCATTTTCATAATTTATAAATTATGATTAGTGTAGTTTACGGTTCAATTGTTAAACAACTAAAACAATTATTTTTTCGTGAAAGTCCCTAAGTTTTAATACTCAAAATTCGTGGAGTAGCATAGGGAAATTGTAAAATTTATAGTCCATATGAGGATTTCTGTATATCTATATATGTAATGATTTCTGCATTTGTGTTGACATATGATTTAAAGTAAGAATTTCCCAGCCACGCAACTTTTCTTACTTTTTGTCTGCTCGTAAGTTATTTCTGAAGCCTTGAGGATTGGTTTTAAATACTGAGTCTTGGTTTAATCCTCTTTTGTGAGGCAAATTCATTGTTAATTTAACTGATCGATTTATGGTCCTACTGAATATGAATACATTAATAACATGATACAATTTAGAAATTATGATCACTGTATTTTTAAGTTTCAATTGTCAAACAATAAAACATTTAGCTTTAGTAAAAATCCCTAAATTTTATTACTCATAGAGAAATTGTAAATTTCTCAGTAGCAAAGAGAAATTGTAAAATTTATAATCCATATGAGGGTTGCTGTATATGCATATATGTAAGGGTTTGCTGTATTGGTGTTGAGATATGATTTCAATTGAGAACCCCCTAGGCATGGAAATTTTCTTGCTATTTTGTCTGCATTCTTCACCCTTTCTAAACCCTTCTTAATATATGATATTTCTATTGATACTTCTTAACCCTTCAGGATTGGTTTTAAATACTGAGTTCTGGTTTAATCCTCTTTTGTGAGACAACTTCATTGTGAATTAAACTAATCGAGTTATGGTACAACTATACATGAATACATGGATAACATCAGTAATTTTTACATTTTGTGAAGTTTTTCTACGATGCATAGAAAATTCGAAACAATGTATGCTACACAATAATTATATTCCCCATTACATCATATTTAAATCCCTCTTCCTCATTCTTTCTAATAAATTAACCATTTTATTCAAGGGTCTTTTACTCTTAATGCACTTTAAAACAATCCCCTCGGAAAAGATTCTGGTAAACTGTTAGGTTCATCACATTTCTTCTTGAAATGAATTATTTCACTCTTTTACCCTCAGGGAATTATCGAAAGTTCGTTGTTGAATATTTACTCTAAGCCTCTCCTGTTTCAAATTCAGATAACTTCTCTCTGAATATTAAAAGGAAGAACAAATAATATGCTCGAAAATCACCTCGGGCGAAATCTTGTCTACTTTTGTAGAGAGCGTGTATTTGTAAGATACCCATTTATAAAAGTTTTAGAATTTCAAAGCTGTCTGAAATTATCACACTCAGTTTCGCGACCGCTTCGAGGCAGGAAATCAATATTATAAAAGGATTTCAAATTGCTTTTGTCACTTACAAAACACATTTGTAATTTTTGAAGACGTTTCCAACCTCTAGGTCATTAGCATTCTGCGGGACTGACTCAGAATGTTTCAGGTACATGTAACGGTGTGAAATGAGGTAGATAATGCGTCGTTTATTTAAGGAGAACGTTTGAATTTATTGCCGATTTATTCAAGTCACTAATCTTAACCATAAAGTTTATGAAAAGGGAAAGTAACAACTACTTTCTAATAATACGTCTCGTTTTAAATATTAATTGTTGCTAGAAACCACTTTAAAAAATACCTAAAATATTAGTGCTTATACTAAATTGGGAAAGTTGTGTAATTTCATATTACTTGGGTAACCTTAAAATAAAAACATCTGTGTGACATCTATATAGTACATTTTATAACAAATTACAGTTTATATTTTGTTTTTTATTAAGGCATAAATGGGAAATACTTTTCTCATCCAGCATTTCAAAGATGTATCCTCGTGTATTTAGTAAAATAACATGAGAAAAAATGCTTGCCAAATATAACTTAAATTTGTTAATAGTAATGTAAAACTATTTGTTTGCATGTACTCAGACAGGATAATTTAAGAACAAGGCTGAATAGATTTAATGAATATATTTCTTTGTAAACATCTAACCGTTCTCCTTAAAGCATGTTTGATTACAGTTAATCTTGGATTAGCACCACTCGTATTGCATGTAGTTAATTTTGTCAGTTTGTCCAATTCGAACAGTAAAATAAAGGATATATATATATATATATATATATATATATATATATATATATATATATATATATGTGTGTGTGTGTGTGTGTGTGTGTGTGTGTGTGTGTGTATCACACTCAGTTTAGAGACCGCTTAGAGGCAGAAAATCAGTACTATAAAAGGATTTCAAATTGCTTTTGTCACTTACACAACACATTTGTAATTTTTGAAAACATTTCCAACCTCTAGGTCATTAGCATTCTGCGGGACTGACTCAGAATGTTCCAGGTACATGTAATGATGTAAAATGAGGTAGATAATGCGGCGTTTATTTAAGGAGAATGTTTGAATTTATTGCCGATTTATTCAAGTCACTAATCTTAACCATAAACCTTATGAAAGGGAAGGTAACAACTACTTTGTAGTAATACGTCTAGCTTTAAATATTAATTGTTGCTAGAAACCACTTTAAAAAGTACCCAAAATGTTAGTGCGTATACGAAAGTGGGAAAATTTTGTAATTTCATATTACTTGTTTAACCATAAAATAAACACATCTGTTTGGCACCTGTATGGTATATCTTATAAAAATATATTTTATGTTTTGTTCTTTATTAAGGTAAAAAATGTGAAATACTTTTCTTATCCAGCCTTCCAAAGATACTTTTGCATGTATTTACTAAACGAACATTTAGAAAATATGCTTTCCAAATATAACTTAAATTTTTTTATAATAATATGAAACTGTTTGTATGTATTAAGATATTATATTTTAAGGACACATCTAAATAGATTTAATGAACAAAATTCTTGTAAACATCTAACTCCTTAAAGTATGCTTAATTACAGTTAATCGCTGATTAGCACCACTTATTTTTCAGGTAGTTAACTTTAAATCAGTTTAACATAATTTGATTAGTAACATTAAAATATAGGTTTGGTTTGGTTTGGAGTGCTACGGTCTACTTTTTGCAACACGAGGGCTAATGAGACTGGGAACAACAGCTTAAAGCTGATTCCGAAAAGCTACGAACATCGATGCCACTGTGGGATTAGAAATCACGAACTCCGGTACCGAAGGCCAGCACCCTAACCAATCATCCATCGTTGGGCCATTGAAATGTAGGATACGGTATTTCTAGTATAGCTAGAATTAAACGGATTGGCTTGATTTGGAGTGCTACGGTCTACTTTTTGCAACACTAGGGATAATGAGACCGGGACCTACAGCTTAAACCGATTACAGCTACGAATGCCACTGTGGGATTCGAACCCACGAACTCCGGTACCGAAGGCCAGAACCCTAACCAGTCGGCCATCGTTCGGCCAACTGGTTAATGGAATTAAACGGAATTATATATACACGGGGTGTCCCAAACCGACCAAATAAACTCTGCACAGCTAGATTCCTCGTTGGGAGTACATAAAATCTGCCCAAAGAAGCTTTCCTGTACGATCCATAGTTTACGAGAAAAATACGAAAAACAAAGTATGACGTCACTTCCGGTGCAAGAAGAAACACTTTATTGAACATATGAACAGCAGTATACGCACGGGCATTCTCCCTAACAGTTCGTCTCACGGGCATTTCAATTACATCGGCTGTACATCGGGTACATGTCGCAGTAGTCACGATCGGAATACATGACCACCATAAGAAGACTATTGGTAGCAAGATGTAGCCTTTTAAATACCAGTTCAGGAACTCTTCTTTGGTCAGATTTTATGTACTACAAATGAGGAATCTAGCTTTGCAGAGTTTTGGGACACCCTGTATATGCTCTCAAAAACTGACATCACATGAATTTAAAATTCATAAAAAAGTCACAACCTATGCTCTAAGATCAAACATTTTAAATTATAATCTGCAATTTTAGACCAATATTAATCATTAACATGGCTATATTTCGAAACACTGAAAACAACGGATTTTGATTTGTTAAGTTGTTGAGTACTTTGTTGATATATGCTGTTCCAGAATTTAAATAGCATATGCAGATAAAAAGAGAATGTTTAGAAAAGAAATTGTAATATTTGTGTATTTAATGTTGAATTGTTCCTTGAAACTTATATATAGCATATATTTCGTTAAACTTGTATAGATTTCCCCTCTTTAATAAATTAATAATATTATTAAAGAAGTGGCAATCTTTATAAAAGTTCATAAAAATTTCACACTAAAGTAAGTTTAGATAAGTTTATAAAATAAACTAATGAAATAAATAAAAATTTATATATTTTAACATTTTAATCTGCAATAAGCAGTTATAAATATATTTTTACCCACAAAAAGTTTGTCAAAATTAAAGAAGGTGTTTATTTAATTTTTTCCTAATCATATTTAATCACTCTTTCAGGAGAATTGATTTCAGAAAAGTAAAGTAAGATGCCTTTTAATCTATGATGTCAACTGTACATCACATTTGTTTCTCTTAGCTATGATATTTTTTATTTGCTATTATTTCAAATTCCAATCTGCCTTATAACAGATGCACCAAGTTTAACTATACAAAATTACAAATATTAGTAAAAAAACTTATATTGTTTTTTCTAACTTTTAGCACATGGAGAGACATTTACGTTATGATGAACTAGAAAAAGTCTTTTAATCTATGAAGTCAATTGTACATTACGTTTGTTTCTCTTAGTTATTATATTTTTTATTTGCTATTATTTGCTTTTCTAATCTACCTTATAACAGATGCACAAAGTTAACTATATTAAATTACAAATATTGTAAAATAACTTGTTTTTTTTAATTTTAGCACGTGGAGAGACTTTTACTTTATGATGAACTAGAAAAAGGTGTAAAAATGTGGACTCAAATGCTACCATTTTCCTTAATGCAGCTTTAGAAAAATAAAGTCAACTGTATTTCTCATTTTTGCTAAATAATTACTTCTGAAAAAATTGTTAATACAAGTAGATTTTAATATTAAATTTACTAGCAAACATAGGAAAATATTCATTTAAATAAAATGCTACGTTTTAAATATTTATAAGAATAAAGTTTTTCTACAGATTATTTTCTGTTTTCTGAACTATATGATTAATTTCACATTTTCTTATATTTTAAATTTGTTCCTTTAATGAGTGATTAGTTTTTGTTTAATTAAAGCGTAATTTGATATTTAAATGGATTAAAATCATGGAATATAAAATGCTGTAAAAGATATGTCTCAGAAAAATAATTTAAAATCCATTATAATTATGTCGAAATAGGGTCAAATGATCTGCAATGATAAAAAATACATATAAATATTTTTTTCAGAATAATTATTTCACTGTATGATTCGCAATTGGAAAACATTTAAAGCGCAATTAAATTAAAAGTTTAATAATTATTTTATTTTAATTATCCCCAATAATATATTGCAATAAAAATGTATTTTCCGGAAATAAAAAGTAAAACTAAATATTTAATATACGTTTAAAAACTGTTATTATCTTCAAAATAAGCTTAAAGTAATTAACTATACAATTATAAATTGTACATTTTTATATTGACTTTACAGACCTTTTAGATACAGCATTACTCCAATGTGAGTCTTAGATGACCAATTAATGGTTATTAATTAATAAACTTATTAATTGGAAGAATATGTATTATGTTTTAGTTTATTAAGTCAATACATCATAATTAAATTTTAATAGCAAACGAAAATTCCCTTTAATTACATCAAATTTAAAACCCCCTCTTGATTTAATGAATTTTGTTAAGCGAAATATTTATCTTCTTTGAAATATGAATATGTTATATAATGAGTTTCAATAAAATTGTTTATAAGATATAGCATCATATTATATATGTGTGTTACACTTTATGATACTTTAAAATATTTCATTCATGTTTCATTACAAGAGCTTTACTAATTAATTATAATAGTAAACAGTTTGTATGTTTATTTTAGTCCTTTATAAATTTCGTTTTATTTTTCTTTTCTTAACAAATTATCTGAAATCTCGGTGTTTGGTTTTCTATTTCTCCTCTGATTTTCCTCTTATCAGACTGATCCAGTAAGTTGTAAAAGCTAGAGAAATGTTCTCCATGTAAATTTCATGTTGATTTTTCATTCCTGTAGCGTCCAGTTTATTAGTGTTAGTCTATCCACGTTTTCTATTATCAGTGTTAACAGTAATACAGTGTTTTTTCTTTAGGTAAATCGATGGTTCATGATAACCCCTATGAAAATTTAAGGATAGTAATAACAATTTTTGTAAAGCAGTTTCTTTAATAGTTTTCATGTCATTTATATTTGCCATTTACTTGAATTTTTATTTAATTTTCTCAAGATTGCAATTTTTTTTTTGGTTTTTACAACATGAAATACATACAATTCTTCATCAGGGATTAAATATGAACACTCGTTATTCATCTATTGCACTTTACTCATGTATGGTGTGTTTGTTTTACAGCACATAGGATGGTAAATGTTCTAAGTCAGCTGATGGTCCCAATTTCTTCTAATTCAGTACCTAAACCTTGTAGTGAGAAACAAAAGTAATACTGTATCATAAAACATTCTTATTGAGTCAACAATAAATTAACTTTAAAGCTACAGATATTTAATGCACACCTATTAATGGTAATGTCATAATCAACAAAAAATTGCTAATTGTGAGAGTACTGTTAAAATCGACGGTCCAGTTTTGAAGGTAAGTAACTGTAAATTCAAAATTATTAATCATTGCTGTTTTAATGTTTAACATTGTTCTGAAAAACTGACATGATAGGAATTTTAAATTCATAGGAAAGTCACAACCTTTGTTCATAATATCAAACATTTTAAATCGAAATGTGTAATTTTAGATCAATATTAAAAATTAACCTGGCGATATTTTGAAACACTGTAAACACTGAATTTTTAGTTGTTGCCCTAGACAATAAGACCGTCGAGAGAGTAACCCTTTAAATGCTAGGTTTATTCCACTCTGTTCTCCCTGGAACAGTTTAATCCCTTCTAACAGTTGCGTAATGGAATAAATTTCTCATGAGGAATAGTTATAAAAACATATTTATTTCACTTCTTTTTACTAGGACAATTGCAAATTCTTCAAAAGCTAACCGTATATTTTATATGTATTAACCAAGTTAACTATTCTACAAGTAGAAACTATTTACATTATGCTAGTCTGTGTGGCAAAATGAATTTGTGGTTTAATGAAAATTTCAAAAGAAGTTGTTGAATCCATCCTGTTTTATCCAAGAAGAAGTCATAAAATTTGGCCTCGTGGTCTTTTGTCCTACCCTCATAATGAAATAGAGAATAGTGTGGAAATTGTGGTCACAATATAAGGAATTATTATGCAAAAAAACTAATGTTCAAGATTCGATGACGTGATGAAATACTAGTTAAAACTTGCTCCGTATAAAACCAGGTTAGTACTTGACATAAACCTATCTGCTAAATCAGTATTACACGCATCAAGTAACCATGAAGACAATAACGTCGAGTTGCATATATTTTTCAGTTCCAAATAAAAAAGGGAAAAAATTGTTAAAAAATTAATTAAATATAGCAACCATTATTAGAAATTAAATTTTTCCCTGATTAAAGTAATAAAGTTTAAAGTCTAACGCAGGTTAGGTTCATATAGAAAGAGATTGTATTATAAATTGATTGCATTAATATTTATCACTTAAGTTAAATACCTCGGGATACCTTTTATGTTCGTGCCGTATTGTCTTTTATCAAAATGTGAGCAACTTTAAGAAACTAAAAATTCATACACTTGATTTTTTTCAGCCACTAAGTTTACTGGCGTTTATAATACATCTTGTTTGTTATTGCAAAACATTTTTGTTTATTGTATATCTCCATATAACCTCCTTTTATTCGTACATCAGTTAATATGTCTTTACATTTATTGCTATGTAAAAAATCTTTACAGTCAAATGGTCATTTTGTAATTATATTCAAGAAATTTTTTATTACGCCTATTATTGTAATTGCAGAGCATTTTGGCTTGTGTAATATTATTCTTCGTAAAATATTTTCATATTTTTTGATTGTAGATATGAATCACTTCTACCAACATGACTTCTGCTCTTGTAAACCATTTTAGTTGGACGTGGGAATGAGTTTTATTTATTATTTATTTTAAGTGTAGTCTTAGTATTAAATATGGAATATCCCACAAGCAATGTCTTACATGATGGTCAAATGCGTAAGGTGTTATTCTTCGGTACCAGAGTTCAAGGGTTCGAAGCCTAATGCTGACATGGATATTCCTAGCTGCTCTAAAAGTCTTTAGATCCCGGCAATAGACCCTGATCTCAATAATATTGTGTAAACAAATATTAGACCATAAAGCTCCAACCAACCCAGCAAACACATTTAGAAATAAAATCAGTAAAAAGGGAAAAATAATTCTATAGATAAATAGTTATATTCCCTATATCTACAAATAATAAACTGATTTCAAAACCTGCATAAAATTATATGTTTCAGTATCACAGCATCTGTATGGTCTTTGTTATAATATATATTTGCTATCTCATATAATTACGTTCAATGTTACAAAAATTATTTTCTAAACAGATTTATATAAGGGTTTTATTTTATGGTAGTCTACAATATTTCTACTGAATTTCTTTGGCTATACATAAACACCGAATTAAATATGTATAACACGAGTATACAAAATTTGGCGAACAATAGAGATTCTTGAGGAAAAGGCGGAATTAATGTGACCCTGCATAAATATTAAAGATGAAATAACCAAGCAGAAGACTTTTTAATGAACTTTTTGCATAAGAATATCATTTTAATTCTTATCTCTTTTAATAAATATAGTTAGTAAAATGATATAAAAAAGTTAAAATTCTGAGAAGTTGGCTTCGTTAATGATAAATAGTAATTTACAAAAGTGTAATTTTTTTTAGGAAAAAGGTACGTTAATCTCTTTCTAATTAAAAATATGTAAAGTATTATTTATAAACGCATTTAAACATTTGAATCATGACTCTTTAATAATATATACTGCTTACACAATAACCATTTGATATTTGTTATTAGAATGCAACTTACAATTAACGTGTAATTGTACAAAATTATTTAAGAAAATACAAATATCATTCGTATAAACAAAAATCGTAGATAAGATCAGTGGTGATAATGAGAGACGATCGTTAAGAAAGCCTTAAGCTAAATAATTTATTCGCTGTAAAATGCCAAATATCTAGTAATATATTACGTCTTAAATAACTTATTTTAATGTTAAATAATTTACTTCAAATTAATGTATTTAACTTAAAGTTTATGTAGTTGCTGGTTAGTTAAATTTACAGGATCTTCCTCAGAATTTTCTTCAGTGTGCGTAATACTTTAGTAATTCATGAGAGCACATTGGAGTTATGAAACAAAATATAATGTCTGGGGAGAGTTAATATATTAAGTAACCTCTACTGAGAATAAAGGAAAATAAATGTCACATATATTAGGCTACGTATTATTTACCTCGAAGTACCTTGAATAAAGACCTAAATTATCTGGAATATGTAAGTAAATCTTATAACAAGTACAAGAAGCAAAATAAATGTGAATTAACTTAATTTGTAAATCAACATAAGAAAAACCCACATGCGAATTAAAATTATTTTGAATGCAATCATTAAACAATTTGAGTTATTTCTGCAACATATTAAAACCAAAGCAGTCAAAATGTATCACTATTAAAAATATACTATAATAAAATGTTGATTTTTCTAATATGTACATATAGAGATATTTTTGAATTTTTAATAACATGCATTACTAATTCTACTGTGTTATTTCTGTATAGTGTGCATATAGACTTCAAATTATCTCTTAGAATTCCTATATTATAAAGTGACTTTTTGGAATTTGTACTTTAATTCAGTATTATACACACAAACACACGCATATATTTATATATATGTTGATGATTGTATCATTTTTAAAATCCGTTGATTTAGGAAAATTAAGGATTCATTTATGTCATTTTTAACATCATCTTAGAGCTATTATTTTTGTTTAAAATTACACAGTTGATTAAAATTCTTCTTTTATCTACATAACTGAAAAGAACGATCCAAAGAAAAGTGCAGGGGAGGTAGTGTAGAATACATCCATGTATCTCTCTCTATATATATACATATACATTCCTCTTTAAATCTATTACAAAATTATCCCTTTTCTTCTAGAAAGCACTCATAAATCAGACTAAATTTTACTAGATTTGAAATGTCCTGTTTATAAAAGTAATGAATTTAGAGCACCATGTTTAAAATTCTTTGTATGGATGGATATTAGATACATGAAAATTATATAAATCCATATTATCTTTCATTAAGACAACAATGCAATATGTCAGCGGATACCACATCCGATGAGAACTGTAATATAACTATTTATGTAATTATTTCTTTAGAGTTATGAAATTTTATACATGAATTGAAAAAAGCTTAAATTAATAACATGTATATTTCAAACAGGAATAATTTTGTTTCAATATTTAATTATTGTGTATTAGAACTATTTTTGAGTTTTAAATTAAATAAATGCACTGTATTGTGTATGCATCTAAAGTTTCGATTTAAAAATATATAGAAATCTTACTATCATCCGTTTTTCTTGAATTACAGGGAATTTTTCGAGTTAAAATTAGTAATGCGGGCATTAAAATTATGAACTCATCCCAATTTGTTAATCCTTTTGTGACATCTGTTCCTAAATGAATAAGGGTTGAATGGAACGTATAATTACAAAAGTGATTGAAATATGTTTAATTGCATAATTTATTTCATAAAAATATAACCTGCGTTAAATAGGTTTTAGGATAGGTAACATTTCTGGAAAAGAAATGACTTTTGTCGAATCATTAATCAAACATTATGTAGAATATCAATCCAAATCATTCAGTATTCTTGGTAAATATGATAGCTAACCTTCTGACTGGGTCAGGAAACACAATTCTAGAAAGTGCATTGATTTGAGAGAAGGCACGCATTTATATTAAATACTTTGGTTTAATAGATAATGTTTGTGTTATGCCCATATCCTAAGTAAAATCCGGAAAAATTTAATGGATTAATAGGACATGGATATTTTATTGTTATCAAATATTAAATTATTAATTGGTTAAGAAGTACTAGGTGTTGTGGTATGCACTAATCAAATTAAAATCAACTGAGGATGAACTGTTTTAGGTGACGTAAAATTTTATTCATTAATTCATTTTATTAACCTTACTGGTTTTCTACCATCGAATTATGCAAAGCAATATATAGTTTAAGTAAGTATCTAAATGATATAATGCTGGTCGACGTTTTACGCTAGAAAGTCTATCCTTATGGCAGAAAACTCTATTAGTTAAACAACAAAGCAGGAATATAAAAATAGTAGTTTGGTATTGTGCGCATAATGTTATATTTGTAAGATAGTAATGGATCATCAGCATATTTTGTGTTGACCAAAATGATTCAAAAATGTTAAGTTACAGGTATTTCGCCGCTAGAGGCAAAAACTGTACTTCCCTGAGCCACGTGAGTCTGTCATATCGAAAGAAACGTTACGTACTGTAATTTGTGTGATGCCTTATCTTACATTTTGTGCTGACTAAAATGACTGAGAAATATTAAGTTAAATGTATCTGACCTCCAGAGGCAAGAACTGTACTTCCCTGAGTCACATACGCCTATGATACCAAAAGAAAAAGTTACATACTGTAATTTGTGTGATGCCATTTGTGCTGGTGGATAAAGTAAAGACTTAGATGACCCACACCCACATTCAACTGAAGAGTTTACGGATGCGAAATCCTAAGTGGGTGGGGAAAACATTTCGACATTATTCATTTTAAACTTATACACTGAGTTATTGCCTTAAAATTAAAAACTTTTTTTTAATCATTATTACTAGTTTCATTAAATATTTTCAGTCGTTTTAAAATTTAATTTGTATAAAAGAGCAGTTTGAATTTAATATATTATAAATTTCCTTAGACTTTTTAATATGATAACAATTATTATCTATTCTTTTAAAGTATTGGATCTGTGTTTCGTTTTCGTATTTTTTAATAAACATCGGAACAAGATTACATCTTACTTGCATGTAATGCTGAGGGTTGCTTACCATTCCGCATTAACAATTTGGTGAATCTAGTTTTCTAATTCTTTACATGTCGGTTGGGAAATTTCTATGACCTGTAATGAAATATTTTAAAATGTTATTTTCGAATTGTAACTTTTGTTCAACTTTTGACATTATAGTATAGGCTCCTCTTCCTTTTTCACGTATATCCCAATATTCTTGCCAATCATTATTTATGTTTTCTTTCATATATATTTTTAAGTATTGATCCCGGGAGCTGTATAGGTTTGTAATTTATTGATTTAGTGAAGTTCTTTGCTAAAATATCTGTATATTCATTACCGGTATTCCTCGTATGAGTTAAAGTAAGGGCATTGAACATGAGTAACTGCTAAGAAATATTAAACTTTTAAGCCATCTGATTCTTAAGCTAGGGACCATTCGGTAGCCAACAGAGTTACTGTAGCATCTTTCTTATTTCGTTATGAAGAATCGGACTTCGCTTTTATTCAATTTAAGCAAAATGTATCTTTTTATCTTTATTTGTTGACTTTTTAAATTTGAAGATTCTTACTAACATTTGGATTACCCATTACATAACCATTGTCATTTAAAATTTACTTTTGGCAAATTTTCAAAGTGCTGAAAATTGGCTGACCCGTCATAAAAATTTGGTTTTAAAAGTAATCAATTTAGTTTTCAACAAATACATTTTAACATATAGTATGAATATAATAAAAATTAGAATTTTACAATAAATCTGTATACTGATAAAGACTTTTGCCATTTATTCACCAATGAAGTGGGCAATTTATTTTGTATTATGACACGAAATTGATGAATATTTACAATTTTAATTGTTAATTGTGTATCCCTAAAATATATAGAAATTACCATGGGTATCATGAATAAATTTGATATTTTTTCTAAGAATATCATACTATAACAGTCAAAAGTTGATATTGTTGGTGTATCAAATTTTTTACCTATTGACAATTAGCTGACCCGTAATAAAAATTTGATTTTAAAAATAATCAATTTGGTTTCCAACAAATATATTTTAACACAAAGTATTAATATAATAAAAATTAGAATTTTACAATAAATCTGTATACTGATATAGACATTTGCTTTTTATTTACCAATTAAGTGGGAAATTTATTTTGTATTATAAGACTCCAATTTGATAAATATTTACAATTTTATCTGTTAACTGAGTATCCTTATAATCTACAGCAACTGCCATGAGTATCAAAAATATATTTTTTCTAAGGATGTCATACTATAACAGTCAAAAGTCGATACTGTTAGTGTAACAAAATTTTCACCTGGTGACAGTTAGCTGACCCGTAATAAAATTTTGGTTTTAAAAATAAACAATTTAGTTTGCAACAAATATATTTTAACACGTAGTATAAATATAATAAAAAATAGAATTTTACAATAAATCTGTATATTGATAAAGACACTTTTTATTTATTCACGAATTAATTGGGCAATTTATTTTGTATTATAAGACACCAAATTGACAAATATTTACAACTTTATCTGTTAGTTGTGTATCTGTATAATCTATAGAAAGTACAATGAGTGTCAATAATAAATTTTATATTTTTTCTAAGAATATCATACTATAACAGTCAAAAGTTAATACTGTTAGTGTAACAAAATTTTCACCTGCTGACAATTAGCTGACCAGTAATAAAAATTTGGTTTTAAAAGTAACCAATTTAGTTTCCAACAAATACATTTTAACATACAGTATAAATATAATAAAAATTAGAATTTTACAATAAATATGTATACTAATTAAAAAATTTGCTATTTATTCACCAATTAAGTAGGCAATATATTTTGTATTATAAGACAACATATTGATAATTATTTACAATTTTATCTGTAAATTGTGTATCCCTATAATCTATGAAAACTACCATGGATATCATGATCGAAATTTTATATATTTTCTAAGATTATCGTACTTTAACAGTTAAAAGTTGATAGTGTTGTTATAACGAAAGCGTCTGAATATCTTTCTTAAACCTGTAACATTCAAGTATATTAATTGTTCTGAATTAAATTACAATGAATAACAATACCATTGTCATAGAATTATGGGATTTGAATAGTGTCAAGTATATTAATACTTGATCATAATTCAAGTATATTTATTATGCTGAATAAAGCAAAAGTCTGTTAAACGAATGAAGATTTATATTTCTTGGTGACGCCAATGCCTTCTACTTTAAATCAAAATTAAACAGAAAAAAATATTTTCTTAAAATTCTTAACAATGAATTGATTATGCAACGTTGAGGGTATTAGTGATTCGCACAATGAAATTCTTGACCAATAAAATCATTGTCATAGAATGAGTATGAGATTTGAATAGTGTCAAGTATATTAATACTTGATCATAATTCAAGTATATTTATTACGCTGAATTAAAAGCAAAAATATCTTAAACGAATGAAATTTTATATTTCTTGGTGACACCTGCTCCCTCTAATTTAAATGAAAATTAAAGAGAAAAAAACTATTTTCTTAAAATATTTAGAAATGCATTGATTATACGATGTTAAGGCAATTAGTGATTCGAACAATGAAATTCTTGAACAATAATACTATTGTCATAGAATGAGTATGAGATTTGAATAGTGTTTAAAACTTATTACAATCTTATTTACTTTTCATTGATGTATATTCTTAATAAACTTGTTGTAAATAATTTCCATGCCCAAAACTGCATCTATTTATCAATAATATGGTGTTTCCATTGGAAAATAGAGTAACAATGAAAGATACTTAATTTAGAACGCTTTAAATGTTTCAAATTCTTTACACTCATTTATTCATGGTTCTAGCAAACAAGTTAAAACAGAACGATTTCAAACAAGCTTCTAATTAGCTTTAGACGTTTTACCTTTGTAAAATTGATCACAGTAATTTTTTACAGAAAAAGGAAGTTCTCTACATAAATGAATTGCCGATATTTTGAGATACTTAATTTTAAAATGCTTGTAATCTATGCAAAGTGAAATATTTTCTGTTCATAATTCTATTATATACCATCCTACCTGTGTAGAAATTACTTCCGGATGCGATTTTATTTGTATTAAAGGAATACAGTTACTTTTAAAAAAAAGTTCGAAAATGCGATGCAGTAAATTCTCATTTTCTGTAAGATTTATTTTCTCCGTTCCACAGGTGTAAAATTGACGCAGTTTTACGTTTCATTACTTTTTCACGCACAAAAAGCTATCTTTGAAAGAAAACAACTTGAAGCGTTGTGCGTTTCGGGTTTCAGAAATGTTTCAAGCCAATGGAACTTTTACTTTTGTAAAATATCAAGCGTTTGTGTTTCTCAGACTGCATTACATTTATTTGAAGGCTAATTCCTTTTCCAAGAAAGTTATGTTTTCTTTTTCAATTGCGTAAATTTCATAGTAAATGTACTTAGAATGGAAGTTATTAACATATGTACACATTAAAATTTTGTTTAAATTTTTTTTATTTAAATCCAAGTAATATAAAATATAGTTAAGTAACGTACACAAATGCAGTCTTAAAATGTGAGTAAATACAAATGTTATTCTATATATATACATAAAATACATAAATTTATTATATGATTTCTATTAAAGGGGAGAGAAAAAATTTAAAGGGAGCACTAGATATTTGAATTGGAGAAAATATGTATAAATATGATCGAATTCTAATAACTTTATTTCTAAAAACTAAATTTAAGAATTTTTATAGTATATATATATATATATATATATATATATATGTATATATATATGTATATATATATATATGTATATATATGTATATATATATATATATATATATATATATATATATATATATATATATATATATATATATATATTATATATATATATATATATATATATATATATATATATATATATATATATATATATATGTATATATATATATATATATATATATATATATATATATATATATATATATATATATATTATATATATATAATATATATATATATATATATATATATATATATATATATGTATATATATATATGTATATATATATATATATATATATATATATATATATATATATATATATATATATATATATATATATATATATATATATACATATATATATATATATATATATATATATATATATATATATATATATATATATATATATATATATATATATATATATATATATATATATATAATATATATATATATATATATATATATATATATATATATATATATATATATTATATATATATATATATATATATATATATATATATATATATATATATATATATATATATATATATATATATATATATATATACATATATATATAATATATATTTATTTATTTATTTATTTATATATATATATATATATATATATATCGTAATTATATACTCTCATTTATGATATACAAAAAAAATTATGCATATAAAACATATATAAATTAAGCATATGAAAATAATATTAAAATTCAGGTTAAATATCTGCAACAAATAAAAAATAAAAAATCCCGCACATTATATAATTAAATAAAATGATTTTTTGAAAAATATGCTATAAAAATACATCATAACTTTAAATTAAAACAAAAATGCATACAAAAGTCTATATATAAGTTATAAACTAGAGTAAATATTGAAGAATTAATAAAAATATTTATATTCGGTTCACATTTTTAGTTGAAAAAAATAAACATTAAGCATAGAATGTTTTTATTCACATATTTATTATTTATCTATTCAGCAGAGTAAAAAAGGACAAATATGCTATAAAAATTTTAGAAATAAAGCATATGTTGTTTTATGCAACAGTGTACTTAGATTCTGAAATTATGAAGTTGAGAAAATCCACTTTAAAATACCAACATGTGGTTAAACTTTTAGAAATGTAGCATATGCAGTTTTTAACAAGAGTGTGTGTAGATTCTGAAATTGAGAAAATCCAGTTTAAAATACCAATATAAAACAGAGACGCTTACAAATAGATATATAAAAATTACTTTAACTCAGAAAGTCATACGAATATTTTAATGCAGTTTGTAATGAATAATACAGTTTTTTAATAAACCTCTGAAGGTTTAAAGGTCTTGTGCCCCCTCAAAGATCTTTTTGGAATTTGTAAAGTTAGAATAATGACGTTTATATAAAGATATACTTTATTCACACATTCAATTAGAACTATCTAATTTGAAAAAAAATTCAAAAATCCAATAATTTTTATAAAATATTTAGTTAGTTTTTGTTTGGTTCTTCTTTATGTAATTTTGATTTCTTTATCTATCACTAATTTAATTTTACTTAAACTGCCTTTTGACATTTTCAGCATTATTTTATCTGTCGAAACAAGAAAACTTTTATATGAAATTATCTTTACAATGTTAAGATTCTCTAAAAAAAACTAGATGTTTCTAATTGTGAACGGTTTTATTATATATGAAACTTAAAAATTGATAGGAATGAAAACAAATTTATTTTAATATTGTTCGGAAAAATATAAAAAATAACTGCTTATTAAATATTTTGAAATACTATAAAAACAAAACTAAAAATAGCATTTTTAAAAATTAATAGAAACTTTTATTTAGTTCTAATTTTATTTATTTATAATTTTATTTACACAAACATATTTCTACAAAAAGATTGATTTTATTTTAAAAAAGATAATATAATTAATTTAGTTGTATTTCAATTTAAGTGTATATGAAGTTTCACATCAGTAAGTTAATTTACAAGGACATGTTGTAACGTCTAACGTAAATGACGAGTGAGCTATAAAATGTTTTTGAAATTTATTAGCATAAAGGTATGTAATTATGTGCACTTATAATTATAGATGTATAAATAACTAATTTTAACGCACTAAATTTATTACTGAAATTCATTTAATTTTTTTTAAATAATTCAGCTTTTATTTGTTTGTAAATTTAAAATACTTTATTTTTGTTAAACGTCGGCCGAATTCCTACTAAATAATCATGATATCTGACTAATAAACATAATTATAAATCTGTCGTTAAACACCGGTAGAGTAAACAACAACATCGTCTATATTTTTTTCTGTAATTTGGTGTAAAATATGAATTAAGTTATTGCTTTATATTATTTTTGTATTTTATTTATTAAATTAATAACTTATAATTTGTGTTATTTGATATACAGAATAAAATAATATCAATTTCCTTAATAGTGAAACAAAATCAGTAAACATGTTCATGAAACATATAGTAGAAATTAATATTTGGTGTAAAATACAGTCTGATTTTAAAAAATCCCTAAAATTATGTAACATTTATTTTTTATGTATTTTATTTTCACTTTATTAAGTTATTTGTTTTATAATTCAATATTTAGATCCCATCATAGAAAAATAAATGTTTTTTTAGATTCTAATTAGAAAATTAATTAGAGTATTTCCATGATGAAGTTACGTTAATACTCTAATAGAGTGCAAGGATTTCGTTTTCACTCATACTGTACACTTTATTGACAATTACTCTCAGTCTGACGTATAGTAAATGACATTTTAGTCAATAAAAATTGTCTTTTCCATTGACTGGAAACTTACCTGTTTGATTAATATACCCAGCCCATTTTTCAATCATCGTTTTAAATACAAAATAGACAGATATTGAGGTTCATATATCAGATTTCCCAAATCCATCTTTTTTGTCATTAAATTCTTCACACAAATTGAAGTGTGTGATATTTAAAGGATTAGTAAGATAGAAATATTGATGCAAAGACTCTGCATTTCCCAAAAATTAAACAAGCATTCCTTTTACAAAACGTTTTCTCTTCAAACATGTAAACCAGGCAACATTACTTGAGGAACATAAAACTTTTCTTCTACCACGAGAAGCTTGTACATGCTTACGGATGTCTGTAGTGAAACAGGTGTTTTCGAATCTAAAGACGGAAGGAATTTTATTTTTGGTTCTAACGGAATTCTCAGATGTCTTCTATTGTCTCATTTATCATTTGCTGGTAAGATTGATCTGAAAACTCTTCAAGGATTTATATACCGCCTACACGTTTGTAACTTAGAGAAGCCGTTTATCTTATGCGATTTTTTTATTCTATTTTGCGAGAACAAATTTCTCCGTTCAATTGAAAATCGACCAAAAGTATAGTTGAGTCTGGTATATTTTATTTCATTCTCCCATTTACGTGTATTGCTGTTTTCGTAGTAGGGAATCAATATTTTATATTGGAAATCTTCTACGTGTAGTTTGGCTTTTTTTTATCATTATTTTCCAGCTCTTAGACGGAATATATTTTTTAAATCTTTAAGAAGAGCATCAATAAGTTTTTCAATCTGATAGTGTCCAAAACAGAATTTGTGAAATTTTATATGTTCATATTTGTTATGAGATAAATGCTTTTAAGAACTTTATTCATAGAGTCTTCGTCTACATGTACTCTTCAAACATTGTTTAATGGAAGGAACATTGTCAGGTTACAAATAAGAAATCCCAAACTAATTGTTTATAAACTAGTTATTAACAATGAAATTCTGTAGCATTTGCTAAATATTGAATATTTTAAATTCAATTAAGAATTAATCATTAGATGTACATTTTTATCTATATAAAGTAATATTACTGTAGTCTAGCGTATTGGACTAACAAACGTATGGTTGTTTAGGGAATTAGGCTTTGGTTTGTACATAGTTTTTTTCTCTTTTCATTTCTCTGTCAGTTTGAAACTATTTGGATTACAGATAAATAGAAAACTCTTTGGGTCCCATTTTAAGAGAAAAAAATCTCAATTAATTTCATAAAGAGTACATCATAAACCTATGAGTAAAAGGACTATTCAGGATTGGTTACTATTATTACATATAAAGCTAACTTTCTAGTGAGAATATTTCGCAAATTTTTTCTACAATTCATTATTTCTAACATTATAGTCAAATATAACGCTGAGACAGTCGGATCCTTTTATACTCTTCTGTATGTTCCTTTACAATACAAAAAAGGAACATTTTATGTGAAAAATTGTCAATGAATTTCATAAAAAGTACATCATAAAACTATGATTAAAAGTACTACGCATGATTTGGTTATTTATATTTCATTTAACGCTTACTTTCCATTGACAACATTACGCAAATTTGAACAATTCATTATTTCTAAAATTACAGCTACATACAACGATGAAACAGTCGAAACCTTTTGTACTTCTTTGTATGTTCGTTTACAATATAGAAAGAGACACATTTTAAATAAAAAATTGTGAATGAAATTCATAAAGAATACATCATAAACCTATTAGTAAAGTACTACGTAGGCTTTCGTTACTATTATTTCATACAACGCTTACTTTCTAGTGAGAATATTTCGCAAATTTTGCTACAATTCATTATTTCTAACATTATAGTCAAATATAACGCTGAGACAGTCGGATCTTTTTTGTACTTTTCTGTATATTCCTTTACAATACAAAAAAGACTCATGT
This sequence comes from Pardosa pseudoannulata, assembly GCA_032207245.1. Taxonomy (NCBI): domain Eukaryota; kingdom Metazoa; phylum Arthropoda; class Arachnida; order Araneae; family Lycosidae; genus Pardosa; species Pardosa pseudoannulata. Next base: position 72,029,651 of record CM063501.1, read on the forward strand.
GAAAAATTGTCAATGAATTTCATAAAAAGTACATCATAAAACTATGATTAAAAGTACTACGCAGGATTTGGTTACTATTATTTCATTTAAAGCTTACTTTCCATTGAGAAAATTACGCAAATTTTGAACAATTCATTATTTCTAACATTATAGTTACATACAACGCTGAAACAGTCGAATCCTTTTGTACTTCTCTGTAATTTCCTTTACAATATAGAAATAGACACATTTTAAGTAAGGAATTGTCAATGAAATTCATAAAGAATACATCATAAACCTATTAGTAATGCACTACGTAGGGTTTGGTTATTATTATTTCATACAACGCTTACTTTTTAGTGAGAACATTACTCAAATTTTGGACAATTCATCATTTCTAACAAAGTTGTTACATACAACTCTTAAACTGTACTTCTCTGTATGTTCCTTTACAATATACAGAGAGTAGTCCTTTTGTGAGTATGCATTAAATTTCAACTTAACCGCTGATTTAATGCAATATTTGTGTTTCTTACAAAAGGTTTCTTATAAAAGAGATATTATGAGTCTACATACTCTTGCATGTAGACTAATAATATCTCTTCAGCATCTTAGAGTATTATTTTAGTATTTATATAGTTTATACAGTTATGATGAGTTTTTATTTTATTTTATTCAAGTTAAAGATATTTACTAGACTATTTGAAATCGTAACCCTGAAAAATAAAAATGGGAAGATTTTCTACAGTATTTTAAGGATTGTCTTTATAAGGGTGATAAGTTATTGTTTACATGTCTGATACTTGTAGATGATTTTTTTATCATGCATCTTATAACCACTAAGAAACTAGTCAAAACTAGCTTAGAAATGGTCAAAATGGATATTTATAGCTTCTTTGTACGTACATCAAGGCATAAGAAATAAAATGTTCAAAATTTTGTTAGTCAGGATGAAAATAAATATATTTTTGAGAAATTTTGGGCTCTAAAATTTATTATGCTTACAATATTTTCTTTAAATTAGTAAAAGAAAGTAATATTACATTGATAACAACATAGATAGAGTCAACCATTTGGTGTAAAATGTTGACATGCTTCTGATCATTCAAAAATAAATAAATAAATAAATATATTGAGCTCGCAGTAAGGGTAAGCATTTAAATAACATATAAGAAATTATAGTAATTATATAATCTTTGAAAATTTGTGACTTCTATCTTATAGAAAAAATTCAATTTATAATCTAATAAAAGTCATATATCTTTTCAATAGGAATGGGTAATTGCACCTACTATTAAATTCAATGATTTGTTAGATGAATATTATAAACTGACAGAAATAATAAAAAAATAAAAGTTAAATAATCGAAGTTCCTTTTATGTAATTCTGCAACAGATGCATGAAATCATCTATCCATTATTCTAAACATAAAATTTCTTAGAAAATTTTCTTACTTTAAATATTTTTTAAATTCAAAATAAAAGCAAATACATTATTATGAGGGCAATTTACATAATTAAAAAATACACATACTTTCAAAAAGTCTAACAAAATCTTGGAACTAATTAATATCTTCATAAGCGTTTTAAGCATCTTGGAACGATAAAGTATTCCATTTAGCCGCGCTGAGATATTATCATAAATTTATATTCTGACTCTAGGAATTTATTCTTTTAAACGAGGTAGGTATTTATTTTCATAGCCTCCGAGAGTTTACTAACCACTTCACATAAAATGTACTTTAAAACATCCCTTTAAAAATTCAAAATAACTCCATAAATTTTAGACAAGATCCAGACCATTCTCAAAAGGGCTTTTCAGACGATATTCAAGAATATTTTTGCTATTTTTTTATTAAAGGTTTAAGCAAAATTGGTCAGAAGAGTTTTGAAATGAATCATTTATTCTTTGAAGGAGTGTTTAAGAGAAATCTGAAAGGTTGTCTGATCTTGCATGAAGACTAATAATATTTTTTCAACATTTTAAGATTTTATTTTAGTATTTTTATAGTTTATACAGTTATGATGAGTTTTTATTTTAATTTATTCAAGTTAAATATATCTACCAGACCATTGGAAATCGTAACCCTGAAAATTAAAAATCGTAATGTTATCTACAATATTTTAATGATTGTGTTTATAAGGGTGATAAGTTATCGTTTACAAATTTTGATACGTGTAATTGCTTTTTGTTTATCTTGCATCTTATAACTACTACGGAACTAGTCAAAACTAGTTTAGAAAGGGTCAAAATGGATATTTAAAGTTTCTTTGTACGTACATCAAGGTATAACAATTAAAATATTCATTTAGGATGAAAACAAATATTTTCACCAAATTTTGGGCTCTAAAATTTATTATGCTTACAATATTTCCTTTCATTTAGTACAAGAAAGTAAAAAAAACAAACATTAATAACAACATAAGCAAAATACACCATTTACTGTAAAATATCGACATGAGTCTGATCATTAAAAAATAAGTAAATAAATAAATTGATCTCACTGAGAGGGTAATGATTTAAATAACGGATACCAAATTACGTTAATTATATTGTGGGGATGAGTAGCGAAGCAGTCGAAAATCGCAATCTCCACAGGCTTCTTCGTGAATCGTAACCGTACTGATGATCTTCGATCTTTATGCAAATGTTTCTTCACTTATATACTTGGGCACACGGAAAGTGTTACCTGTACATGCATACTCTTGCATGCATATTCTTGTTTATTCATTATTTAAGTTTTGTTATTTAAATAAATTGTTATTGTTAATGTAATTTATCACCTTTATTGCCTTGATACCTGCACCACTCACTAAAATATAATTTTTGAAAATTTAGGATTTCTATCTCATAGAGAACATTCAATTTAGAATGAAATAAAAAACCATATATCTTTAAACTAGGAATGGGTAATTGTAACTACAATTAAATTCAGTAAACTGTTAGATATATTAATGTTAGATTATATTAACTGTTAAATATATTATAATATTATAAACTTAACAGATTAAAAAGGTTAAATAATAAAAGTTCCTTTTATATAACTCTACAACACATTCATGAAATCATCTATCCATTATTGTAAACATACATTTTCTTAGAAATTTTTCTTACTTTAAATATTTTTTAAATTTAAAATAAAAGCAAATGCATTATTATGAGGGCAATTTTCATAATTAAAAAACTACACATACTTTCACAAAATAACACAAGTCTAACAAAATCTTGGAACTAATTAATATCTTCATAAGCGTTTTAAGCATCTTGGAACGATAAACAATTCCATTTAGCCGCGCTGAGATATTATCATAAATTTATATTCTGACTCTAGGAATTTATTCTTTTAAACGAGGTAGATATTTATTTTCATAGCCTCCGAGAGTTTGCTAACCACTTCGCATAAAATGTACTTTAAAACATCCCTTTAAAAATTCAAAATAACTTCATAAATTTTAGACAAGATCCAGACCATTCTCAAAAGGGCTTTTGAGACGATATTCAAGAATATTTTTGCTACTTTTTTTTATAAAAGGTTTAAGTAAAACTGGTCAGAAGAGTTTTGAAATGAATCATTTATTCTGCGAAGGAGTGTTTAAGAGAAGTCTGAAGGGTTTAAACATGAGAGTTGTTTTAAAATGGCTTGTATTTTAGTTTAATGATGTTTAAATCACTGAGAGCGACTACAGAGCTAACATTTTTATTGCAGACGGTTTTGAATTTAAATATAATCTAAAAATAGTTTATTATTAGAATTATTATTTCTTCGAAACAGTAAAGCATCAATGGAGAAGGAAAAATTGGGTTTAAACTCCCCGATTAGAAGTTATTTTTTAAAACTCTTAGTATGGCATGTTAATAAGAGAATAAATACACAATCAGACAATATTGCACATCCGAAGCTATCCCTACTAGAAATAATCTCAAGATTTTCTCAAAAAAATATCTTTAAGAATATCTTAAAAATTTTTGCCCCACATCTTAAGCCTACAGCCTTAAAATTTTCTTGAGAATATAAAATGAAGAAAATCTTCAGAAAGTTACAGAAAGTTTTTAAGATTATAATCTGAAAATGTTCTTGAGAATGTAGGCTTATGTGGGCCAAATAACTTAAGATATTCTAAAGAATTATAGAAATTGGATACATCGAAATATTCTTAAGATATTCTGAAGAAGTATAGAAATTGGACACATTGAAATATTCTTAAAATATTGAGAAGAATTATAAAAATATGGAATTATGAAAAAATGTTTTTTTCTCTGTGGAAAAGCTTTAAAACTGCGTTTTATGCCTTTTCTTCCCTTGCACATATTCATTACATTTTTATAATACTATTAATACAAAAGCCATTTCATAATAAAGCAATTTTCTATACCTGTCAACTGCAAATATAATAGGTGTTTTCATTTGAATGCTACTGGAATCTTTATTAAGATGTAATATAAATGGCACACCAACTTCAATGTAAAAATGTTTAACTTTTTTCTTTTTCTTATTTTAAGTTATCAGCTCACATTATTATACAAATAAACAGTAACATATGAACCAGGTTTGCTGAGATTCAAGTAGCATAGACACGGGTAATAGGTTGGTTGGTTGGTTGGTTGGGAGCACTACGGTCTACTTTTTTGCAACACGAGGGCTAATGAGACCGGGACCTACTGCTTAAAGCCGATTCCGAACGGCTACGAACATCCATGCCTTAGTGGGATTCGAACCCACGAACTCCGGATCCGAAGGTCAGTGCCCTAACCATTCGGCCATCGTTCGGCCGGGTAATAAATGAGAAAAGAATTATCATTGTCGACGATTTATTATAAAATTTAACCTAAAACCTTAACATTCTTACATATTTACCGAAAAATTTTGTTAATTTAACTAATACACGTGCTCTTATTTCTAGATTATATCCTGGAAGGGTTACTGCATATATTATATATTTTATTACATTACATCCCCTATATAATAATAGCCTTATATGCCCGTCTATCCTAGAATTTATGAGGTGATTGGACTTTGAATGGATAAAGATTCCATGTTGGATTCTTGATGAGTTAAAGAAATTCAAAGCGAGTACAGTTTATCTTCTCCTAAACTATCCATCCGATTCTAAAATAAATTTTTATAAATATGCTTCATATCACAGCAAAAAACACTGTCGTCTTTAAAAGTTCGAAATTCGCCCTTTTTCCCCTTTCGAGCATTTAATGCCCTTTTTTCGAGCCATATTTTCCCCGGTTAAGAGCAAGCAATTAAATTTATCTATTTATCCCATAATAAGTAGGTACAAATAACGTTTTAGACGTCTTTCCATTATGATGTCATTCCTTTAACCATCTCATCAAACCATTAATTCTTTTAAGTCATTTCAATATCGCCTGCATTATTTTCATGCGTTTTATCACTGAACTTATATATTGCATAAATAATTTTCTTTTATACTTGGATTAAATAATAGATTAATTACATTTGTGACAAATTTAAGTTTAATCATCGATTATTATTTTGTAGCAATGAAATTTTTATCACTTGTATTTACAACTAATTCTTTTCATAATAGTCTAGGAGTCTAATTCAAGGACTAATAAAAATATCTAGCGTTTAAGTTCTATTTTTTGAAAATTAAGAAGTTTGTTTATTTGTGTTTTTTGTTTTTTATACATAACTACAAGGTTCATTAAATGAATTCAATGTGATTCTAAACTGTATTCACTCTATCTTGAGACTTTAGAGGAGTATGAAGATAAACAAATTATTGAGCGTGTACTAGATAATTCTCAGCCAAAAAACAAACCATTATTTTACTTGCCTCATAAAGAGCTTCACAATTCTCGAAAACTAAAAATTTTACTAATCCCATCATATGATGGGCTATATACTAGTTACTATATTCTGAATTATACAGAATTAGGGGCAAGATACAATCCTACAACTTTGAAGAAAATACTATACATCCATAATTTTTGTATTCCACTTATTAGTACAAAATATATTAAAAAGTAAATTAATTTTATTTTAAATGAACAAAATTAGAAAAAAAAACTATATTATTTTTTTTAAAAACATGCTAATATTTAAAGTCTGATTATTAAAATTATAAAAATAACAACTAATATAAAGATTAACATTATTCTTTAGCAATTTAATTTTTTTCGTGTCACTGTGTCAAAAATGTTTTAAACTCACTGCAGCAATGGAATTACATTTCAAAATGATTTCACTTAAAAATTTAAGCACGTTCATTTCATAGTAGGTATTACACTTACTGAAAAAAATGCTATCCGTTTCAGGAATATTCGATTCATACAGAAGATTCACTGAAAGAGATAAAACTAAATTATCATTTTCATTATTTTCTTAATCATATTTTGAATCCGAAACCTGAATCCCTTTGCCTTTTAGTTTTACTAAATGTTTTTGAAACTCAACGAGAGTCAACTGTCTTTTACAAAATTTATTTGAGATGAAAAAATGAAAGTAGAAGTGCAAGAATAGATGTAAAAACTAGTATCAATAACAGTTGTTTTCTATTTTAGGGTATGACTAAAAGGAATTTCCAGAGGGATTCCAATTTGAGGTGAAACATAGCCCTGTTGAATCAGGAATATTAAAACAAGGATTGATAACGATGCTTTGGACCCATTCTATATGATAACTGTACAGTGGTTTGTTTGGTCTGGAGTTCTACGGTCTACTTTTTTTTGCAACACAGCTAATGAGACTAAGACCTACAACAGCCAATTACTAATGGCTGCGTACATCCATGTTACAGTGGGATTCAATCCCACGAACTCCATTACCGAAGATAAAAATCCTAACCATTCGAACATTATTCGGCCACTTGAACAATAGACAGTGGATTAAAGGAAGTTTTTCAGTTCATATTTCAATGAAACTCGTATTTTTGAAGATTTTTACCTTTGGTTCATACATCGATCACTGGTCTCGAAAGGGTTAATGTCGAAACTGTTGTTTCGTGCAATATTTTCTTAATATTTAAAGTGTCATCTATCCTATATTCTGGTTCTAATATTTTTCTATTTAAAAAAAAATTAAACTGTTTCCCAATTTCAAAGTTTTTTCTTCAATAATATATGATATTCTTTGCTTTTAATTGACAGAGATAGTTCTTATTAGGATGTAATTTGCGATAAAGTAAAGTTGTAATGTTACTTCGAATATCTCTATTTCACTTTTTGTAAGTTTCTGCACCTTTCTTTTAACTTCAAACACTCCACCTTACTAGCATGAATGGTCGTGGGTTTTCGTAATCGATATAGTAAATATGTCCTAGTGTAATTAGCCCTCTCTAACAAAAAAAGAAATGAAAAGAATGTAGCTCTTTAAACCAAACTTAATTCACTACAAACACACACATTCTATTCAAACGTGCTAGAATTAAATACTAAAACAGATTTAAAAGTTAATATTTTAAGATTGGGTGTGTTTCAATTTTTATCTTTTAAAAAGTTTTAAGCTTGGACAAATAAAATGCCCATTTTAAGAATTTTTAATATCTTGTTTTGTAGTTTACTAACATATTTATTTGAATTTATTAGACAATTCCTTCCAGAGGAGGAAAAGAAGATTAATGATGTCCAAAAACTGCTTATTTGTTATAAAATCAGTACAATTTCTACAAAGCAGGATGGGGAAATTATATATGATTTCATTATCCTTAAAGTTGAACCAAATCCTGAATCCTTTGATAAAGAATTTATAACTACCCTATTTGTCTCATATTTCTAAAATTTTAGAGTAAGGATTTTAATGTTGCGTACATTTTTAATTGAATATTACATACGAAATGTAGAATGCAACTGTAAGTCTTGATATTCTAAAACACCAATTGAGCATTTGTTAACAATTAAATTAGTAAATTACTAAGTTTCTTTAACTGAAATTTGCATTCAGAATTTATCCTATTATAAAAAGTAGCATAAATACACCGGTTCATTTTTCACAATACTGAAACAACACTAATACTTTAGCTGATTAAACATGTAATAAAGACATTATTGAAAATTATATTAAGTGCTCATTGAATAACCGTAGGAGTTCTACTGGAAACTAAAATACAAGCTAATTCTATAATTTTGAAGATTCTTTGATACTGTATCACTGGTTAGATTTTGTATATAAAAAAATTAAAGAATAGAAGATAGGAAAAAATTATTTTTCAAAAAGATTTTTAACAGAAAAATCATAAAAAATGTAGTGAAAATTCTGTATGTACAGTTTAACTAGAAAGATAAAATAATGTATGCGCCTTACAAATTATGATTTATTTGACGAAAATAAATATAAATAACGTACCATATATTATCTGGTAAGAAAGCGTTTCAGAAAATTGTTTCTCCAAAGATTTTGGATAAACTTATCAAGAGTTCCCCTCCTTGATAGTATAGGGGAATAACATTTTCAAAACCTAAATACCTTCCAAACTTTCAATATCTTTCTTTCTAGAGCACTCTGCATTATTATTTGCCAAGAGATCGTAAATTTTCAACAAGTTTGGAAAGCTAATCCATTATTCAAGAGTTGAAGTGACCAAAAATGGCCATAAAAATATATGGCCACAGGAATCAGAGATTTATTGATTTAAATTATTGGTGAAATGCTGTTTCTATAGTAAAATGTTTGACAGTTTTCTGCTTCAGATAAAAACTTCTTGGACACACTTAAATATCTAAAATATAAAATAGTTTTTTCTCGTCATTTCCTTATACTTATGCATTTAAGTATATGAAAAATAATAAATGTACCGGTTATAAATTATTACACTTATTATACGTACATAATACATGTAATTATATACACACATAATATAATTGACTGATATAATTTCTGTTACAATAATCTGTGAAGATCCATTGGAAGGATTCTTCCAATTGTTAATATTACATGAAATATTTAAAATTATATTGTTTGTCTGTAACTTAACAATATTTATTTGAATTATGGTCTATGATCTTTATAATAATTTAAACTAAAAAACTGTAGTTATTATCAGAATTTAAAAATAACATTACACTGTAAAAGTTTACACTGTGAACTGTGCACATCATCAGGTTTCAAGCCCCTCTGGATTTTAGAGATTTTTGCATTATTATGTATTGAAAATTTTATGCGATATATTTTATTCAACGACGTCATTTTTACCAAAAGTTTAAGTCATGAAAGACATAGTAAAATATTTTTTACCCAATTTCATTACATAATTTTCTAAAATATTAGAGATAGTAGCAGACAAAAGGATCAATATATTTTAAAATGTAAATTAAAAGACGTTTGGGATTGTAGAAGACAGTTTGTGGCAACAGTTACTGTCTGGATGTAGTCTGACTATTTGAAAGGCAGGAAAGTGTAGTTGGCCTCAGAGCATTATGGTTATATTATTTTAAAGAGAAGTTAAATCAGAGTTCCTTTAGCATCTATAATTTTCAATTTGAGACAAATCTCCATCTCATCTTATCGAAGAGAAGCAGGACTGAGAAGTAGAGATCAACCTGGATTTTTTCCTGGATTATAAACACAGAAGATTCTTGTCAGTTATAATTTTAGAAATTGTACCAGCCATAAGAAATATGTTAATCGGGGATAAACAATGCCTTTACGAAATGATACAGTAGTTGATGATGACTAACTGATATAATTAGCCTTGTATTATTATGCGTAATATTATCCATGATAAACTGTAAATAGTTTACTGTTAAGTAACCCGTCTCTCGATTCCGCGGCCACGAGCTTTCAGTCCTACGTGTCCTCTGGGTAGTGCTAAATGAGAAACAACCTCAGAGGTATACCTCCTTTAGGTATATACGGGTGTCACGATCCCGGGGTTCAACCGAGTGATCTTTCTCTAGTGTCTTCTCTGGTAGACCAGAACTTGCCTCTGTATCGTTCTTGCCTCTGCTTGTTCCTTACTGGAGTTGACCAAAGTCAGCTTCGAACCTCGTGTAGGTCAGCTACAACTTTATAGCTGCCGGGGTTGCTGACGTGGCGACTGGTTTTCAGTTATAGCTCATGCATGGGCGAAAAGCCTGGGTCAGCTTAGGAATTACCTTACTGTTAAGTAACCTTTGATTCGATAAATTTCTAAAACGCAGAACGTGCAGAAACTTTAAAGCTTTGTTCCAGATGCTCCAAAACTATTTAACTATTGTGAACACCACTTTATTTTTAAAATTAAAATAGGACTGGTGATAAGAGGAACATACTGTTACATGACACTTCCACACGTCAAGAAGGTAATTTAAGGGTCTCTAAATACGACCCAAAACCAGCAATGATGTAAAGACAGCTAGAAGTGAGATAGTAATGCATGCTGTTTCTTTACACGAACAAAGCAGGACAAAGACGTTAAGTTGGGGAGACAGAAGTCAGTTACAAGTAACAAGTATATCACTAAGAGTTTTTCAGAAATTTATTAAGAAACAAAGTAAGTGGGATCCTTTTAAGTATTATAATACATATTCTCATAATATTATCTCAAAAAATAATAGTCGATTTTTCTGAACAAAAATAAATCACGCAGATATATACCCTGTTTCCTTCAACTTTCTATTCATGACTTTTGTCTATTTCTTAATCTAAAGAAAAATTTACATGGCCACCCTTCTCATTTTGAAGATGCTTTTTGAAGTTATACTTGGGCATAGGTTCATTATGTCACTCCGTTTATATTTTTTATGTATGTGGTTGTCCTACTGTGACATGGTTTTTGTTGTATTGGATTCAATCACTACTAGTATCCTTAATTTATTTGCTAAAGAAACATTGATAAAAACCACTAATAAGTGTACAACAGGATCAGATAACATTACACGAGAGAAAAAATATTACACGTTGCCATTTCTTTCTTTGACAAATATGAGAACAATAATTCCCAACGGTTTTAAAAATAGTTTTTAATACACCCCCTTTATTCGTTCTTTCTTAATCGCTTCCTCTAACCTGTCTAAATTATCCTTTGTTTTAGCCTAACTCTTAACTGTTAACTTTAACTGTTAGCTTTACATGTGAACTGTATGCTTTACGAGTGATCTGACTAAGTTCCTGTTAAGTAACACCATGTTTACTTGTAACCCTAGTTTAGCACCATAGAATGGTAATCATGAAAAACATTCATTGTATTCTGTGTAACGATTATTCTTTGAATTTTCCCATTTCATAAAGCTTTTTCACAGATATGCAACTGTTTCTCTTAAAATTTATTGCAATATGGCCCTCCAAAATAAAAATTTACATTCCACCATTCATTCACATAGGTGAAATTCATTAAATCCTTATGCGTATAATTTTTGTCTATAAATCTTTCAAATCGCCAGTGTATCTCTAATTTATATGACTAGCTTACCAATTGCTGTACACTGATACTTTACAGTAATTCTTACCATTTGATAATCTGACTCATGTTTTGTAATTTTACCATAAATACTTACGTAGAAACTGTTTATATTTTGTAATCCAACATAACATTAGAAAAGTTTAGCTCTTTTATATTCACCCAGAATCTACCAAGCCCCATGGCACAATAGTTAAAGTCGTGGACTTGGAATCGAAAGGTCTCCAATTCGATCCTGAGTCAGAACAGATTTATTTTCGTAATTTTATGTTCATTTTCTTAAGTAGTCAAGAAGACTCCTAAAATATGTAAATTTTTTGTACCATTAAGATAAATCTAGAATATTCTGTTACCCTATAAAAACGTATGTTAAAACTGTGAGAGGCAATTATTGTTCGAGTACTAGCTGCTAGGTAGCTTGACATTTAATAAATGGTGTTATTTCTTAACTTGACTCTTCATTGTGTGCAACCAGTACTTGCATCCACGTGACAATAACAAATAAATAAATATATAAATAAAGGAAGAAAGAAAATATATCTATCACCAATTGGAATATAAATATATGTCTATGGAGTAATTTCCTTCCTGCGCAATAGCAACTTTCTTTTTACATTTCATGAAATATTTACCGCAACATGCATTTTTTCTAAATGTAAAGTCCTTAAAATTAAATTAAAATAATGCTTGAAATAAAGGTATCATATATACTCACATACCCACAAACGGACACATTTATAACATATATAAAGCCAAACTTTCCATAATTCTTTCGTCTTTCTACTTTTTTAGATTTCGGAATGTACCGAATGCTTTTAAATCAACTTTCAGTTATTTGTTCCATGAATTCCGTTTCAGATTACATTCCTTTCATTTACAAAAAATACATTCTCCCCTGAAATTCATTAATTATTTATCTAACTTGATAACATAAAATTTCTACTAGATCGCAAAATACTTTATTGTATTATTCTTAACTTTCTCTTTTAGTAATAAAAATTTGATAATTTTAAGGAATGAAGGATTTAATTGGAGAAGATTTACTTTGAGTTAAATTAATAGAAAAATATGTTTTGATAAATCTGAAACATATAGAATTCTATAATAATTTTATAGTGCATGTATTAGGTTTACTTCCGTTTAGACATATTAGACACTTAAAAACACTTCATCAAAGTTTATTTATCATCCATCATTAGTTTTATTAAATATTAATTTTAAAGGAGTTTTGGGGAAACATGATTCAAACACATATTGCAGAAAAAAGCTCTAAATTTTTCTATAATTTTTCAGAATTAAACTATGCACCAATTCTAAATTCATTTTTATGATGAAATTTTTTAAATCTTGTTTATTTTATAGAACAAGCATTTAGAATTCCAATGTATAAATTACAAATTTTTACTGGAAGCAAATTTTGCTTAAAAAATTAATTGGATTAAATATGTTTGATACAATAGGTGTCTATTTATATAATTCTAAAGGAATAACCAATTTGTTTTCTCTTATATAGTTATTACATTTTTTATAGAACGTTTATCATAAAAGGAATTTTTAAATAAAATTTTAAATAATAACATACTATACTTTAAATATAAAATGCAATTTCATTTTTCTTCATAGTTTTATATAAAGTACAATCAAAAGACTTTTTTTTAAAATAAAAATAGGATTATATAAAAAAAATTGGGCCTTTAAAATGGCATAAGTTATAACGGTTAATAGGTACTATAGGTATAAAGTTATATAAGTGATAAGTCCCTTATAAGTTATATGGCCCTTAAGTTAAAGGCAATTTTTTAATAGAACGTGACATAGTTCTTAGAACTTGAAAAATGCTAAAAAAAGGAATTTGCACAGTTTATTCATCTAACATTTGAATGTTTACAGAAGAAAATGTATTATAAAAATGACAGTAATATATGATTTTACCATCTTTGTCATATAATGTAGATAGTGATACGTTTCCATTATATTAAAAACAATTTTATAAAATCGAAAAAAATATATATAATAATAGCATGTAAAATGTTATACATTCAAAAAACTTTTGGTAAATAATCCAAATGAAAGGAAATTACAAAATACCATACATAATAGAAGCTGACTTAAAGAGAATTTAACTCGGCGATATGTGCTCTACAATATGATTACTAGAGATTTCAGGAGAGATAGTACTGTTCAAACACCGACAGATGCTCGATTGTTTCTTGTCTGTGTCAGACATATCATATATATATAATTATAAAATGAATATATATATTATATATATATATATTTTAATTATTATATATATATATATAATATATATATTATATGTGTGTGTGTGTGTGTGTGTGTGTGTGTGTGTCAGGCCTAAAATGGGGTAGTTGGAAATTACGTGAGTTAAAAACGATTTTAAAAAGGGAACCCATTTATAATATTAAAAAAAAATGAAAAAGGCACAATCTCGCGTAAGCTTTTGGGATCATCCGGTCAAGCGGAAGCATTTTCGAGCTATCTGATGAGTTTGCAAATAGATAAGATCAGTCAGAGCGTGAGCATGGAACTGTGAACACCTATTCCACTCTTAGCTCCGCCACGAACAATGGAAATGGCGCAAGTTTTGCTTTTAGAAGAAACCATGATTTAATAAAATTACATTGTTTTCCATTTGCCTTAACTTTGGATCACGACATTACACACGCACACACACACACACACATATATATATATATATATATATATATATATATAACATATATATATATTTATATATATATATATATATATTTATAAATTATATATATATAAATAATATTATATTATATATATATATATATATTATATACATATATATATATAATATTATATATATATATATATATATATATATATATATATATATATATATATATATATATATATATATATATATATATATATATATATATATATATATATAAGTGCGTATGTGTGTGTGTTTGCATATATGTATGAGTTTATATGTTTTGTATATTCTGTATTAAGCGTCCCCCAAGACAAAAATTGCATGTTTTGAGGTCTGAAAATTATGGGAGAAGGGCACACATTAGGGAAAATGGAGGCTGTCACACATTCGTATTCAAAGTTATTATATTAATCTGTGAAGGAGCTTCATATTGAGTATTAATGTTGGGGCTATATTTTAAACTTCTAGTTAGGTATGATACATCAAGAACTTTAGAGCAAAGACACCTTTTGCAACAATATATCTTTGGACACACTTAGATCAACTGTAGAACATCTTACGATTACGAACATCTTACGATGTAGCTATCTTACGATTTCAAACGTTAAATCTAAAAGATAGTCGTCATGTTGAACATCTATTGTGGTAAATAATGTTTTGAACTAGATTTAATGATGTCTAAATGTATAAAAAAAACCTCTGATGATAAAATTTTGAACAAATATTTTTATTCGCTCAAACAAATTCCCACCCCTTCATTATATATGAAAGAACATTTATTAACTTCCAAAAACAATAATTTCAATTGTAGCAAATTTAAAGTGTGACTGTTTAATTATAGGTACCTTGTATATTGCATACTTATATTTAGACATGTTATTATAGGTTGAAAATTAGTCCTCATTTGAGTTTCCAGAGCTAGAGTGAGGTAAATGATCTGTGGTTTTAAACCTTCAGTAACTTTACACCGAATTTGATATGTAACAATCATTAGCAGAGTCTGTTAAAATAACATTCTATTCTATCAAAATGAAATAACGAGACTCGCTTTGCAAATTCCAGTGTGAATTATCTTTGCTCACTGCGATTTACATGTTAAGATTGCCTGATGGTGAGCAAAATTGGCTTTAACAGGGTCAGAAGTTTAAACGAGTCACTCAGATTGAAATATGTAAAGCTTTGCATTTTAAGGATATTATTTCTTATAAGAAACAGTATTTGCGTTTTCGAGCTGCGATTTTTTAATCCTTTATGAGGAAATAAATTGAAGAAATTAAAAGAAGTAACTATTAGGATTTCATGAGAACCACACTGAAATAAAAATGAATTGTTATCCATTTTTCTTGGTATAAGGAAAGAACTACTCTTTTTAGATAAGAGCTCTTATTCATCCCGATGTAGAACTAAAATTTTTGTTATAAATGAATTCCTAAATCCACAAATGCCCCCCAAAACTTAACCCCTTAACACTGGATTTATGGATGTTGATCTTATACCTATTTTTACTGGAGTCCATTTGACTCATACAAGAAAATTGAAGTTTTTTACGAAGAAAATAGTTCCAAATTAATTTAAAGGAAATGTTAATTATTAAAAAAATTCATGGAAAACATTTTTTATGTATAAAACCTGTTTTTGAAACACATTTTCAGCAAACAGTTCTATTATATTTAGCACAATGGTTTCTACATCTGTTTCTTTTGAATGATTGTTGAATACAATTCTTCCGTGAGTCAGTATAATGGATTTCTCTCATTGGAATATAACTGTTCTGGACTTCATCTCTATATTTACTTTATACTATACTTTATGTACTTTATATTTTATATTAACTTGATATTATATTTATTACTATATTGTTTGCAAAGAAAATAGTTTCAAATTAATTTAAATAAAATATTTATTATAAAAAAATCATGAAAAATATTTTTTAAGTATAAAATCTGTTTTTGAAGCAGTTTTTCCGCAAACATTTCTATTATATTTAGCACAATAGTTTCTACATCTGTTTCTTTTGAATGATTGTTGAATACAATTCTTCCGTGCGCCAGTAGTATAAATTTCTTTTATTGGAATGGAAGAGTTCTCAACTTCTTATCTATATTTACTTTATACTATACTTTATGTACTTTATATTTTATATTAAC
>CM063501.1:72050831-72060831 GCA_032207245.1 Pardosa pseudoannulata
GTAGCAACTCGCAACTTTACAAGATTGGGAAGATGCCTTCAACTAGTGGGTATCAGCTTTTATACCCGAACAGAATATTCGAGAAATAACTAATTTACATATTAAAGAAAGATCTAGAACATTCAAGAACATAAGGAAACAATAAATAACATTTTTAAATTAAAAATCCGTACTTTGGATAAACTGCCATGTCAAGCATCACACCCACAGTCTCCGGGTCTGGATCGCGTGCTTTGACCATTCGGCCACTGAGCTAGTTGGCTAAGCTTCTTTATGCGGCAATATTTTTACTCATACACGTTCATTTTTCTTAATAATTTAAAAGAAAACAATAACAATAGTTTTTCGATTTTCGAAACATGAATCATTTACGAATTTTTCGAAGAGCGTTGACCTTCCGCAATGGTGAGGAGGGGCCAAACATTTTGCTCTTATTTCAATGTTTCTTTTATCTGCTATATGTCAATTTCTGATACACTGTAAAAGTATTGGGCTTATGAATGTACGAGAAAGTATGGCGAATCTCAAAAATTTCAGTCACGCTGATATTGTAAACTAATAGAAGTTTCTGACATCAAAGAATTATGTTAGTGTGAAAATTATATTTAATGGTGAAATGTATGAAATGTGTGAAAATTGTAATGTAATAGTCAAAGTGATGAAATCGAGAGTCAAAGTTTTGACAAAGATTTTAATACCGATATTCATCAAAGAATGTATAAAGTATTCAGTCCAAGATTTAAGAAAATGGGTCGGCTGCGATATTCTTCACTGTGAGAGTGAAGCTATGTTTGACATAAGGTTCGCGAAACTGATTTGCGCCGCCGCACTCAAAGGTTGTGGGTTGAATGTCCAATTTTTTTCACGACTCCAAGGAAGCGTGTGATGTGGCCAGTGAAAATAATTGCACTTAAACTTCACCAAGTTTTGGAGAATTGTGATTGGTCTCCAGGAGGCGATTCAGGTCCATCCTTGGAGTCCCGGTCCTTCTGGGCAGAGCCGGGAAAGGACGCATTGTAAAAAGGACAATGGAACAACGAACACATCAGCACAGGATAATGGAAAAAGTATAGGGTTACCTGAGTAGAAAGAAGGAAGGAAAAGAATGCAACGTTCTCTTGGACATTGGCAATTTTTTTAGGCGTAGCACGTGGAGTGCTTCTTTTACTTTTTAATTTTTTATACCTTTTTTTTTGCATATTTCCTTGTCATTTGTTCTATATTTGAACATTGTAATATAGATCAGTGGTATTATACTATAATTAAAGACGATATAAAGCAACTTTGGGTTATAAATGACTTTGAAATAACAACAGCAATGTACTACACCCCTACATTCACAATGAACAACTTCTCATATTATTAAAATAAACTATGCATCCACAAGGATAGCAGCTGTAAAAATAGTATTTTAGGTAGTATACAATACTGCAATTGAACACGAAATAATAAATAGGACTAGAATTGAAATAGAAAGGATTTATGGAAAACAGTAGGAAAATATCGAAAGTAAAATTTAGGTACATATTGGATTATTATTGTTACCTGGTATTTATAAATCATATGAGTAATAAACAAAAAGCTTATGGGATAAAGAAAGAAGATAAACTATTAGTAGAAATATTTTCGTGTGACAATGCCCTTCGAAAAATTTTGCCCCATAACGAGAGTTATTCACTTTCATAATAAATCCACTCTTCTAGAAAGTAGAAACTTAAATTAGCTTCAGTGCGAAATATCTGGGGTAAAGTGAATAGAAATTGTACCAAAATTATATAATCTGAATGAAAATATTACTCTGGATGAACAATTAGTAGGATTTCGTGGCCGATGTCCTTTCAAACAATATGCTCCTAGTAAGCCATGTAAATATGAGATACAAATATGAACTTCACGTGAGAGTTAAACTTCACATGCACTGAAAACAGAAATTTACATTGGAAAAAAGCAAAATCAGGGAATGTGAGTAGTGTGTGTAGTGATCTTAGTTATGGGTATGCAGGACGCAATATTACATGTGATAATTTTTTCTCATCTTAAATTTTAGGACAACTTCTTCCAAAACTGAAATTGACGATACTTGTCATCATTAGAAAAAAATAAATCAGAACTTCCTGAAGAAATGCCAAATAAATAAGTTTACAGTTCATTCATTTTATTTTACAGAAGACATAGCAGATGTAAACTGCATTTCAAAACAAAACAAGAATGTTATTTTTATAAGAACTTTGCACCATCACTAAGAATTTAGCAATAGACATGACAGAAAACCATTAATGATCTTAGATTATAACTCAACTAAAGGGGCTTTGGATATTATTGATCAAATTTTAAATACATACACTTAAAAAAACAAACAAATCGCTGACCCATGATAGTATTGTATAACAAGGTTGATTGTTCTGCCTACAATGCATTTATTCTATGGACTTTAATACCTATTGAATTGAACGAAAGCAAATTGACTAAACTATAAGACTATTTTTTGAAAAACTGAGAAAATCACTCATTACTTCACATATTGAAGCAAGGCCACACTTACCATGAAGTCAGAACTTAATAATAATAGTGAAATGAATTCTAAAAAAGAAAAAAACGAGAATCATCGAGATCTTTTGAGAATGCTTCATTGTGTGTCATACGTGCAAGATGCAAGCTCTGTTCATTAAGAAATGACAAAAAAAACTAGTATGTTATGCTACAATTATACGAATCATATTTTCAAATCACATGTATGATATTACTGTTTCAATTATAAATAAAGGTAATGCGGAATATTTTTCAGGTATTTTCATAGATGCTTTATATTTTAGTAAATTTCAATTCCAAAGATTTTTCTGTTATTTTTATAGATGCTTTATTAAATCTTTTTTTTTAAACTTACATTACTGTTGTTGAAAATATTTGTTAAATTGCATGTGTTATTTATACAAGAAATATTAGTTTCCTGAATTCGGTCATATTGATCCAACTCTACATACGTGGACTAAATACGAATAAAACACCAGTGTTAATTATTGCTGAAATTCCTGTTTTTTATGTGTGGGTTTTATCATTCAATAGCGACTAAGTGACATTTTGAGAATCCCTGATTTATAATCTGAGAAATAAATTAACTGGTATAAAGTATTAAAGTATAATACCATAAAAAGATAAGTATTGATTGTATGAAATTTAATTCAAAGATAATACATACCGTTAAAGAAAGAAATATTACAAAATAGTAACGGTCTTATATTACATTTCTAATGAAAATCTCTTATTCAATGCATTTCAGTAAACTAGCATAATGGTTAACACTAAACCAGTTTAATTCTCATACAATAACAAATTAATCAAATATTTTCAGTATATGCTAATCCCGAACTGTAGAATAAATTGTTTCGTTTTAAAAAATAAACATGTATATTCATCGAGATAATTTATTTTTTCCATTTTACTAGAGATGTAATAGGATTAAAATGGTTATAAGGATTACACGAAAAGCGATATGTGGCAGGAAAAAAAATACATTAGACACATAGCTTCTCAAATATTTCACACAAAATTTTCTTCCTGCTGTTATTCAATAAATTAGAGCGAACCGAATATAAATCATTTTTATTAATTTCTGAAGAAAACATTTTTTCCCCATTTGATATTCAGATAAGATAGGGAGTAGAAGCAGAAAATAATTCCGGAATTCATTCCTCTCATTTATTCCTTTTAAAGTGTTTATTGTGCTTGGAATTTTAAATATTTTACTGCGTAAGAATTCTTTTGTGAAGAGACTGGTAAACAAGCAATGGATTTCAATTTGCATTCGACTTTTATTTTTTTTTTTGCTTATCCTAAGAGCTAATGAAAAATGTTATTGTCTGCTCTGTTCTTTAAGATGTTTATTTGCTGTGCTATTTCAGAAAAGGTTAATTTATTTGACGAACATGATTAAACAAAGGTTAATTTATTCTCATCTCAAGAATTTCCTTTATTCTTGATTTCTCATTTTTTTTTCTCAATTTACATAGAGGGACAAACGTTCCAGGGAAATTTTCCAATGCGAGAATTTTAATAAGAATTTCTTGGAGGATTTCAGAAAAAGAATTGCAAAAGTAATAATTATGTGGACTTTTATTTCAGTTAATGATACTATGAATTCCGAATTTTTATTAGAGTTACCTTATGCTAAAGAAATCCAAGAATTTTTTTTACTATAAAATGCAAAGCAAGTTACCAAATCAGCCCTTGTCTAGATTTGCTAAAAATGTTTAATTATTGTAACATTTGGAAATTTAAAAAAATGACAAGAAAATTCCTTTAAACATCGTAGAATGTATAAATTATTTTTCTAACAGGAAGAAGTCTTTAAAGTCTGTGATATATTTTTCATTGCCTAGTTTCATCTTATGAATTTTCTTTAACCATTACACTAATTATTTAACATTATAGGTATAAAAATTACAGCTTTTTGAGCAGATAAGTAAATTGAACATGATATATATATATATATTCTAATTTTTTGATTCGAATAAAAAATATTTTAATTTCTATGGTTTTCATTCATAATAAAAAATATATGTCCATTTAATTAATGCTGTCTCGCAAAATTTAAGAATAGAATAACTTTTGCTTAAGTCTTAGAAAACATAAGTTTATGTATTTACTAAAATATTTTTTTTTACTTTTATTTTGGGGAAGGGGGGACAAATATTAAGGGGGAGGGCATTCAATTCCCAATCTAAGGGTTCAAAGTCTGAATATGATATAAATGTTAGTAGATGTTTGGGATATGCTTTATGATGTAATTTCTACAGTTGTCAGCCTTTATGTAGTAAAATAATAGACTGTAGATCTACAAAGTTACCTCCAAATTTAATGAACAAATGATTTTCTATGCTGACGTTATTTTCTGGAAAACTTTATGTTATAATATTTTCGCTATCTGCCTCTATAAAACATTCAGTAAATAATAAATAATTCTAATAGTTAATTGAAATGAATTCGACTTGACTTTATCGTTATGCAGTGTATATAGCTTTGAGTTTCATTTTAACTCCCACTCCTTGGATGGTACATAATCATAGTCATAAAAGCAAAGGAAATATCTTCCTAAATGGGTTTCATCTAAGAGGTAGACATTTACTATTCTATAATGATATATATCACTTTCGCTTTCAGTATTGTCAACAAACTTTGTTAGAGAATGAATGTAACTATAATCCTTGACTTAAAGAAGCATAAAGCATACGTATTTACTTCGTATTACTTTTTAAATGATAACAAGATATGTATGCACAATACTTCAAGTAGACAAGCAAAAGTGAAGACACTGAAGGGATAACGGACCTGTACATCTTTTATGAAAAAAAACAGCTTTATAATTCGACTGGATTGATTATATTGGAATATCTAAACATATAACATACTAAACATTTATCAATAAAGAAATATATTTATGTCCAAATGTGAAGTATAAATTATAAAATTACAAAAGATACCCTGTATTATGATAAAATATTAATGTCATTCTGAAGCTGAATTATTAATAAAAGACAAAATCCCTGTACATAAAAGTATACATTAACAAGATCAAATAACAAAATCTTTTAAATTATACTATAATTGCTAGAAGTGGCATGTCGCATTCAAGTATATCCATTGTAATATTTGAGAGATTAAGAATTCTTAAATGCCAAATATGAGAAAGGAATGTATAAGAAATTTATGTGTTTGTTGTTAAAGGAAGGAATATTAAATTGGTTTATGCGATGATCTCAAATTGAAGTATCTGGAATTCTCAATGTGTCTTACTGAGTTGCCTCTAAGTTGTGAGAAAGATTTTAAAATTTTATCAATGTGAATTGACGATCAACAAGTTTAAGAACAGCAGCAAGTACATTAACATTTCGTATCAAATGCAGGACTTCATAGTTCAATCGTTCATCGAGATAGCTGACTTCAGAACTCACAACACATAAGTAATAATGTAGAGACTGTTTTCAGGAAATTTGGTAAAAATAAACAATTGTCCATATAACCTGAATTTTAAATATTGCTGTCTATAAATGAAAGCGGTTGTTTTTAAAGAAGTCTGGGGTGTCAGCAGTAGAGATACAGATGGCCAATGTTATTTTCATGAAGGATTGAAAAAATATTCTGCAAGTTCCTTGCCATCTAATAATCTAAAGAGAAAACTAGGCTACTTTTCATTTAAGACACATAAAACAAACATTTTCTTTTAAACCGAGACATAGTGCAAGAGCATAGAGAGAGGACGTTGGTCCAGACGTTCATATATTTATTGTAACTGTAAGAATTTACAACATGAATCTTGCATTAATAAATTTTTGATTGCTCTGGATTTCTTTTCTTCGATTAAAAGACACGACTCCGTCTCCTATCCCCATCATTAACAAAACGTTATTATTAAATGCGAAGCAACGAACCAACTTACCTTGAAAACCTTATCTTAGTTTTTGTGGACAAAGTATATGTGACATATCGATAGGTATAAACTTTCTTTTTCATTGCATCTATCAAGAATAGAAAATAATTTTCCTTCCAATGCGTTTGGCATAGAAGGTATTAATGTATGAATATTAATCTGCAGCATTTAGGGCTTTAAATGGTGCCAGATACCTTATTTAATTTTAGATTATTCTCTTTTAAATAACTCCAATCCGTTGAATTTCAAACAAGTGATGTTAAGGTGAAGACCGACTGAGCATCTAGGCCAGCTTCGAGTATAAGTAGAGTACCCGTTAGAAAATACAAAATTGAATAAAAAATAATTCCTCCTTATGATTTTTTTTATTTCGAATATATATATAAATGTGTAAATGGGAAATAAAAATGCTAATTAGACCATCCGGTCAAAGGGACTACACTCAGTCGAAGATCTGGCCAACATGGCGTCTTGGTGTTAAAAAGAAAATGGCTTTAGAACTGCCGCTGAAGATATTAAGCTCCACACTCCTTCTCCCATGCTCTTTCTCTCAAATCTTTCGAAACACTTCATTGGTCAGAGTTGCCTGGGCCGAAGATGGCTACTCCGCTGTTAGCAACCCCTTTTGACCAACGGGGTCTATGCAAGGTCACTCACATCAATTTCGTTTCCAGGTCAGTTTAGCGCAAGCTTTGTAGAAGTGTAAATCTTTGTTACACGTGATGTCCCCATTTCGCTTTTTACATTAATAATTGGCTAGACTACTTAGATAATGTTAACTTTTATAAGTTAACATTATATTTACTTTCTAATTAATGATTAAAATCATTTTATTTTGAAGTGGTGTAAAAGATTCATTTCATTAATCAATATATATTTGATTACATATGGATAAGAGAGAAATGGATTTAATTTACTTTATTTTACCAAGAATATAGTTCTTGCAGAATATGTAATAAAATTTCAAGAAATTATTTTAGTCACTAATAAATGTTTTATACAATATCTTCATAAAAGTTTCGAATAATAAAAGTAGTTTCAATTATTTGATTACAGTGTTAAAAAATTGCTGAGAGAGTTTAACGAAGTTTATTGAATTGCTTCATAAAATATGAACTTGAAGTGCCATTTATTTTACTTTGAAGATTTTTAAACACTTTTAGTATTTGGTGTGTTAAGGTTAATATTTATTATCATTAAATTTGCTTTCATAAAATAAAATACATCGTTTTCTGCTTTTTTTAAGTTTCACAAATGAATAAATTAATTATATATACACTCATGTCCATAAATTAAGGATAATTCAGAATCACACAGAAATTGATCTCTAAAATAAAAATTTCACCTGTAGAATTATCACACACATCTTGAAGAAGAATATGCAAATTGCAGGAAACCACCAGATGGCGCGGATAGTACGTCACAATGGCGAGAGTGTATGAAAGGGGTATATAAGGAATGGTAGCAAAGAAGTAAAATTGTTCACAAGCGCTTTAAAAGCCTTTCAGTGAAATAACCGCATAGTTATGGCACGAAGGAAGCATTTGGATGTTTTTTTACGTGGTAGAATTATCGGACGACTGGAATGTGGACGTACCCAGCTGGAAGTATCCGAGAAACTTGGAATCGCCCAGAGTGTCATCTCCAGGCTTTGGCAACGATTCAAACATGATGTTAATGTGAGTAGATGCTACAGCACAGGTCGCCCCCGAGTTACTACGCCAAATGTTGACCGGTATTTGGCAGTTACTGCCAAAAAAACAGACGGAGCACAGCCTCAGACCTGTCTCGTCAGCTCTCTTCAGCTACCGGTACTACAGTTTCAAGGCAGACCGTGTACAGACACTTAGGGAACATTGGTCTATATGCTCGTAGGCCTGTCAGATGTGTTCCCCTTACCGCAACTCACTGTCGCCTGCGATTATGCTGTGCTAGAAAGCATGCATTGTGGACACCGCAACAGTGGTCTTGTGTGATGTTTTCCGACGAGTCCAGGTTCAGTTTACATTCTGATTCTCGCCGGACTTTCATATGGAGAGCGCCAGGTACCCGTTACCACCAAGAGAACACATTGAACGACAACGTTACGGTGGTGCAGGATGGCTCGTTTGGGGAGGAATTATTCTTGGTTCCAGAACTGACCTGCATGTTCAGAGTGTAAAGATGACAGGCCACATCTATCGGGATGTCATTCTGAAACAACATGTACGTTTGTTTCGGGGCGCCATGGGTCCTGAATTTCTGTATAGGGATAACAATGCCCGACCTCACCGTGCAAACATTGTAGACGAATGCCTTCAATCGGAGGATATCACCCGTATGGATTGGCCAGCATACTCACCGGACTTGAATCCAATAGAGCATGTGTGGGACATGCTTGGCCGACGAATTGCAGCCCGTCAACCCCTCCCAACTGTCTATCGGAACTTCGGAGGGCATTGCTTGATGAGTGGTGTAATTTTCCCCAAGATCAGATTGATAATCTGATACTGAGCATGCGTAGGCGTTGTAACGCTTGTATTGCATCGTCCGGGAGACATACTCCGTATTAACCATCATACTAACCATGTTATACTGTTTTCTGTAAATATGTTCTTTTTTGAAATTTGCTCCAGGGAGTAAAAATCGCAATTTTTATTAATTATGTCAAACATATAGCATCTTTTGTGCTCTTTACTTTTGTTTAATAAATAGACTTTACAAATAAGTCAAATTTGTTTTGCTTTTGTCTCTTTCATTGCCTGAACTTCATTATATTTAATTTATGGACATGAGTGTATTTTAAAGGGTATAATATCTGAAAAAATAAGGATATATGTCGGACATAGTACATATATGTTTCATAGTGTTGTAAAGATGTTGTAATCATAACATAAATTCCAGTTATTATAGATGTCCAAAATAGTAAATTAGAGTGAAAATACTTATTATTACCCCTTTGAAAAAGAAAATAAATTTCAACACATTGCTTGATTAACGTTATTTTGAAAGTATCAATTATCAATTAACTTTTAAATGCCAATTTTTTACATATTTTTCACATTTTTGTTTATAATTTTATTCCTCATTATTTTTACTTTCTAGGAAGTTTTTTACAGTGTAATTTTCTGTACGATACTTATAGTTTAAAATAAACCCTGAATTGCTTACATGATGCATGAAAAGCCAAAAATATTTTAAAATGAACTTCCCCATAATTTTGTGTGTTAAATTTGAAGAATACCCATTTCGTTCTAACTAAAATAATTGCTACTAATTAAAACTGTAAAAATGCGGGTAGCTATTATATCTGTGCAACCATTTGTGTAAATAACTTGTGTAGGTTCATTAAAACTTATTTAATATTTGCTGTTGCTTTTATCATTAAAAAATAAATAACGCATAAACAATCGTAACGTGTTTTATTTCTGAAACATTTTCGTTTTTTTTACATAAACATTTAAATAAATAATCACTAATAGAATACATCTAAATGAACGCATTCACAATAACAATAAGATAATTACCCTCCAGTTGCTTTCACAATGAAACTGTTGCTAATCACCATATGTTCTGCTAATTATATTTCATTTCGAA
>CM063501.1:72065831-72113331 GCA_032207245.1 Pardosa pseudoannulata
AGACATTTAACATTAGTCAGTTTTGTTTTTATAAAGTTTAGTAAGGTTTAAGAATTAAAAATCTACAGTAAACTAAGAAAAATTAGAATAGAATGCATTTTTAAATATCTCTAAAGTAAGTAGTATGAAATTAAAAACTTTGTACAATTTTAGAAGGAGAATTATCAGTTAAACCCTTTATAAAACAATCTTATGTTTTTTTTCATATTCTTTAATTGCATAAAATTGTAGAAAACTCTTTGAATTTATGGGACAAAATAGCATCAAAACTGTTACGATGAAGTTATTGTAAAAATGAATTGAAAATGGAATTCTAAGAAAAAGCGTCAGAACTGCATTTCAGAATTTGTCGCCCAATTTTATACAATTATCATACGAGGCAATTATTAACCCTCTAAGCGGTTCGCACGTACAATTCCGCCTTTTGTCACGTACAATTTTCGACCTCCAAAAATAGTCTGAAAATCTATGTATTGTACATTTCTGCCAGTGCTTTCCCCATGGAGTTTTGAGGTAGGAGAGTCAGGTCGATTGTTTAGGAACTGCACCCCTCTTTGACTGACATTTATTGAGGGATGCACTCCTACTTCCTGAGGCACAAAGATGCTGATAGCTTTTCATGGCTTTGCCAATATCTATTTCGAAATATTTCGTTTGCGGTAACAGATGTATCTCTAATTGCACCACTTAAATATCTTAGATGACTTTCGTAAAAAAATATAAATATTTCTCTTAAAAATATTTTTATTCGTGCTTTTAGAATCCATTATTTTTTATGGGATGATCTGCGAGACTTCATGAGCTTTATATGTATAAAAAATTAACAATCTATAATGTCTATTTATATATCTGTTTATAACCGGAAGTAAATTTACAACAACGAGGATGGGTTTCTCGTATACCAATCTAGTCGACAAAGTGTGAAGTAAAAAATCATAGAACACTTTGGTCACTGACACAATAAAATTTTAACTTATCTTTTGGAGATTATTTTTCTACCGTGTGTTCCACTAGGAGGGTTAACATATTGTTTTCATATGGATAAATAATAGACACGCACCTGTGAAAGCAATGCAGAAGTTTAAGCTCATTCAATCATATCGTTAACGAATAAAACTGAGGGAGTCAAAAATAACTTATTTTAGACTTCGTCATTCTTTCTTCTTTTCAGTATTCCTTAAAGGGAGTTGATTAGTTTACCACTGTGTTTCATTTCAACTATCTAAATATGAGGAATGATTTGTTTTCTTCCAAAATTTTTACTATAATTTCATCTCCTACCACTGCCTCAATAAAAACTGTTATCCACAGTGTCATTGGGGCTATCTAATTATGAGGAAGGATTTGTTTTTTTCCAAAATATAACTATAATTTCAGCTCCTATCACTGCTTTAATAAAATCTGTTATCCACAGTGTCATTGCACTTATCTAATTATGAGGACTGATTTGATTTCTTCTAAAATATGACTATAATTTCAGCTCCTATCACTGCCTCTCCGAACGATGGCCGATTGGTTAGAGTGCTGATCGGAGTTCGTGGGTTCGATTGAATCCCACTGTGGCATGGATGTTCGTAGGCTGTAGGTCCCGGTCTCATTAGCCCTCTTATTGCAAAAAGTAGACCGTAGCACTCCAAACCAAACCTATCACTGCCTCAATAAAAACGGCTATCCACAGCGTCATTGCAGCTATCTAATTATGAGGATTGATTTGTTTTCATCCAAAATATGACTATAATTTCAGCTCATATCACTGCCTCAATATAAACTGTTATTTATTATAACTGCATGCAGAGAAATGTAATATAAAATTCTTTTTTGAAATCAGTATAGCAATAATAAAATACATTCTTCGTGAATAAAAAGTTTAAATGAAATTTATCACATCAATACGAACACAGATTTCGCTGTAACACACAATTTATTTATGAAACATCTTATCCGAATATATGCACATAAAATAATATCTAAAAAATTATGTTGCACAGTAATCAACAAGGGTTTTTGAAGGCTTTCCAAGGCTTTTGGAAATTAACTGTTTTGATAACCTTTCAAATAAGCATACTAAGAGCATACTTCAAAATCCCTTCTTTCTCAGAGTCACTGGATTTATCAGTGTTGATCACCTGTACTTTCTCGTGTGTATACACAGTTGAAAACTTTACAATTTCTTGATTTCAGAGATATGCTGCTTTTGAAAGCTTTCAATTAACACAATCTATGAGCCATCAGCAAATTTACTATTTTCTGCATTCAGATCTTACACACAGGGTAATTAAGATATTTTAATCCTAACAATTGCCGATTGGGGTAAGAAAGAATATTGTTCTAAACTTTTGTTAATGCAAGACAAACCATTTAGTTTTCTATGAATTATATCAATATATGGATAGATACATACTATTTTTAGCGAGAATGATATATTTTGTATCTTGCAAAATAATAATTTGACAAAAACATTTTAAAATACACGATATTTGAATTCTGTGCTGAAAAAGCCCTTTAGAAGTAATTTGTACAAGAAATAACGCTTATTTTCCTTAAAACTATTTTTGTCTTATTGTTATTTTCTAAAATGAAATAATATATTATTCTGAATTAGGAGTAATCTCATGTACTTTACAACTAATTGTGTTTAAAAATTTAACACTTGTAAACTTATTTGGAAACGTATGAAATGATAATTATTCTAACACAACAAATTCTAGACATACGTTTGAATTTTAGTCCATAAATATGACAAGCAATAAATTGATTAAAATGTGATCCACTTTTATAATTTAAGCTGGTACATTGTATTAAATGCTATTTCTATAAGGTCTTCTAGAAGGTTTTTGGAATATCAAGATTTTGAAGTTAGTCTCAAAATTTGGTGTCAAAAATTGTAGGTCCCGTAGCTTCCATAATTAAGGTAAACCCAAGACATTTACCAGCTTTTTCGTTTTCCTCCCAAAGCAGTGAATTTGGCCGTCATGAAACGATAAAGTTAAACACACTTAGGACGTTACCCTTTCAGTAATACATAGTTTGTAACAATATCTTATATGAAATTTGTTATGGAATATGTAACATGAAAACAAAAGACATTTTTAATAAAACTAATTTTCAAACATTTGATAATAGTATGAATGAAAAATGATTAATATTTAATTTCAATTTTAAACATTTGTACATATGTATTTAATGATATATTACATCATCAATTAAATCGATTAAAAATAATAAACATAATTCTAAAGAGTTCATGGTGGAAAGGACATAGAAGTACATATTCCTTAATCGCTTTAGTCGACCATTTTCTTATATGTTAAATAAGTTTTGTAAATTAAAAATATTCCATATAAAGTATATTTTTGATAATTAGTATATACTAATGACATTGATTTCTAGATAAATTACGAATAAGCTATGAAATAATATGAAAATCCTATGGTACTTCATAATTAAATTTTTTGTTCCTATAACCAGGTGATTATAAAAAATATATATTCGTACACTTTATGGGAAGTGTTTATTTTAAAACAAATATACTAAATTTAGCTTAGAAGTTGAGAAATGTATGCGAGAGTTTTCATAACTTCACCAATATGATTGCATACAAATATAAAAAATATATTACATACAGTCTGTTCCATAAGAGCCTGTCGTCTATTTCTCTGAAATTACAAACTACAAAAAATACATTTGTACCGTGCAGTATACATATTAAACTGAAATGCATTTCACCTAATAAGTTGTCCATTAATATCGATTATTATCGATTATACAAGAATCATTTTATCATTCGATTTTGATGTTGAATGACATTTACCCTTTTCCATTAGGTCATCAATATTTTGTACCACTTTATAACGTGCTACCCACTTCTTGACGAACGACTTCGACTTTCTCATGTACCGAGTTGCAGCTGCACAAGACATTTTTGGTCCTTTTGGATGGTTACACAGAAACACTGCCTCAAAACGGCTTGCATACGTGGCACTCATTTTGGAATTGTTGATTTAAACACAGCAAAACAAATCGAATAAAGAATATAACCATAAAGCATTATTCTGTAATGTTTGAAGAACACTTGCAATTAAGCTGGTATCTGCGCGCTATCTATTGACGAAGTTATGAGTGACACGCTTTTATATGTATATGGAATATTTTTAATTTACAACACTTCTTTAACATACGAGGTGCATCCAGAAAATAAGTTCCTCTATTTAAAATAAAAAAAACTTACACTTTTAATTACATATTTATTGGCAACAAGTACAGCAATGTTTCAGCTATTTTTCAACATAGCCACCACCAGAATTGAAACACTTGTCATATTGTGGATCAACTTTTGTATACTTCTGCCGTAGAACTCTGCCGCTTGTGAATGGAACCAGCCTTCCTGTCCTAGAACACCGTACACACTCCTTTACGTACCGACAGCTTATATTTGAATTTGGTCCTGAGCGAAGATCCGCTATGATTCCAATGCATTGACTACTGCTTGGTTTCCGGGGTAAAGTGCGAAATCCAAGCCTCATTGCCCGTGACGATCCTGTCGAGGAACTAGTCGTCGTCATCTTGATACCGTAGCAGAAATGTCAGTGCTGCTCCTAAGCGTTGAGTTTTGTGTTCGGATGTCAGTTTCGGCTCACAGACCTGACAGAGCTGACAATGGATTTAAATTAGAGCAATGCTTTGTGCATTCAAGATCACCGACCGAACCTGCAGGCGGCGGGAGAAGGAATTAAGAGTTTTCATTTCGGACTACTGCTACCACGCTACTGGCACGAATCGGGACTTGTCCAGCTGGCATATGATTAATAGGTCATAGATCTGTTACGCACGCGCAATTGACGCGGCTAATTACGTTTACTTTAAAGGGGAAATTATCGGGAAACTTACTTTCCGGATGTGCCTCGTATAAGACAATTGTGGACTAATGTGATAAAAGAATACGGTTATAGAAATGGTTTAAAAATAATAATGGTTATAGGTTATGGTTATAGAAATATAATATAATGATTATGGTTATAGAAATAAAAATTTAATTATGAAGTACCATAAGATTTTCATATTATTTCATAGCTTTTCGTAATTTACCTAGAAATCAAAGTCGTTAGAATATACTGATAGTCAAAAAAGGTATATTTTTGAGAATATTAAATATCGTAATATAATATTGCTTTTTTGAAATTCCTGAATAGAAAGTGATATTTTACAATATTTTGACAAGTAGTTTTGCTGAGCTCATCAAAACTATTTCAACGGTATTTTTTGTCGATTCGTCTCTTTTCAAAAATTCGCAAGATTTTATATTTTTTTTCTCTGCCCCCTAGCTAATGCTAGTTTGAAAATGACATAAATCCTCAAAGTAAAATATCGTTAAACATTAAAGCAGTATATTTTATTTGTGCAGGATATCATCTTAAGAGTTATCCTGATATATTATTCATGTAAATGTAACATTTATGTATTCATCCCTAAACTAATAGATAGATGATATAAAATTCAAAGTGATGAATTCTTAATCAAAGTGAATAACTTTTAAGTTTGAAAAAGAAAACTAAACGTTGAGAGTATATATAACGTTAATAACGGGATTAAACGTTAATATAAACTTTAAATGAATTGCTATTAAATTTTCATACATTAATTGAAAAAAATATTTCCTCCATTTTTAATTTTCTCCTATTTTTGAACGTAGCTCATAGGGCAATAAGCGGAATTTAAGGGAAATGTAAGATAATCCGAAGAAATTGTAGGGCTTGACTAAAGAACATGGTGCCATACCCAGCATAGCGATAAAGATCTGAACATGGTAGCCTAACATTTTCTCTTGATCTCGTCGAGTCCAAACAATCTGTATCTATATTTTAATTTATATTATACTTGTATCCAACTCTTCTTGTGGAGCACATTTCTTATATATTAAATGTGCATAATGCTTAAAAATATTAGATATAATAAATCATTAGATGTCATTAAGGGTAATTTTTAATAATTTGGAGCTGTTGGCTTTTTAATCTGTCAAAGGATTAATTGTTTATAAATGTAAATGCCCGCTGTCTCAGTGGTTTTGGATAATTAAGAAAAAATATATAATTATATTAAAATGACGCAATCTACATCAATTATAGTCGCCCAAATAGCAAGGGATACTACATTAATGGAAAGAAATACCTTTGTGTTTTATTAAACATTGATAATAATTTCACCAAATTTGTCAATGGGCACCCTATTCTTAAGTAGTACCAAATGTTGCAGTAATATACAGCGTATACTCTAAAGATTATAGACAATAGGATTTTATCTGTCAATGTTTATTATTGTAGAAATAAAAATTTGCAAACCAGACCAATTTTGCAGATGTATTTCAGTATGAAAGTGAACAATTATGAACTAATTTTTAGAATTTTAGTAAATTACAACGAAATGCACAAAGTCAGATACCTATACAATTATATGCTTCATTAAAAAGGCTTTTAATACAGTTTGTTTCATAGATTTTTTTTTTATTTGATCATAAGTGCTTTTAACATGGGATGCTGCTAAAGTATCTTTCGTCAGTTTTTGTGCTTGAAAGAGCAGATGGTACACCAAGTGAAACAAAGAATCGAGCAGTGCCAGTAACTAGGTCCTTTGCGGCCCATGGCAAAAAACTGGTATGCACCAGTCCATCATATATAATAAGAGAATATATAAACTCTTTTCTTTTGCTGTATTATATATTTAGAATGTATTATATAATACAGCACGTATTCTATTTACTATATTATATATTTCGAATATATTATATAATATACTGTATTATATATTTAGAATACATTATATAATATACTGTATTATATATTTAGAATATATTATTTGCTATTTTATTTATTACAAAACATTTTTTTTAATTCTTAATATATTCCTAGCATGTTACTTTTTTAATTTTTTTTCTTGTTTTCCGTTTATTAATATTTTAAAATATTTTTGAACACTCCTGTATTATTTTGCGGATGAATTGAACAGTTTAATCAAGGGGAATAATTTTTAATTGTTCGTTGACTTTCCATAAAAATTAACGTAAATTTATTTTTAATAAATTATATAAAACCAAACTTTAAAACAAATAACCGGATTTATATTAAAGCACATTAGGGGTGTTTGGTAAATATTTTGTTAGAATATATAACTAGTCTCAAGAAACACTTTAAAAAATAAGAAAATTCCTAAATTTCTAAGCACATTTTGTTTTATAAATAAAATTGGATTTTATTATAAAAAATTATGTTTCAACATTTCCTTATTTCTACTCGGGGTGAATCATCCTCTTTCGGACCTCAATTTCATCACTGCTCACCCATTTTGGTTCAACGAAAAAATACGGCGTCATCGGATGAGTAATGACTCATGGGCAGAGGGAAGAAGCAGACTAACGTATCCAAATGTTATTCTAGCGCAAATCCCACTAACATACATATATATATTGACGACGTGGTTGCGAACGTAAGTGTGTAACTTTATCCATTATGAACTTAATAAACCATCTTGGGCAGTAGAGAAAACCCATACACACCCTTCGGATGGGAGAGATAAGATGACTCAACCTACGTCATTGATCTTGTCCCATCGGGTATTTGCCTATTCCTTGATTTTTGTACAGATTATAGCCGCACTTCTGTTATGTCAAAATAATGAAGCGGTTTAGCTAGCGCTGTGACAGTTTCTTGCATCCCAAGATAGGCAATTTTTCCAGAGTGGTTTCTTCAAATTATTGCACGCTACTTAAATGTCTGAATACCACTGCGGACTATATGAAAAAATAGTGTAAAACAGTAATAGTGAAATAGTGTAATAGTGTCATAGTGTAGCACAGAAATAGTGTAATAGTGTTGCACAGATTATAGCAGCACTTTCATTATGTCAAAATAATGAAGTCCTGTGCATCACAACAAGGACACTTTTTCCAGAGTGGTTTCTTCAAATTTGTTGCATGCTACGCAAATGTCTGAATATCACTGTGAACTATGTCGAAAAATAGTGTAAGGTGTACTTTTCATGGTGCTATGTGTATGGTTTTAGGAATGTGTATGGTTTTAGGAAGTTTCCTTGGGGGAAAACTAACGAAACTTACTTTTGGAACCTCTTTCGTAATTTACTAATTTCTAATAATGATTCGGTGGAGCTAGAGCTGTGACTATTTTTTGCATCACACGATTGAAAATTTTTCCACAGTGGTTTCTTCATCTTGAATGCATGCTACGCAAATGTCTGAATACCAGTGTGGACTATGTGAAAAAATAGAGTAGGGTGTTCTGTTCATTGTGCTATGGTGTACGGTTTTAGGAATAAAGTTTCCTCGTTAAAATCTAACGAAAGTTACTTTTGGAACCTCCTTCGTAATTTGCTAAATTCTAATAAATTGTCCTGACAAGAATTCTTTTAATTAAGAAAGTTTTTTAGTGACTCAATGAAAGTTTCTGTCAATTTTTGTGGTACTTTTTGAATGTTTGCGCCTTTTCTTGTTTTATTATTGTTTTTAGAAGAATCAACCTCGCTTTTTAGGGCTCCTTTTTTATTCCAGAAATAGAATTATAATCCTTTTCTTCTAAGAACATATCTAAATAAACATATAGTTAAAGAGTTTTCTTTATCGTTATGCAATGATCATTTTATTGTTAAAAGTCAATGCGTCTTCATTATAACATACAGCAATTTTAAAATTATTTTTCTTATGACATTTATGAAATTAACAGTTGGATGCAGATTTTTTTTGATGAATTTGATCTTTTTTACGATTTATTTTCTGCAGTTATCTTTAAAATTAAGAATGCTTCCTTGATCTAAATGCTTACAAATTAATATTCCCAGTATAGTAATTAAAATGAAGTTAAAACAAGAAAATAATGATATTTTATTTAGAATATTGCGTAGTACATTAACCATGTTATAAAAACTGATATCTAAATTATTAAAATAATGTTTATTAAAATAACATTTCAATTACACATGTTAATTATTAGTTTTAATAAAATACTAGCAATTTTTTGCAGCATTATTTAACAAATTATTCTTTTTTTTATTATTATAGCAATTATATGTTATTACTATAGTTAATATTATTACTAAATAATGTTCATACATAATAACAGGCTTGATATGGAAAAATAGTATAATTTGTCTTTAAATGAAAGAAAAATATCAAGTCAGAAATCAAAATTAGATATCACACACAAAAGCACTTTTAAATGTTTATTTTTAAAGTATTATTTAAATCTATAAAGTGTAATACATTTTTCAATATATTAAATAAAATTCATATATAATAACTTTGTTGATATTGGAAAAAAATAATATAATTTGTCTTTAAACGAAAGAAAAATATCAACATGGAAACTAAAATTAAATAGCATGCAGAAAAACAATATTTTAATATGTTTAAAATAATTACCAATTAAAAAATAAATCTAAAAGGCTTAATAAATTTTAAAAATATTATAACGATTTACTGTAATTAAAAATATTTCGAAATTTAAACTTATTTAAAATATTTTTCGTAAACTTCTGAAAAACGAATAATCGAACACTCGGATACCCTTGCTCGTATTTCGATTCTGCATTTAAATTAGTTCAAAATTTAAATAAAAACAAAAATAATGTTTCGAACAAATATGTTAATTATTAGTTTTAATTATATACTAGCATTTTTTTAAGTACTATATAACAACTTAATTTTTTATATTATTACAGTAATTATATCTTATTGTAGTGAATACTATTAATAAATAATATTCATACATAATAACAAGCGTGATATGAAAAAATAGTATAATTTATCTTAAAACTAAGGAAAAATATCATGTCAGGAATCAAAATTAAATATCTCACACAAAAACATATTTAAAATAATTATTTTTAAAGTACGTACTATTTAAATCTAAAAAGTGTAATACACTTTTCCATATAGTAAATAATATTCATATATAATGACATTCGTGATACTGGAAAAAATAATATAATTTGTGTTTAAAAGAAAGGTAAATATCAACTTGGAAGCCAAAATTAAATAACATCCTCAAACACATTATTTTAAAATGTTAATTTTTAAATAATTTTTAAATAATATAATGTTAAATTTCAATCTAAAAGGTGTAATAAATTTTAAAAATTTATATATATATATATATATATATATATATATATATATATATATATATATATATATATATATATATATATATATATATATGTATATTATTGATTTTTATTTTATTTTTTAAAAATTTATATTAATTTATAATTAATCAACTTTAATTAAAAAATCTAAGATTTAATCTTATTTAAAGTCAACTTTTTTTGTTAACTTCTGAAAAACGAATAATCGAACAGTTGTATACCCTTACTTATGCCACGATTCTGCATTAAAATTAGTTCAATATTTAAATAACTACTTCTAAAACAAAAAGATCCCTCTTTAATTTAGGATTAGTGATCAACTTTGCTCTTAAATTCTCCATTAGCCGGAACTCACGCTTTGCAGGACATCTTTAAAAATCGAAGACATAATATCCTATTATATTCAACAAAATTTCTAAATATCTCAAAACTTTAAACTATGCATCATACCATTAGTCAGGCAAGTTTATGTTAGGAATATCCATCTTTTAGTTCGTAATGTGATTTTGAAAAGCATGCTAAACCAAGTCGTGCCGTGCATTAATATGGATCCTGCTTTTACCTCCGTAATGTCCCTCTGAGACCGTGCATTAATATGTATCTTTTAGAAGAATTGCATTCACGTACAGAGTATAGCGTCGATGTGCCCGGATTTCTCTGTCCCCCTTACGTTTATTTTACACAGATTCGTAAAGGTATCATGCCTACAGAGAATTTAAATTCTTATTTAGAGGATGTACTCGGAATAATTCGACGCAATTAAGCTTGCATTTTAAGATTTATATGCGATGGAAATAGTTTTCGAATGGAAGAAAAAATTTCCTAATGGATAAGTTAATTATTTTTTTCTTCGCTGCCGTGATAAGTTTTGGATTTATTCTCTTCTTTTGTCGAACCATTTTATCTTAGTATTTTTTCTTCGCTGCCGTAATAAGCTTTGGGTTTATTCTCTTCTTTTGTCGAACCATTTTATCTTAGTACATTTATTTCTAAAAGACAGATTTGCTGACTTATTATTATTGTGTATTTAGGAATGAGAACATATTAAGAGACATTACGTGAAATAGCGATGAAATAAGATGAAATACGATGTAAATAGAGTAATTTAAAATAAAATAATGGAGACAGGGATTTAATAGCCCTATAATTAATGTTACATTTAAATAATTCTAATTTGAACGAAACACCCCCTTCCACTGGTCTTTGTGAGGTTCCATTGTACATCATATATGCATATATATATATATATATATATATATATATATATATATATATATATATATATATATAAATATATATATATATATATATATATATATATATATATATATATATATATATATATATATATATATATATATATATATATATATATATGTATATATATATATATATATATATATATATATATATATATATATATATATATATATATATATATATATATATATATATATATATATATATATATATATTTATATATATATATATATATATATATATATATATATATATATATATATATATATATATATATATATATATATATATATATATATATATATATATATATATATATATATATATATATATATATATATATATATACATATATATATATATATATATATATATATATATATATATATATGTATATATATATATATATATTATATATATATATATATATATATATATATATATATATATATATATATATATATATATATATATATATATATATATATATATATATATATATATATATATATATATATATATATATATATATATATATATATATATATATATATATATATATATATATATGTATGTATATATATATATATATATATATATATATTATATATATATATATATATATATATATATATATATATATATATATATATATATATATGTATATATATATATATATATATATATATATATATATATATATATATATATATATATATATATATATATATATATATATATATATATATATATATATATATATATATATATATATATATATATATATATATATATATATATATATATATATATATATATGTGTGTGTGTGTGTGTGTGTGGATATAATAATGTTAAAAATTATATAGAATAGATTTATTAAAAACTTGTAATAGCTTGTTATTATTCTTTCAAATAAGTATAAATATAACTTTTGTTTATGTGCCGTACCGCAGACATTCGAAAGGTAGTAATTATTATTAATATTCTTGATCCAAGGAGATGAAGTTCTATTTTAGCATACATAAATAGTTCTAAATTAGAAATAGAATCTATGTTTTATTGTAACTTACATTCACTTGTTAAAATTACAAGTAATAACTACAATTTTAGTATTATGATTAGACAACAAATATTCTGTAAATAAAATTAAACGATGCTTATCTGAGAAAATTTTTTTTTCAGAATTGACAAACTCAATTTAACATATCTTAAATTATAATAAGCTATAGGTATGAAATTATAGACAGAAAACTTTTAATGGATTTATTTTAAAATACACCTGAAGTTACACAAAAATCTCTCACAATATATCTACCCCACTAAGAAAAATAAATAAAATTTAAATTTAGCTATTGAAATTTTAGATTTAAATTATTTTAACAAAACAACGAAGACAAACTTATTTAATAGTAATTTTAGGTTTTAAATGGCTTGTACGTTAACTCTATAAAATGTATTGAAAATTTGAAAAAGAAAAACATTTCCAACGAGTTATTACTTTGATAATCTAGCCAACGGTGATTGTGCAAATAATAAAAGTACATAATTATAGTAAATATGGATGCTAATAAATTTTCAACAATGCCATTGTTATTGTGACGGTGTGAAGAAATAAATGCAATATAGATCTTACAAAAATAATTTTATTAATATAAGAAAAATATACATTTCATCAGTGCATATTGCGATGAGTCAGATTGAAACATTCAAGGTTTGGTTTGGTTTGATTTGGAGTGCTACGGTCTAATTTTTGCAACACGAGGGCTAATGAGACCGGGACCTACAACTTAAAGCTGATTCCGAAATTCTACGAACATCCATGCCACTGTAGGATTCGAACGGGCGAACTCTGATACCGAAGGCCAGCACCTTAACCAGTCGGCCATCGTTCGGCGAAGCATTCAAGGCAAAGGAAATGTTAATCAACGAAATCGGAACACTATGTCACCACTTTTTTAGTCAATTTCTTTGCTCTAGGTCTTCCTAGCTGCTTTGAATGCTAAAGAATGAGAGCAATCACTTAGCAATCGAAGCACGATTGTTTGAAAAAAAAGGATAATCGTAACAATTACCTACCGCACCATGGGAGTCACCAGCGATCCCTACCAGAAAACTGCTTTAAGCATGAATTTATTTTACTGCTGCAAATAATATTTCAGCACAATATCCAGCCCATAATTTAAAGTCGTCACCGATTTGGGCAAACTATCAAAAATGCTTCTGACAGTCGACGTGGTAACCTAAACATAAAATCTGAAAATCCCGTATTACGTTACTATGCCTAAGTAAAGTAATTTGTACAAGACCTTATACATGAAAAAAAATATATTTATTTTAAAATAAGCATAAATACACTAATTAGAATTTTGTATCTGATATACCCTTAATATGCTATGCAATTTTTGATTCAAATTTTATTATTAGATTTTAATTCCGAACTACATATCAGTAGACTCTATGTTGAAATCCTGCCTTTGCAATTTTTCTAATAGAAAGCTCATTTTTGTAAGTTGTAAGTGAGGTCATTATTGTAATTGGTCCTATAGAGCACGAGGACTAAGGGATATGGCATTTCTCATCAAGCATCTGTAAGTAGATCTTTTAATCAAAGTCTTTCAGTTTTTGAGCTGCATCTACTCAACAGAGACCCTAGAATCAAAATATAATTGAAATTTTTCCTATGCACTTTCTACCAGAGAAATAAACATAGATTTCCTTTTCATTATATGTTTCCTTAATTCATGAATATCACTGTAAAGCTATTTTTTTTAAATAAAAAATTGGGCAAGGCTGCTTTGGTGGTAGCAAAATAATAAAGTCTCTAATCTAAAAATAATAGCACTTTCTTCTTCTTATTTTTAATTTAAATGAGTGCTTTCACTTGCTTTTGTAAAAAAGATAACTAGAAATCTTGTTTTCGACAAACTATGTATATAGAATGTGTGTTCTTTTCAAGACTTGAGTGCACTTTAGAAAGTATAAAAATTACGAATAAAACAATGATTTTTACTTGAGAAGCACAATTATAAAAGTTTTTAATTTATAGAGAGATTTCTTTTCTATTCTAAATAGAAGTTGTGTACCGAAGGAATCCGAGGGTAACAAATAATCTTCCAAAAACTACTCAAGAGTATTTTAAATTGCTGCGTGAAATGATCTGTGATTCTTTTAGATTTATTTATTGTTCTTTCGTAATTTTCAGCAGAACCTTGAAGGATTTTCTCGAAACCCAGACTAAAATACATATTTACAAAATAATGCTATTAGAAAACGTTAAAATGACTGATATGCTTTTATTTAAATACCATTCTAATATCAGATTTGAGTATTTTCAGCATTGTTACAATTTAAAAAATGATTTAAAACATTAATATATATACACACAATATATATATATATATATATATATAGATATATATATATATATGTTAGTATAAGACCAAATTTATTAGGATTTCGATGTGAATATTATATAATTTTAAATTCAACCACAGGGTCTTGAGAGTCTATAGACTTATAACAGAAAGACCTATCACGTGGACGAGAAAATTCAAAGATTGATTCAAAAATTAATCAACATTACAACATGTATTTACACTATTTTTATAATTTAAATTCAGGTAACCAATGAACTTTAGCCAGTTGGTGTATTTATTCTCTTATATATATCATGAACTATGATTTGGCTCAGTGAAAAGTTTATAGAAAAGACCAGGATAATGTTTTAAATTAATAATAAAAACATAAGAAGTCTATTACTTGCTATTGTGAGGAAGATTGCAGATATGACTCTTCATCAGTTGAGGCTAGGATGCTCTACAGGATATTGGCAATGACTATAGTTTCAGAATGCAGTTGCTTATTTGCAGTGCAACCAGGGGATTAGAGGAAACTCACAGGCCTCTTTGACGACTTCGACAGACGGCGGAGATGAGTTGGGTCCCATGACCGCTAATATATTTGAGTGAGGGAATATACTTTCTCTAATACATCGTCTGCGTTCTTTTTGGTTAGTTTTCTCGTCCTTCTCTTCAGTTCCTTTTTCACCACTCTCACTTTCTTCAGGCCCGATGAGCCAGAACTCACTCCTCTTGTCCTATTTTTTAGCCCCCTTTCTCTAGCTGCTTCACATTTTAATACTTTTAATAAGCTCATCTTTCTAAAAGCAGAAAAACAATAAGCATCCTTCGTCTACAGTATTTGCTGCCTCTCTACCGAATCTTGTTCTTGCCGTGGCTTATAAATCTTTTCCCAGCCTCATTCATCTTTGATGTCATTTTTGAAGACACTGTTCTTATCTCTGTCCGGAAATCTTACACCTCCCTGAAGAATCATAAACCATCTCTTATCTTTTATCAGACGTCTTTGATCCTCTCTTCTAAATTAGTGTTCACATGTATGAGGCTTGATTCTATATATATATATCCATTAAATAATCCGCCAAACTTTCTTAAATATATTTTTTTTGATATATTGAATTGCCTCATAACAACCACTTCACATATTGATAAACATCAATGAAACATTAAGAATAAGAGAAGTAAGATCAAGATGGATAAACACTCTGTCAACAATTTGCCAATGTTTTCTGTTAGAACATTTAGTTTCCACATATAAAGGACATAACACTGGTATTGCTTTTTAACGTTCGTGCTTTAATCATTGAATATTCAACATTAAGTAAGAATTTGAACGGGTATCTTGCAGTACCCCTGATCTCCGAGACCACGTCATTTAATAATGAGGATATCCTGGCGTTCAAGAAAAGCACTTGCATTAACAGAGAGCTAGTTAAACATAATGTCCAACGATCGCAGGAGACACACCTTTCTATGTTAATCAAGAGATTCAGACATGAGAATGATAACTGCAGTCAGAGAAAATATCGAGACACTGGTAAGAAGAAATGAAAGCCGACTTAGTATCCAAGAGTGACTTCCAATCTTCACTTGTTCCACTAAGAGCCTGGCCGAGTCTCAAAGTCATTAAGTACTTCATGAGTCCCCATAATTAGTCAAGCTCTCTGTCAGGATTTACTTGAATATCATCGAAAAATTAAATACTTCCTTCAAAATTGCCCCGAGCTATAATTTAATTCTTTCCTGCTAGTTATTTTAATATTGTGTTGACTATTTCGTTACAGGTCTATTTACATTATTGAATACATTTTAATTGTATGTGTATCGTTATAACGAGTTGGGAATTTAAAAAACCAAAAATATTAATTTTTATTGAATACTTTTAAAATTTTAAGTTTGACTGAATTTTAATGCTCTCTAATTAATATCGGATTAATAGATAACGACCGTTTTAAATTTAACAAAATCTAAAATAAATGATTTTAGGGAAGACAGAATGCAATCATATCTCCTTAATATTATATATAAAAAATAAATACTAATTTACTTGAAAAAAAAATAAATATATCTTCAAAAATAGTATATATAATATTTATATAATATATATATTATATATATTTATATATATATATATATATATATATTTATGTTATATATATAATAATTGATATATATATATGTATATATATAATGTAAAAAAAAAAAAAAATATAATTTTTAATATGAATACTTTTAAAATTTTAATATTTTGACTGAACTTTAATGCTCTATAATATATATTAATAGATATATATTTTAAATTTTAAAAAAATATAAATAAATTTATAATAGAATAATATATATATTTATATATATATAATATATATCCAAATTATATATATATATATATATATATATATATATATATATATATATATATATATATATATATATATAATATGTACGTAACGTAACCCTTATATACTCTTATATACGTATATACACTTATATACGTATAATACCCTTATATACGTAACCCTTATTAACGTAACCTTTATATACGTCACGTAACCCTTACGAGATAAAGATACACAAAGACAATAAGGATACACACACAGAATGTAGTGTAAAACGCTGTATTATACAAAAAAACATCAATAATATTAAATAAAAAGTATTGTAGGAGTATTATGTTCGAAATGTCTGCCATTGGCATGAATGCATGAATACCACACCGACGCGACATGGTTGGAGGACATTTTCGAAAATTCCGGTCGTTTCAGGGATTGTAGAAGCTACAATGGATATTCATGCCACCAGGTCCATTGCATAATTGAAGGACGTGTCATACACAAGGCACTTCATGGCACCCCAGAGAAAAAAAATCCAGAACAGATACATGAGGGGATCTGGGAGGCCAAGCAACGGGGCCACCAAGCTCAATCCACCTGTTTGAAAATCTCTGGTCTAAATGCTCAAGAACACACCCTCTTCGAATACGGTTGTTCGTGATGTTCGTGGCTGTACAGAACGTTCAATCGTGGCTCTGAAGGATCCATGTTCA
The DNA here is from genome assembly GCA_032207245.1 of Pardosa pseudoannulata. Classification (NCBI taxonomy): domain Eukaryota; kingdom Metazoa; phylum Arthropoda; class Arachnida; order Araneae; family Lycosidae; genus Pardosa; species Pardosa pseudoannulata. The sequence continues at coordinate 72,083,641 of CM063501.1, forward strand.
GCGAGGTTCTGACGCACCCGGGCGAACATTTGATGATTCGGTTGCCGCCTCGTTGGGTACTTTTTCCGATACAACTGAACAGCAGCACGTCCATTTCTGTTGGCTAGACCGTAGATGAAATGGATATCTGTCAACTCGGCGTTCGTAAAATTATTCACGTTCATCGCACGCTGTCTGTGTCTGAACTGAGGAAACCACACTTGCCAATCTTGAGAGGTGGTGTATAGCGCCACCTATTGCTTTCCGCCCATGCTTTAATATGTCATTTTGGGTCCTCATAATGTTCTCTACCTCCCCTCCAAGTTTGTACACGGACTTTGGGGACACCCTGTATATTGCCCTATATTCATGATATTTTGGTGCAAAGAATAAATTCTTTGCATAAATATAAGGTCCTTTATAAATTTATTTTTTACAAACCAAAACCGTCTTCAAGATTCTTCTAGTACAATCTTTCTTTCAAATTTTAAAACACTGAAAGTTTTACTTTATAAATAATACTGTATATAAAATATAATACAATGAATTTTTAATACCAGCATAGAAATGTAAATAATAAAATATTCTGGTATTTTTTATAGTTGTTGGAATGTGTTATTTTATAAAGCTAGAAAATATAACATGAAAAATCAAAATGTTGGCTGGAGGTTAGGAAAATTTTAATGATTCTAAAGTGTTTTTTAAGTAAAATAAATATCAATTTCACTTAAACTGAGAAATATGTTATAATATTTAAAAGTCAGTACTTTTTAAAATGTATATAAATAACTTAAAATTGAAGTTATAATAAAAATTTTGGTACTCAAAAGTACGACTTTTTGTATGAAATTATTTTAGTTCTTTAAACAAAATTTCTTATGATATAATATTTCTAGAGTTGTTTACTGTATCAATTTTTCGTAGAAGTGTTTAGGATTACTTCAATTTTAACATATATGTAACATATAGTGTATACATCTCAAATTTCAGAATATATAAAAGGTATTGTAGCAGCTGTTACAATATACGGCATTTTAAAACAACTTTCTTTTCGACAAAAATAGTTTTGTGTATGTGAAAATTATATATATTATACAACAAGATACAATATACATAGTACAATAGGTTAAACGAATAAAGGGTGAAAATTATTCCAGCGAATTTTAACTTTTCATAGTATTTTTTAAAGATAGGAATTTTTACTTTTTACCATATTTAGTATCTATGTTTATGATTTTTAAAGTATAAAAATATGTTTAGAGGTTCAAATTTCATTATAACTGAATCAAACAACGTTGGTTAAGAGAAAGAATATACTATATAGCATTTTTAACGTCAGAACAAACAGTTTGTTCTCTCTTTCAGAATATTGGTGTACGTTTTAGTTTTGTAACCAATAAAATTTATTTCATTCTCTTCTCTCTTCCCTATTGTCACTATAACGTGCAAAATTGAACACATGTATTTTACATTCTGCTTAACTAATCCATTCCTAGATTAAGGCTACATTACAAGACAAGTATTTTTTTTGGTGGGGTGTGTTCATTCGCTTAGTAACATGTATTTCGAATTTCAAAAGACAATCAAATTATCTTTTACCCTCAAACTATATGAATAATTATTTCAATAGAACGATAAAGTGCTCTACAAAAGAAGAAAATAGATATACCTCAGCCCTATGTGCTAAAACAAAGACTTCAGAATCATTGATTTCCTTCAACGAGTTTTGTGTCAGTATCGGCTAAACATCAGAGGCAAGCTATGGTGGTATTCAGTTTATAGTGAAATATGTCAGTTGTAATTCCTTGGCGGATGCATAAAATTTGAATAAAGTGTAAAAAAAATTTACAACTGTAATAATAAAAGGAAGAATTAAGAAGTGTTGAATATTTTTGCTACAGATCTTCTGTAAATGTACAGGAAGGGGAATATTTCAAATACCTTAACCATTTTAAAAAATAAATAAATAAATAAATAAAATAAAGAAAGAAATTTTTACAATGCATGAGAAAAACATCAGCATTTATTGCAAAATACCTAACCCCATACTACAAAAGAAATATTTCTCTTATTCCGCCTCAAGGTAATGTAGAAACTAATTATGTACTAATTAGTTTCTACATTATGTCATAAAGATAATATTGGTAATGATGTTTAAATGCATGAGTTCTAATGTCTAATATCAAATTTCTTTGTACCCCATTGGGCAATGCTACCATTTTGAAAACATCTTCTAAATTCAAAATTGGGTAATATATTTAAAATTATTTTTTTAAAAAGTATATCAAGGGTTTTCTTTACTTGTAAAGAAAAGCATTTATCTATAAAAAATAGGAGGTAGCATACAACGGCGTTTAATCCAAAAGAAATGTTGATAAAATATTCAATTGCAAATATTTCTTATCAAAGTATGAACTTTTTTAACATTAGAGATAAAATAAAGCCACCTTTTTGATAAATTTCTGGCATTTTACCAGACTTAATGAAATGCGGGAACAATAAGTTGCACTCATACATACGATACTTTATAAAAAAGACTAGAATGTAATAATAATTTTGTTTATTCATTTTTAGAGTTATTTTCAATAATTTAAACATTGATGCCTAGAATCACTTTATTAGGAGTGACTAATCCATATAATAGTTTGCAATGGTTCTAAGATTTCTCAGAACGTGTTTTCCTTTTCAGTTATGTTAATAAAAATACTATAAACAATCTTTTGAAAGTTTGAGTGCTTGCTATTATTTATAATTTCGCTATTTGGATTTCCCATATTTCTGAAGTTCAAACGAAAATTTAATTTCACGGCAGACGTAATGGCAAAAATCGTGATAAATGGACTTAAATTAAATTTTTACTCGTATTTTACAGGATTTTGATTACATGTCATACCTAGGAAATCTCTTCTTCATATTCTTTCCTTTTTTAAAAATAGCTTTTTAATAGTAGTTTGAAATGTAAGAGAGCTAACCATTCACAGGACTACCTGTAAAACTCAAAGTTGCTTTGTTTGCTTTACTATGTGCAGTCACAATACCTAAAAACTGCGATATTCATGAATAAAAATACATTCGCCAGAAGTGACTCAAGCATTAATTTGTTAAGTAACCTTTACGGTTTGTCAATAACAGTCAATTATTGGTATTTCTCATATGCATATCCATTTTCAACTATTGGATATGAGCGATATTTTTATATTAAAGTCAAATTATCTATTCTTATTAACATGATTTTATGCATTTTCACAGAATATTAATTAGTTCAGGACATTGAATTATTTATTTAGAAAACAACAACCGAGTGGAATTCCTATGAAGAATCATATGATAAATCCGAGGATCAACTTAAATTCATAAAAGTGTACTTATATTGAGTCTTTTTAGTAACAAAATCGTAGTTGTTAAATTATAAAACCTAAATTGGAAACAAAATATTAATCTAAACTAAATAAAGATAATTTATGAAAGTGTGGATCTGTAAAGTTTCAACAATGTAATCCATTTCTGAAAGGACTAGAGCTTTTTAAATGATAGAATTAAATAATCAAAATGGTATTTTACTTTCAAATGTTAAATCAGGTATAACTATTATTATATGCTTACCGTTATTATAGCAATTCTTACCTGCACATCCATCTTTTTGTACAAATTCTACAAATTTTCTAAGGATTTAATGAGGAGCGATTTAATAAAAATAATGCTAAAGCATCGTGCTATATAGAATACTTGATTTGTTTGAAGTGCCTTTATTGCAAGATACCCAGTTTTAGTCGATATACGAAACAAAATATTGAGTATACATGCAACAAATTTATAAGATACATTGCATCAGGAAAATCCTTAATGTACACTGAAGAGTCAATACATTATTACAACCCTATTAAGAACATCTTGGACGACATTTAGCCCTCAAAACCGATAGCACTGGGAGTGGCATGGCCTTCACAAGGTACTGAGAAGTAGCCTGAGGTAACTGATGACAAGCGGTCACCAACTGGTCCTCCAGTTGCCACACATTAGGAGAGGTACCGTGACGACAGGTATTTGGTTTTTCATGTGGGAACACAAATGCTCTATTCGGTTAATGTAAAGGGAATTTCGAATCCAAGACATGACTTGAAAATCATTGGAATGTTCTCTGAATCACTTCCTAAAGATTGATCTCATGACACCATGGAACATTTTGTTGGTAAACACCATTCTAACACTGTTGTCATGAATATGTGAATCTCATCTGCAAGGAAGTTCATTTAGAACTCTAACATGAGGGATTGTTCTATGGGGATTATGAGCTTTAATATGATCCATGAATACACTGCTCACACCATAATATCCAAGCTACCGGTTTGTATCATTCCTGTTTTCTCTGCAAATCGGAGTATTCACACACTAACATCGAAGTGATGGACCACAAAACGTGATTCGTTGGAAAATGTAACTTTCCACCAATCTTCTAATGTCGATTCCTGATGATTCTTTGCCAATTGTAGACACAGGGGGCGGTGAAGTGCCATCAGTGCAGGGTCATGTCTCGGCTTCCGTCTGTGTTGGGCCCTTACGCAGCAATGTACCTTCCATAGTGTAATGAGAAACAAAATCTGTATCTCCACTGTTGTGGGAGTTGGTGATTTCGACTATTGTATCTCATCGGTCACGGTGAACATTACTAAGAAATCTGTGTTCTCTTCTGGAATGAATGCGCCGTGAACGACACAAGACGTCTGATGACATGTTGTTTCACCAACTATACGCAATTTTCGATATGTACTCAAAACACCTACACTTTAACAGCCGGCTAAATGCTCATTTTCTCATACTGATGTTCCCTGTCTCCAGACCAAACGATTTTAATTTTATCGAAGCTCGGTAAATAAGATGCTTTTCCCATTATAATGCTAACTGAGCTATGTTTGTAAAGAGAATTCACAATCGCTTTTTATACTTCAACATCAGCCAAGCACTCCCATTAGTTTTGCTCCTTTATAAATAGAGGGTAGTCATAATGTAATGACTATTTAGTGTTTGTTATCAGACAACATAAATTCTATGATATTTTTTTGTATATTAATGAATAACTTTTTCTTGCAGATTTTATGCAACGTCACTATTTATACTGCAGTTAACATTTCCATTAAAACTGAAATATCTTAAGTTAACATTTTAGGTATTTTGTCTCCTTAATAGAAAACTAGAATTGGTCTTCTGAAAACTAACTAAAGTTAATAAAAATATTCTACACATGAAAATATTTCAGTGTTTTAATATATTTTTAAAAGAACAGGAGAGTAACTGTCAAAACCGAAAAAAAGATAATGAATCACCGGTGTTAGATTTCTTGATGATTTTAAACTATTATTAAATTTTAAATTCTAAACAAATTATTTTAAGGCAATACTCAAAATTCCTTCTTCTCAAGAAATTTAATCCCGTACTAAAATGCAATTTACTTATCTTAATATCATGCACAATTATTCTCCATTATTTTACTCATTTTTAATAAGTACACTTTTAAAAACACTCAACTAAATTATATTTTAGTAAAAAAGTACCTAAAATAAGTGCTTGAAATTAATCAGGAAGAGCCAGGTTTTAGCTCGTAAATATTTTAAAACACTTTCTTCTTTTAGAAATATGAAAAAATTAGCAGTTACTCAACTTATCCAAGACAATCAATAAATCTTTTTTTTTCTAAATTTTAGTGGAAAAAGTCTAAGGTAAGTAAATTTCTTTCTAGAATATTTGTTTTTTGAAAGGGATATTAAGTATTTTAAAGGTTCAGGACTGATAGTTCTATTCTTTAACATGTACGTCTTCCAATATACGTCTTACCCTTAAGCACACCAATAAAAATCACATTCATAATTCTTGATATATAGAGGGTTTTTCAAAAATGACTGGTATATTTGAAAAATCAATAAAAACTAAACGAACAGTGATAGAAATGCACAGTTTATTGCAATATGCTTGAGACAATATTAAATTTTCAGGCAGACAAACTTTCAAAATTAGTTACAATGTTCCACAACAGATGACGCTGCAATCTGGAAAAATCTAAACTACGATATTTTCCAGATATGCACCAGGCTCAGCAATCATATGGCGTATTCTCAGAACAAAATTATCAGAAACCCGTGTAAACGTCTCAGGCACGTGGCTTCATATGCAGAACAAATGTACTCCTCCAGTTGTTCAATTGTTTCTGGATAGTGGCGGTACACCTGGCCTTTTAAAACTCCCCACAGAATAATATCGTAGTTAAGATTTTTTCAGGCTGCAGCTCCATCTGTTGTGGAATATTGTAACGAATTTTGAAAGTTTGTCTGCCTGAAAATTTACTATTGTCCCAAGTATATTGCAATAAACTGTATTATTACCTGTTTCTATCACTGTCCGTTTAGTTTTTATTGATTTTTCAAATATACCGGTCATTTTCGAAGCACACTGTCATATAGCCCCCAAATCTGCACTATTGTTAAACCTTTTCTGTAGACTATTTTATGAATTATATCATTTTAATAATTTTATTTCAATTCGCATGTAAGAAAAATAAAAAGTTATAAAATGAAGAAAAATAGGGGCGCCAAATGCAATTTAAGATTTACGGATTAATAAACTCTGTTTTAAAATTGATCGAATAAAATGGCTCATCTGGATTCACAAAGAATGTTGTATATTAGATTAAAATTCGTCAAATTAAAAACAACAAATAAATATAGTAAAATAGTTAGGGAAATGAGATTATCTAAAACTACGTTTACACAGCTAGTAGATTTTTAAACACGTATTTAAGTGGAAAATATATTAAACTTCCCTAACATATAGATGCCAAGTCCAACATAAAATGATTTGTATAATATATCAGTCTAGATTAATAAGGATTTCTTATTAATAGAGAGTTTGTATGTATTACAAGGTGCATATTTCTTCTAAAACAGTAATGTACTCTAGGAATGAGTAGAGAGGTAATTCCAAGAAAACTGATGCAAAACGTCTACACCTGTATTAAACGTTTCCTAAATTATATAGTGGAAGGTTCTTTTGAACAGTACTTTATGAACTTCTCATTGTTTATTCTTCTAATGTCAGGAACTGCAAGACGACCAAAAGATAACGATGGATAACTCGGACAGTCGTACCAAAATTTTGTGTACTTCTAATTTGGTTATTTAACTCTAAATTCGTTTGATAGCAAGGCGTATAAAAGGTCTATGGGTAGTGACTGCACATTGGTTAGGATTAGAGCGCTGTGATCTACGTTTTGCTAAACGAATGCTATTGAGACCAGGAGTAACTATTTAAAGTCGATTCCTAATAGATATGGTCATCCATACATGCAGTGAGATTTAAATCTAGAAACACCGGCACTGGAGTGCAGCACTCTATTCATTCGGTCATCGTTCAGGGAAAGACATAATAGTTCTGTTTTTTGAGAAGGGATCTAGGAAAAACACTGCTGTGGCGTAGTGCATTGCTGTTGTTACTTCAAATCCATTTGTCTACGTTAAAATAATAACCCAAGTTTGCTTTATATCATCTTTATTACTAATTATAGCAATTTTCTACTGATCTATATTACAAAATACAAATATATTAGTGAGAAGAAAAGATAAGGAAAAATGTTAAAGAAATATAAAAAAATAAAAAGTAAAACAGGCTTTCCACGTGCTACACCTAAAAGAAAAATTGCCAAAAACCTATGAGCACGATACATTATTTTCCTTCCTTCTAAATTACTCCAGCAACCCTATACTTTTTTCACCAAATCTCTTTCAACTCGTTGCCGTTCCATTATCCTGTGCTGATGCGTCCGTTGTTTCATTGAACTGAGCACAATGCGTCCTTTCCCGGCCTGTCCAGAATAACCGGAACTCCAGACATGGTCCTGAATTGCCTCCAGGCAACCAATCGCAAATCTCCAAACATATTGAAGTTTAAGAGCAGTCGTTTCCACTGGCCACATCACATACCTCCTGGAGTAGCGAAAAAATACTTGGGCATGCAACCCACAATGTGTGAGTGCGGCGAGCATGTCAGTTTCACAAACCTTATGTAAAATATTGCTGCACTCTCAAAAACACAAACACTTTGTTCAACTTTTTTCCGACATCAAAGCAAACAAAACTTATCAAAGACATACCCTATATTAGAAATGCAGTACCTTAAAAAAATTACATTCAGATTATCATATGTTTTTAATAAAAAATAGATTTGATAAAACAGATGTTAGGAACATCTTGTTTAATCAAATTTGGTTAATTTGGATGATACTTAATAATAGTTCCTAGGAAGCCATCTAAATAAACATTTATATATATATATATATATATATATATATATATATATATATATATATATATATATATATATATATATATATATATTATATATAATATATATATATATATATATATATATATATATATATATATATATATATATATATATATATATATATATATAATATATATATATATATATATATATATATATATATATATATATATATATATATATATATATATATATATATATATATAAATATATATATATATATATATATATATATATATATATATATATATATATATATATATATATATATATATATATATATATATATATATATATATATATATATATATATATATATATATATATATATATATATATATATATATATATATATATATATATATATATATATATATATATATATATATATATATATATATATATATATATATATATATATATATATATATATATATATATATATATATATATATATATATATATATATATATATATATATATATATATATATATATATATATATATATATATATATATATATGTATCTTCCAAATCAATAGTTAAAAACTTGCAACATAGTTACATTATTACCTACATCGATAAAGTTGCTTCTAATTATTCATTTATTTGTAAACCATATTATAAGGAAGTAATACGTGGTTTTTATAATAATGCAAAATTATATCGCATTTATGAATACAGTGAAACCTCCCTAAAGAAACGAATTTTAGCTTTATATAAAAATATTGGTATATCTATAAGTAAAATTATTTTTCCAATTAAGTTCCGTCCTGTTACAATAGGTTATAAAACTTGTATTACTAAGGCTAATTTATTGTTATTAAAGGTATTAAAACTGTTGTTGATTAGGATAAATAATTTTGGTTCAGCCATTATTAAAAATAGCTTTGAATTAATTGACTAATTAAAAGATTATGACGATTTAACACAGTTTAAAGGTTATGATATTGAGGATTTATTTAACAATATCGATACTTTGGTGGTGTACAATATTGCTATGGAATTTTATGGTAGATATGATTTAATGGAATTCATTTCAATAAAAAAATATAAAAATTTACTCAAAATAGTTCTTTTTGAAAATTATTTACATGATGGCTCTAATTTTTATCAACAAATTTACGATGTTCCTATGGGGGGAGGTTGTTCATCGGCTATTGCAGATCTGTATTTACACTTTTATGAAACTAAATCTTAAAAATGTTTATTTTTATCGATATGTAGACGACGTCATTATCGGTTTTAAAGATAATAGAGATTTTATATTAAATTTTTATCATGAAAATATAATTTTAAAGGAAATATCTAATAGAGCCGATGGATTTTATAACTTTTTGGATTTGATGGTAAAAGTTGTTAATGGGCGTATAGAATATCACATGTGTGATAAACGTGAAACGTATAATTTTAGAATTAATCGTATAACAGATTGGCAAAGTAAACGAAACATTAACGTAAAACGTAATATCATTTTAAATTTTATGATACGGTGTATAAGACTAAACACCTCAACTTCAAATAGAGATAATATTATTAAGGAATACGTCAGCCAGATTTTAACTGCGGCTTACCCACGTTTATTTATACTTGGAGTTATGCAGTCGTGTCTTGGATTGGGTAGAGAGGATGTTATGCGTCTTGTGGGTTGGATATGAGTATGAGTATTTTTACTTTGGTATTCTTAGTGGTTTTTATAATCCATTTCAGTATTTTTTAGTGAATTTTATAATTATAATTTATACACTGGTTTGTTGAAATAGGTTTAAATTTCATTTTGTTTATGGTATTGCTTTTTGTATAAATTGTTTGTAGACTTCAGTCTGTTTTTATTGATGTACTTATGGTTACCGGGAGCGTTTCATATGATTAAAATGGCCATTTAACCTTAATGTGGGGGTCGCAATTCCCCCCCACTTCAAGTACACCAATTCCATATTTGTTCCAATATTTGTTCCAATTCTTTATTTTTTGATTCCTTTTAATTGCTATATATATATATATATATATATATATATATATATATATATATATATATATATATATATATATATATATATATATATATATATATATATATATATATATATATATATATACATATATATGTCACATATGTGACACGTTTGTAATATATATGTTTTAAGTTTAAAGTAGAAAATATTCTTAAAAGAAAAATTAAATTATCCAGTAAAGGATACTTTAATATTTACGGATGATTTCATACACAATCCTTTTATTGATTCTTAAGTGCCCTCCTCTGTGAAGATCGATAGCGCTGTAATTAATTACACCAAAATTCTAAAACAACTTTGAAAATCCCTTTAGAAAAGTTTCCAAGGAAAAATCATAGGAAGATGACAAAATTAATAATTTTCTAAGAGAGATAAGTGACTAAAATAATGCCTTGGATTATAAGCTTATCTAATCTAGAAATTGGGATATCTTTGATCATAATTTAAAGGTGGTTCTGTAAAAAGTGAATTAAATTGTTTGAAATGTGCTTTGCATAATTTTAATGTTTCCAGATTAGGGAGTCGGCAATTTCAAAAGAGTTTCCTGTCTCGTTACCTAAAGTTTTGACAAACTTAACAATAGGAAGTTTACATATTTTGTTCTAATTATTTACGTTAGCCTCCGATTAAAAATGTATTAAATAATTCTGCCAATTCATTACATACATGATTGTATATTTAAATGGTATAAACCATTGTTGAAAATAAAGTTTTCTCTACAATATGTTACGTTCTCTTTTGTAATTAAATTAGTAACAATATAGTTGTTTGTTACCTTTCAGTAACTTACGTAACCTTTACTTAAATTAATATTTCCGATGCCTATAGATTCCTATAAAAGTTAGCAACTACAGACTTTTTCTGAATTTTTTATATAGCACAAAATATTATAAATAAAATTGATAAATTTCCTGATTATTTTTGTCTGTCATTTTTTATTATAAAGCATTGAATGTTATAATTTAAAATTATGTAAAAAAATTTAAATGATAGGTTTTATATAAACGTATCTGGTTGCAAACAATACTGAAAAATTTATTTTAAAACCTTTTATAGTAGGTGTCAAAGCAGTATAATTTATCTTTAAAAATGTGAATTATAATAAGCCTTCATTGACAGAAATTCCATGACCAGATAAATTAATCATTTAAAGTCTGTGAAACAAAGTTTTTTCAATTATAAAAAATTCAATGTTTGTTCTTGTAGTCTTAACACAAGATGTACATTTATTTTTATGGGAATATCGAACTTTTTGCTTTGCATTCGTTACCAAATTCAAAAGTTTTAAATCCCTCTGTAGAAATAAATGTTCTTATTAATTTCGAGATTATTTAAACAGTAGAGTATCTGTCTAATTAGCCATAGACAGATCTCGAATCTCGAATCTAAACCAAATAGTATGTAAAAAAATTTTTTCGCTGAAAATTTTTAAAATATAATATGATTAAACTTATAAAATGGAGTACTATTTCAACATTGAAAACAAAAACTACAGCAATATTTACCATTAAAAGTTTGAAATTTTTATGTACAACGTAGTTTCATTTCAAAAGTTATCAATATAAATATGCAATGTACTATTATAATTTCAACTATAAACCACATATAAAATTACATATCCTGTTATAGGGAATTTGATAACTGAAAAAAAATACTGTTTTCAAATTAAAAAAGAATTATCTATATTTAAAGTAGAACATTTTTATATCCCTAACTAATTTTATACATAATGAAGATATTTTAATATCACACAATAAAAATTCTAATTTTTTTAATGAATAATTTATTATTTTATGGAGGTTTTAAAATAAGGTTAATATACTTTTAACGTTTATTGTATTTAAAAAGTCGAAGACCGCGTAACTAGTTTTATCTAGTAAAATATTTTAAAAAGTAAAGTTGTCATAAAATTTCTACAGAAATTTAATTTTCCATTTACAGGTTTTATTTCCAGGTAGTCAGCAATATTATACTATAATGTACTTTTACTCGTAATCTAGTTACGTAATAATTATGTCAAGTCAATATTAAATATGCTGCAGGTCAAATGCAATAACAAAGCGGCTTTCTAGGAATTTAATATGTTTAAACGAGAGTTTATGCATAGTGAAACTGTATAAGATTAGGTTTTTTTTTTAAATTAACAAAACTAATTTTTATAGACTTAATTGTGTGACACTTTAAAAAAGGGTTTATACTCTTAAAAAATAGTCAAATAATTGTTTATAATGAAATAATAGAGAATTTAATAAATGATGATACTGAGCATAGATATATTATAGTGCAGTTCATAATATAATTAAAGTGGAAATATAGGAATTAAATTACTTTTTATTGTTATATGAAATCCACATTATATAGTTGAAATTAAAAATATAGAAGGTTTATATTTTAAGAAATGAAGAATTTCAACTAAAATGGAAGGAAAATTAAATCGTAACTAATCTGCCGCTAAGAATAACCTATGTGCTTAGTTATCTGGAAATTAGTTTATTCTACATACAATATAACAATATTCCTTAACTGAACGACGAACAAAAAAGTTGTTTCTGATTGAAATATAATTTTGTATAGAAAACATATTGGAGAAACATGTAGATGATTAAATTTCAGGAAGTAACGAACTAACAGAAGAAGCTCTTGGGAATTGGTACTGCGCATTTAGTAGTTGTATAAACAGATGAATTATTGACCTTGAGTGCAGTTTTCTGTTGCCTTTGGATTGCAGATATCTTATTTTGACAGAAATAGCAATTCGGCAAAAGATCCATCCAATAGAGAGCAATTGTCAGAATTTGAAAGAAATCACTCTGTCAAATTTTAAGAAATGAAGAATTTCAACTAAAATGGAAGGAAAATTAAATCGTAACTAATCTGCCGCTAAGAATAACCTATGTGCTTAGTTATCTGGAAATTAGTTTATTCTACATACAATATAACTATATTCCTTAACTGAACGACGAACAAAAAAGTTGTTTCTGATTGAAATATAATTTTGTATAGAAAACATATTGGAGAAACATGTAGATGATTAAATTTCAGGAAGTAACGAACTAACAGAAGAAGCTCTTGGGAATTGGTACTGCGCATTTAGTAGTTGTATAAACAGATGAATTATTGACCTTGAGTGCAGTTTTCTGTTGCCTTTGGATTGCAGATATCTTATTTTGACAGAAATAGCAATTCGGCAAAAGATCCATCCAATAGAGAGCAATTGTCAGAATTTGAAAGAAATCACTCTGTCAAATTGAAAAGCACTGGTTGCACGAATCGAACAATTCCTCGACACAAGGGTCAAGTCTGTGGAATTAGAAGATGTTGGCAAGATGGAGTTGACAGCGACAAATATCGGCATCCAAACCAATCCACTCAGGCCCAAGACAGAATCAATAAACCTATTGTTAGAACCGTTGTCAAAACATCCCCTTTATCAACTGTTCAATGTCTGACAAACGTATTTGTGTTCAACCTGACATATTCGTTTAGAATGGAACTGGGATTATATCAGCTTGGAACTGCACTGAATGTGGACATATACTCAATAATGAAGAGTTTCTAGATGCGTCCTGACTATAACAACAAACATGACTAGACAAGCGCAAGGGAAGCGTGGAGATTCTGCTTTTTTTCTCGCATGCTACCTGCATACCCAGCAGAGCGTTATGGTTTGGGTTGCCATTTCTTTTGATAGACAGTTATAATGACTAGACCGCTCGCGCCCACCAGGTAAATCCAGTGTAGGGAGTTATGTGGAAACCCGATATTCACTCCAAGCTTCTATTGTCACCTCCTAGAGATGACCATTATTGTCCTCTATTAAATGACCAGCCTAATGCCGTAGTTATGTCCGTAGACAAGAGTTCGTAATTTTTTTAAACAACTGGCCTTGCGGACTGACGAACCTTTCATACCTATTTGAAACACAGGGCTCACAATTTAAAGCCGTCAGTTACAAGCTATAATGAAGATTTAAAGCTATTGAACTTGCTGTGATTGGAAAAGCCCTGGAGGTTGCTCCCTGAGAGTCAATTACAAATGGGCATGCATGCTGGTGGGTCTTTTTGATAGCCCGTTTAGTAGTTACTTTCCAACAAGTGGTTCCTACAAGTGGTTCCAACAATTTACAGCACAGTGGTACTTAGATATTCTATAACCATAGTAATAAAGCTTGTTTTGTTACATCCTGCACATACTTTTCAACAAGAAAACGTCCGCCTGTATACTATAAATTTTACATGAATTGCCAACAAATTTGCCTAGCATCTCCTCTCCTAACAGATCTCCTGACTACCATACAGCATAAGTGAGCAAAATTTACATTTCAGATATAGTGTAGATGATATATTTTGTTATTAATTTTATAGATTTTGTGTTATTCACGTGTTGAAATATGGTTCTGAAGAATATTAGATAATATTATGCAGATTGAGTTAAACTAAATATAGAATTGTTTTTAATTAAAATGAGCTGGATGAGTAGTATTTTAAATAAGATATGTAAGTTACTTTCAGTGCAGTAAATTAGCACATTAATATATTAATATGTAGCGTTTCAAAATATTTTTAGTCGTATTTCTTATAGTAAAAAGTTAAGTAATGCATTTATATGAACGTGGTGTTAATAGAATGTATAAATTCCATTATGATTAAAAAGGTATTTAAACCATTATCAGTTGGGCAATTATGGACTGCTACGTA
Source organism: Pardosa pseudoannulata (assembly GCA_032207245.1). NCBI lineage: Eukaryota > Metazoa > Arthropoda > Arachnida > Araneae > Lycosidae > Pardosa > Pardosa pseudoannulata. The sequence goes on from CM063501.1 coordinate 72,098,663, forward strand.
CGCCAATACATGTAATGAAACTTAAAATAATCATGAAAACAGGATTATTTTACCAATTTTTAAGTAAATACTTATTATATGAAAATTTATATTTTAAGCAAAACACACACACAATTGTGGTGTATGTATTGTAATACTTTGTATTACTTTGTAATACTTTGTATTACAATACTACCACGCCAGCTCGAGACACTGGCTGAAAGGTGGAAGTGGTGTGAGTAACCCTGCGCTTCGAACCGATTGGTCAAGAGGGGTTGCTAACCGCGGAGTAGCCATCTTTGGCCAAGACAATACTGTCCAACTCACTTTTAGGGAGATCTGTTGGGCCACCTAGGAGAAAGAGCTAAGAAGAAGAAGGGGTGAATCCTCTGCGACAGTTTTCTGAACAATTTTTCTTGTAAGCCTAAGGCGCCACGTTGGGCAGATCACCACCTAAGCAGGGTCCATTTAAACCATTATCAGTTGCGTAATTCTGAACTGTTAGGTACGGCAATACATGTAATGAAACTTAAAATAATCATGAAAACAGGATTATTTTACCAATTTTTAAGTAAATACATATTATATGAAAATTTATATTTTAAGCTACCATATTATATGAAAATTTATATTTTAAGAATATACATTGAATTATTTTAAATCTTTAACATTTGTAGTTTATTTAACACTATATATATATATATATATATATATAATATATATAAAATATATTCAGTTTAAATATGTTTAAAATAGATTTTATTGAAATGAAAAATAGGAAATTTACATTGAAATATAAATTAATTATATTTTTCTTCGTGAATATGATTAATATATAATTTTTAATGCTGAAGTGAAAGCACTTTTCCACCGAGCAGAAAATTTCCTTCTTCAATCAACATATAAAACAAACATAAAGTAAATGAGGAATACTGTCTCTAAAATGGTAATTCAATTTCGAAGTAAATGCATAATTTTATTAAATTATGCAAGAACCAAATTAAGTGAGCAAAATTTACATTTCAGATATAGTGTAGATGATATATTTTGTTATTAATTTTATAGATTTTGTGTTATTCACGTGTTGAAATATGGTTCTGAAGAATATTAGATAAATTATGCATTTGAGTTAAACTAAATATAATTGTTTAATTAAAATGAGCTGGATGAATAGTATTTTGAATAAGATATGTAATTACTTTCAGTGCAGTAAATTAGCACATTAATATAAATATGCAAAAATATAGTCGTAATAGTAAAAAGTTAAGTAATGCATTTATATGAACGTGTGTTAATAGAATGTATATTCCATTATGATTAGGTATTTAAACCATTATCATTTGAGCAATTATGGACTACGTAAGCCAATACATGTAGAAATTAAAATTCATGAAAACAGGATTATTTTACCAATTTTTAAGTAAATACTTATTATATGAATTTATATTTTAAGCACACACACACAATTGTGGTGTATGTATTGTAATACTTTGTATTAGTAATTTTGTATTACAATACTGAGCTCGAGACACTGGCTGAATAATATATGTAGTATGTTCGAACCGATTTCAAATTGCATATGTAGCCATCTTTAAGGCAATACTGTATTTCTTTATAGTAAAAAGTTAAGAAGCATGATCTTCTGCGACAGTTTTCTGAACAATTTATTGAATAAATTCCATTATGATTAAAAAGGTATTTAAACCATTATCAGTTGAGCAATTATGGACTGCTACGTACGCCAATACATGTAATGAAACTTAAAATAATCATGAAAACAGGATTATTTTACCAATTTTTAAGTAAATACTTATTATATGAAAATTTATATTTTAAGCAAAACACACACACAATTGTGGTGTATGTATTGTAATACTTTGTATTACAATACTACCACGCCAGCTCGAGACACTGGCTGAAAGGTGGAAGTGGTGTGAGTAACCCTGCGCTTCGAACCGATTGGTCAAGAGGGGTTGCTAACCGCGGAGTAGCCATCTTTAACCAAGGCAATACTGTCCAACGCGCTTTTAGGGAGATCTGTTGGGCCACCTAGGAGAAAGAGCTAAGAAGAAGAAGGGGTGAATCCTCTGCGACAGTTTTCTGAACAATTTTTCTTGTAAGCCTAAGGCGCCACGTTGGGCAGATCACCACCTAAGCAGGGTCCATTTAAACCATTATCAGTTGCGTAATTCTGAACTGCTAGGTACGGCAATACATGTAATGAAACTTAAAATAATCATGAAAACAGGATTATTTTACCAATTTTTAAGTAAATACATATTATATGAAAATTTATATTTTAAGCTACACACAATTGTGGTGTATGTATTGTAATACTTTGTATTACAATACTACAACGCCAGCTCGAGACACTGGCTGAAAGGTGGAAGTGGTGTGAGTAACCCTGCGCTTCGAACCGATTGGTCAAGAGGGGTTGCTAACCCAGGAGTAACCACCTTCGGCCAAGGCAATACTGTCCAACTCACTTTTAGGGAGATCTGTTGGGTCACCTAGGAGAAAGAGCTAAGAAGAAGGGGTGAATCTTCTGCCACAGTTTTCTGAACAATTTTTCTTGTAAGCCTAAGGCGCCACGTTGGGCAGATCACTACCAAAGCATGGCTCATTTGGGATCATCGCATTATTATAATTGTTATTATTAATTATCGCCGTTATTAATATTTAAAATAAAGAAAATTCAGGACGATGAATTCCTCACGGGGATTGCACTTACACCAGAGGCTGGCCTCAACGCTCAGTCGATCTTCTTCCCTACAGTGATAACAATTTTCAAGGGTCTGGTGTTCTTTATGTATATTTTGTATTTAATGCTGTATTTTGACACAAGAAAAGGCTTTGCTTTCAATTTAATATTTTGACTTGTAATGGGCTTTAGTTTTTTCTTCAATATGCGTGTTTTTTAAAGGTTCAAACCGATTCGAAATTGATATTTTAGATTTTGTGTTATTCACATGTTGAAATATGGTTCTGAAGAATATTATGCAGATTGAGTTAAATTAAATATAGAATTGGTTTTAATTAAAATGAGCTGAATGAGCTGTATTTTGAATACGATATGTAAGTTACTTTCAGTGCAGTAAGTTAGCACATTAATATATTAATATGCAGTGTTTCAAAATATTTTTTGTCGTATTTCTTATGGTAAATAGGTAAATAATTTATTAAAATAAGCATTTATGTGATTGTGGTGTTAATAGTATGCCTAAATTCCGTTATGATACAAAAGGCATTTATATCATTATGAGTTGCATGATTCTGAACTGCTACGTACGCCAATACATGTAATGGAACTTAAAACAATCAAGAGAACATGATTATTTTACCAGTTTTTAAGTAAATACATATTATATGAAAATTTATATTTTAAGCAAAACACACACACACACATACAATTGTGGTATATGTAACAATATGTTACAATTCTACAACGCCAGCTGGAGAGACTGACTGAAAGGCGGAAGTGGTGTCGGTGATCCTGCCCTTCGACCAATTGGTCAACAGGGGTTGCTAACCGCGGAGTAGACAACTTTATTTAAGCGTAAGTTTATTACTATATTTCTCCCTACCACTAAAAATCATCTTCTTTAATGTATTTCAGGCTTTCTATTAAAAGTCATTTATTAGCATTTTTCTTAGAATCTTCATAAACACAGTTTTGTATTTTTACTTTAAAGAACTCAATTTGTTCTCCCTTAGTATATAAAATTTTCAATATATCAATTATAGATATTTTATGTGAATATGTAGAACAACGTGCAAACAATTAACTGTATGGTATGATTTAAATTCTTTTTTATACTAGCAATTGCTATAAAAAATACATTTTTGATAAATCTGAAAAAAAATATTTTCACTTACTATATTTAATTTTTTTTATGTTTTTAATATTATGCAATTGTATTTTGCAATCACTTAAAAAATTTTTAAATTTTTATAAAGGAGGGTAAAATGACCGTAGGTAGTATTTCTAAAACGAAAATAGATATACCTCCTTGAATCATATAAATATATCATAACTCAGGGTATGTGAATTAAAATGTAGTAAAGTGTAGTAAATGTAGTAAAATGTACACCAATCACTCGTTTTAATACAGACTAATAATTTGGCAAGAAACAAAGAATACTGTATGTTTATAACAGAATAAGCGAAATAAGATTTCTTCTTTTTAGATATAAAGAAAATTGCAATAGCATTTGTTACCGGAAATAGTTAATATTATATAAAAAAATATTATAGAAAACTGAGATACTTTACTGAGAAAACAGCTTTTATCTTGAAAGAAATTAATGAAGTAATTTCCGCTTAACATCGGGAAGTTTAGATTACTTTTTGACTTGTAGTTGCCATAAAGTAACCCTGTTCTCCTTCTACATCTTATTCTGCCAGAGAACTTCTAATAATGTGGAATTTAAAGAGCGTTCTTTTGAAAAAAAATATGTTACAAATTAAAATGAAGTAAAATCACTGTATAAACAAGTCTAATGCTATGTTTGTTAGAATAATGTAATATGTTGAAACATAAATATACCAGGAACGGTCATTAACTATCTCGTATTTAAAAGTTATTTGTTATAAGTTATATTATAATGATTTTCATATGAAGAAATACTTTACTCATATGTAATTGTATGAATCCTTTATTTCGTAGAGCAGGAATAGACTTTGTTTTATTTAGATTGAAGAGCTACTTATTTTCTTTACATTCTACCCTGGATAATGACGCATGGATCTACTTTATCACTAACGATTACGAAATCTACAACCATCCTGTCATGAATATGGTTTGAATACATCAATTTTAGTTCTAAAGTTAATTCTATTTTGTTTCCGTTAAAATTAAATAGCTGGGTCTTACTTTTACCTCATATTCAGCAGACTAAATTTAATTTGAAACAGAGTGAAATTTAGCTAGCGGTCTTTTAAAAAAAATTTTACAAATTAAATTGAAACAAAATCACTGTATAAACAATTCCAAAGCTATGTTTAATAGAATGATATAATATGTTGAAACATAAATATGCCAGGCAAGGTCATTAACGGTCTCGTATTTAAAAGTTGTTTGTTTTAAGTTATATTATAATGATTTCCAAATCAAGGAATAATTTGCTCATCATGTTATGAATCCTTCTATTCGTAGAGCAGGAATGGAATTTGATTTGGATTGAAGAGATAAGGATTTTCTTTACATTCTACCAAGGATAATGACACATGGATCTACTTTATCACTAATGATTTAGCGAGTGGTCTTTTGAGAAAAATATTTTACAAATTGAAATAATTTAAAATCACTGTATAAACATTCTAATGCTATGTTTATTAGAATGATGTAATATGTTGAAACATAAATATACCAGGAATGGTCATTAACGGTCTTCTGTTTAAAAGTTATTTGTTATATTATAAGGATTTTCAAATCAAGGAATAATTTACTCATATATCACATTGTGAATCCTTCATTTTGAAAAGGAGGAATGACCTGTGTTTGATTTAGATTGAAGCGCTACGGATTTTCTTTACACTTCACCAAGGATAATGATACATCGATCTACTTTATCACTAAGGCTTACGAAATCTACAAGAATCCTGTCATGGATGTAGTGTAAATACACCAATTTTAGTTTTTAAGTTAGCACCATTTTAGTTCCTTTAGAGTTAAATGGCTAGGTCTTACTTTTGCCACAGAGGCTTATCTCATATTGGACAGACCAGACTTAACTTGAAACAGAGTGAGAGTTACGTTGATGAGCGGTCTTTAATCTGTGATTTAGAATAAGATTCTTATTATTTGTTTGATTTCTTGCTGTTCCATTATGAAGTATCATTTCAAGCTGTTCGTGTTATCAACAACCCTACTTCCTTTTCTGTGGTTTTATTAGTACTAAGATTTAAAAATACTCTCTTTAAATCCAATTAATTCACTTACTCTTTTAATTTCAGTCTCTATTTTGTCACTGGAGGTGACTATTTGCCTGTTATCTAATAGAGTATGTTAGTACATAAAAACTACCAAAAGAAGAGTTCCTGTACGATCCTTAGTTTACGGGAAAAATACGAAAATCAAAGTATCACGTCACTTCCGGTGAAAGAAAAACCCTTTATTGGGCATATCAACAACAGTATTTGTATATCTTTCCAGACGATAATGGTTAAAACTTTCGCCGCGCATATCGCGTTATGCACGTACGTGCGTCATGGAATGACATTAGGCCGCCGTTGAACTGGTATTCAAAAGGCTACAACTTGCAGTTACCGGTAATCTTCGTATGGTGGCCATGTATTCGGTTCGTGATTACTGCGACATGTACCTGATGTACGGCCGATGTAATGGAAATATCTTACGAACTGTTAAGGAGTATGTCCGTGCATATACTGCTGTTGATATGTTCAATAAAGTGTTTTTTCTTGCACCGAAATTTACGCCATACTTTGTTTCTCGTATTTTTCTCGTAAACTATGGATCGTACTGGAACGCTTCTTGGGCAGTTTTTATGTACTCACAACGAGGAATATAGTTGTGCGAGGAGTATAGGCGGTCGTTTTGGGACACCCTGTATATGATGCTGATATGCTGATTGTTTGCTGATAGTATGTATTTTCAAACATTGCATTCGCTCGTTTTAATAACACAGTCTTTTGTAGCTTGAATAGAACTGTTTCCATTTAATCTTTTTTCTATTGAAGCCTTACTTATGTTTTTTTTTTACATATATCGCCATAGTACCTACCTGTTTGGTTTCAGTTCGTAGGTTTGTAAGAGAATTTTCCGCATGGCGTGTAGCGTTCAGGCAGGTACTTTTTAATGCAGTATATCTCTTTATAGTACAAATTTATGTATTTGTGTAAGGTTTAAAAAATAGTGCCTAACAATAAAAAATAGTCACTTAGATTTTAAAAAATACTACAAAAGGGGTATAAGTCTTTTGAACGAGATATAATCTGCATTTTCCAAGCAATCATTTTTTTTTACATATACGCGAGTTTGAAATTAACAGTTGTTAACTGTAAAAAATAAATCAAAATAAGTTATTTATTTTTTGTGAAAAAGAAATAGAAGTGACAAAATATTTATGCCAAAATATTCTTGCATTGTTTCACTGCACAAAACCATTGTAAAAAATGGATCGAAAATCAATAACTAACATAAAACATGGCATTTTTCCTGTTCATTGTAAGTATTTGTATTTGATATTGATTTTTGAAAACCAATACAGGACGGGTTAAGTATAAGTTTTCGAATTCAAAAAGTAATTGAAGTGTAAAATGGAAAACACTGATTTTGCATAATTTTTCGTAATTTATTGTATGGTATATTATTATGTTTCAGTCCACATAGAAACATAAAAAAGAGAACAGAAGAAGACTTTTTGAGAATGATTTTAGAAAATGTTTCAGTGCAGGCTTATATACCATACATTTTCGTTCAAATGCCAACTTCACTAATACTTTTCGATTTGAAACAGTCTCATTATAATAAAGATATCTTTATATATTTATAAATTATTGCATACATAGTTGTTTAAGTATAACTTTCAAATAATTTTTCACTTATATACATAAATTGCCCTTTATTATCTTTGATATTTTAAGAGTTGTGATAATTTGGATTTTGGCTTGTAGTATTACGTTCATATTTATTATATGCACATATTTCATCAGTTAAAATTGTTACAAGTAATGGATTTATGAATTTTGACAAGTTTTCATTTACAGAAAAACTGATCATTTTTTATACATTTTTATTTACTCCCAGAAATCGTTTTGAACTGGAATGCATAATTAAAAAAATACTTTAAAAATAATTTTTCTTATTTGTTAGTAAGATTAGCGTTAAATCTTACCTGGAAAAATACAAGTACTGAAGAGCCTAAAAACCTGGTATAAACAGGGGTATGCAAATAAAGAGATAATGAACAAATCAGAATATGCCGTTACGGTCTTCAACGCCTGTATGTGTGGCACAGTTATTAGATCGGTTACTACTGCTACAAAGAAGGCTCTGTGATGGCAGTTGGAATGATATTTCAACCCCGGATATGAATAGTTACTACTCTTACAGGTGAAAAATACGTAAGATCTGATCACCTATCTGATCATCTGCACATTGTTCCTGTATATTGTCCATTTCCATAGACTTTTGGAATTCCAGCAGGATAATGTGACACCCCATACGTCCAGAATTGCTACAGATTGATTCAAGATTCTCTTCTGACTTTAAACACTTCCACTTTGCTACCAAACTCCCTAGTCATAAACATTATTGAGCATATCTGGGATGCCTTGCAACGTGCTTTTCAGAGGAGATCTCCCCTATGTTAGACTTCTAAGGATTTATGGACAATCCTGAAGGATTCATGGTGTTAGTTACCTCCAATTTTGCTTCAGACATTAGTAGAATCCATGTCGTTTTGTGTTTTGGCACTGTTGCGTATACTACAAGGGCCCTTAGTATATTTGCCAGGTGTACCAGTTTTTTGGCTCTTCAGCTTATTCCTAACTCAGGAAAACCTAAGTAGAGGAAAATAACTAATAATCTTCTTTTCTCAAGTAAAGTGAAAGTAATAAATTTACTTACCAAATTGTGTCCATTTGCTTTATAATATAATTCTTGTTAGACTGTCATCAATGACCTAAGAGGACTGAGAAAAAATAAATTAAAAAAAATACAACAATGACTGCAAAATAATAAAAAAATAAATAGATAAATATAATAGATTGGCGTAAAAACAGTTCTAGATGGTAAATATACGAGAATATCCGAGAACCTTAGACAGGAATGTAGTGACAAAGCTATGAATTGATTAAATTATCTTATTTCATTTTAGTAATATTAGTTTTATACGAATGTTTAAACTGATTTAAACTTGTAGAACAATTGTAATAATAATGTAAAGATTGTCACATTAATGATTTATATAGACTGATAAGAAATAAAAGTAAAAAGAGTACAACAATAAAATGCTTACAAGACTGCAAAATAATAAAACTAAAATAAATAGGCGAATTTAATAGATTGGCGTAAATTAAGTTCTAGATGGTAGATATACGAGCTTATCCAACAACCCTAGAAATTAATGTAGTGACAAAGCTATAAATTGATTAAATTACCTTATTTCATTTTAGTAATATTAGTTTTATACGAATGTTTAAACTGATTTAAATTTATAAAGTCATTGTAATACTATAAAATGTATGGCAATTTAAAAATATTTAAGTCTTTGTTAAAGGAGTATTTTTTTCTGTAGCCAGTTAGAAAAATAAAAATAATCGACATTATGAAAACTGCATTATTTATTTATACGGTAAATACTTTTTTAAATTATTCTCTTTTTAAAAAAATGCTATGGAATGTTACTAAGAAATGTTTCATACGCTGAAATTCCTTGTAGAAAAATGTTGATGGTTTAGAAGGTTGAAAAAATGTATTCTTGTAGAAAAAATATGTCTTATTGATGACAAGAACACACAAATATATTTTTTAATATTTGTGATGAAGCATGAAAAAAAGCTCTAGATAATGAGGTAGTAAAATAGTATCGTTTAGCATCATACTGCATTTGTTTATAAATTATTTACTTCTAGACTTTCCTCATTTAAGTTTTAAGATATATCTTCAATCAAAAACATCTGTTTCATTTTCTTTAGAAACCCATGAATACGTCTAGATAAAGATTCTTCTTACATTTCTTTTGTTGAGAATATTTCAATCTATAGAAAAGAGATTTGTTTTGCGCAATAAAATGAGAGCTTACAGTAAAAAAGTTTTATGTCAGACACAACAAACGTCTGAAACTGTAATAGGGCCATTCGACTCAAATGACTGAATTTGTTCAACTATTTTTTTTCCTCTTTCCTAAATACAAAAAGCAGTTTTGTTCCTGACACCATTTAAGTCCTATTTTTATATTTATAGCTTTCAAGGTGCATTGCCGTTGAAAGGAAAATGAATTTTTGCTATGCTTCATTGTATCTTTTGTATATAAGACTGAATGGATTTTTTTCGTCGATCTTAAGCGGATTTTTTATAATGTATTTTAACCTTTTCTTAAAGAGATTTTTAACTACCCAGTTCTGAATAAGTAAGAAAGTTATAAAGATACTAGCATATAACCCGTCATACGACATGATGAATAAAATTTTTAATTTTCCAGAATTGAAATGTACGCTATAAAGAAGATAAAAAATGGTTTGTTTTTTGGCTGAGAATTATCTATTACCCTCTCAATAATTTGTTTTTCTTCATAGTCCACTAAAATCTTCCTATACTGTGAATGCAGTTTAGAATCACGTTGAATTCATTCAGAAAGGTAATTCAGAGTTTTAACTACGTCAAAATTATCGTTAAGTTCACCCAGGTATTTTTGTCACAGTAATTAATGGAAGTAAACAAATGAAACTATCATTCACATTACACCATGGAGATGAATAAAATTTATTGTTAATACCAGTGATAAAATTTTCATTGCAACAAAAAATAATAGACGATTAAATTTAAAATTATCCCATATGCACTTTATCTATTATTTAAGCGAAATGAAAAAGAAAATTATTTACGGTATATCTAAGTAAATTTTATTACTTAACATAAAAGTATGAAAATAATGCATACGGTATTTGAATAATTTAAAATAAGGTTTGGTTTGGTTTGGAGCGCTACGGTCTACTTTTTGCAACACTAGGGCTAATGAGACCAGGACCTACTGCTTAAAGCCCATTCCGAACGGCTACGAACATCCATGCCATAATGGGACTCGAACCCACGAACTCCGGTACCGAAGGCCAGCACCCTAAAATCGATTGCTCTTAACCTGGAAAATAGGACTTCAAATATTGGCATAAAATACTAGAAAAGGGGGTAAGGATGGATATCGAACGTTGCTAACCCTAACTCATCAAGAATCCAATATGGATGCCTCTATCAATTCCAGGTACAACCGCTTCATAAATTCGAGGACAGGCGGACAGATAACTTAGGCTGTTATTGTATAGTAGATTTATACAGAATTTTCAAGATTATTAAATGTAATTCATCAGCAAGGAATTTTATAAAATATGGTTATATATCAAAAGCTTTTAATGAGACTCGGAATGTTAAGCTCATAAATGAAGTATGCATACCCTTAAAATACTAACCAAATAGTGAGCTTTACGCATGCGAAACCATACTAAAAATAATAATTTTCCTTAAAGAATAAAAGTAAAACCTCAGATACAAAAGTGCCTACCTTTCTTTATAATTCAATTTATAGTAGACATCTTAGCTATTAGTGAAACATTACAATGAAAAAATGTAAATATAATACTACAGACATTTTTTATAAACATAACAGAAAATAATAATAATAGAACTGAAGTGGGCAGAATTTTCAAAAACAATCCAAATTTTAAAAATACAAGCAAATTTAAGAGATCCATATAAATGCATTACATTTGCTCAATTAATGGAAGCGAACGGTTACGTTCAAGAATTCCATTAATATATTAATCTCTTTTATATATTATTTCAATGAAATTAAACATGCAATAAGATTTCCTTTCCTTTCCTTCAAAGGAAAGTGAAATCTAATAAAAAATGAGCCAATCAAAGGTGGTTTTTTACGCTCACGACGACACGCCAGCATACACGTATAGAAATGTTATATACGCTTGTATAAGAATTGCTTAGTTGTATAAAATTTAGCTTGCCGGATTGGCATTGTCGATATCTAAACAAAAACAGCCGAATGGCAGAAATGGGTCTATTTAGGTATAGAATTGCAAAAACCTTATAAAATATATTACAGGATCTTATTGAAGTAATAAATTTGGTTTTAATTTTATTACATATACATTATATATGTGTGTGTATAACCTACAAATAATATATATATATATATATATATATATATATATATATATATATATATATATATATATATATATATATATATATATATATATATATATATATATACTATATGTGTATACATATATGCAATCAAAAAATTATAAAACTGCTAGATACATTTGAAATCATATCCCCTATTATTTTTACTTGCTCTGGCTAATGGGCAAGTTAAAGCCTAATCAGCTTGCAATAATAAAAATATATGCAGTCTAGCCACATTGAAGAGAACGACACACAAGTCCAAGACTAAAACGAAATTTTATTTAAGATTTGATAGAAAAAGACATCTTTACTAGTCAGCAGCAGAGAAAAGAAAGACAGAGGTGTACCCTAGCGTAAAGACAGATAAAATTTTCCTAAGGGACAATAAACTTAGTCAGCGAATTAAACTGTTAAGATCAGGAGAAACACCGATTTATTTGCCATAGAAAGCTGGAAAATGTGTTGAATGGACAGAAAATTTACATCTATTAGACAGAAAGCTTTGGGAAATGTACTGAAAAAATTTTAAGTCGGGGATATTTCTTTGATTAAGACATTTTTAGGCTGCAAAAATGATTTTAAGGAATTATGATGGGAGAGAGAAGCTTTTTAAGGGAATATTAAAGTGAAATAATTTATATATAATTTATATATACGTGAAATAATTTATATATACGTGACACGGTTCCACTAAACGATACTAGAGTCCTGACAACGTTTTCATCCTTTATTGAAATCTCACAGCACATTACTCATTTATCATCATCAATGGCGTCGCACATTTGCGCCCAACTTCTAACAAAGGCAGGCTTAGCTGCTTTGGGTAGCCACAGCTCTGTCAGTGGAATGTGCACACTGCCCTTTGCTTTAGATCACTGCGCGTGAGCCGTATTTATGCGACTAACTCCTCACGTCGTGTCACTCTCAGTAAAGAATCCCTAATTAAAATCTTTTAAAATTAATCTACAATTTAAATCCTGACATATATATATATATATATATATATATATATATATATATATATATATATATATATATATATATATATATATATATATATATATGTGTGTGTGTGTGTGTGTGTGTGTGTGTGTGTAAGGGAAAGAGAGAGATCACTTATTGCTATGTTTCCCAAGTATAAATTTTAAATTTTCGATTTGCAGTAAATGTTTAAGCGTGATTTTTAGAATCATTTATTTATTTCTAATAATATAATTATGTAATCATAAATTTACTGATACAATAGCCATCCTTAAAATGAGATAAAAACAAATATAAATAAAATGATAAAATTAGAAGTAATGATACAATAGAATTACTGAAATACTGACACATCAGAATGAGATTCAAGTAAGAGAATTTGGTATTTCAAATACTCGGTTTATTCTCATAAGAATATTAAATATATTCTTTATAAAACGTACCTCGAGGAATTTATTTTGTCTTTATTCATATGGGAAATGTTATATTCAAACACAAAATGGCTAATCCTATACTCGACTGTCGCGTAATAAATTCGAAATTTTTATTCCACATTTCCCCCCAAACTATCTCAAGATGTTCCTTTTTTTATACCCGATCCCAAATGCGTTAAACCTGATACTTATACAACCACTGCAAAATTGAATAAACGTTGAGAGTTTTCGGAAATTGTATTACAGATATACTAAAGAGGAAAAATTTAAAAGGTTTTTACTTTTGTTTCAAACAAGATGTTTTTCTCCCTCAGAGAAACATATCACGCTTTTATTCTCCGAATGAAATTTAATTTGAAGCGTCTCCTCGAATGCGGTGCCCATGGAAAATGTTTCTCTTCATTTTGATATTTTGCATGAATATTTAATTTGAAGACGTTTCGTATTTTAAATGTAATTATAAGACTCGAGTTTTGAAGGCATTTGATATCAAATGCAACATTTTCTGGATTTCCCGAAAAAGCACAACGTTAAATATTATTCGCTTGTAATCTAATTGAAAATCTATTTTTACTTTTTTCTTCTTTTCCATAGAAATGGAATAAAAAAATCCATTAATATGACAGTTTAAAAAATATATTATTAAAACTTTAGGAATTCATAATGTTATTTTCTAATGCAAAATCTGGAAGTGTTTTAATTTTATTCATGTAACTAAAATACTCTGTTAAAGATTCTTTGATATTGTACAAGATGTCATCTTACAAGCCTCGTTTCCCTTTTTAATATTGTTTTAGAAAGTGTGCGTGGATATTTAAAAACTATACTTCTTTACCTCTGATAGAAAATTTTACTTTGCTAAAAGTGAATAACGTTTCACATGATGTATAATATAATATTCAATCCAAAATTTAATATTCTGGGTTTTGTAATTATTCACAGCAAACTCGAGACTACTGTATAAAATAATCTTGCTTATGTATGGAATAAAACTTGTTTGTATGGAATAAAACAAAAGAAATACTAATTTCCTTATAAGTCGAGGATGGCAAAGAGTTAAAGTTGTTTCACACAAGAATTCAAATTAATAAAGTAATTGTAATATTCGAATTTTGAAGGAATACAGAACATTTTGTACTTAAAGAGAAATGTTAGTGACAATTCGTTTGAATATGAGTGAATTTATATATTTCTTACTTTCCTTTCAATATATATTCGAGAAACGAACAAAAGCCTTTAATATGTTATAATAAAATATACACCAATACAATTTGTAACATTCTTCTAGCGCAAGAAATGTTTGGGCTTAATCTACGATCTACTTAATAAAAATATGAATTTATGTATCTGTGTAATTTATTTGAGGAGTTTATTTTATATGTTATATTAC
>CM063501.1:72118331-72120831 GCA_032207245.1 Pardosa pseudoannulata
TATATATATATAATATATATATATATATATATATATATATATATATATATATATATATATATATATATATATATATATATATATATATATATATATATATATATATATATATATATATATATATTTATATATATATATATATATATATATATATATATATATATATTTATATATATATATATATATATATATATATATATATATATATATATTTATATATATATATATATATATATATATATATATATATATATTATATATATTATATAATATATATATATATGTATATATATATATATATATACATTGTAACGGTCTCTTACATGACTAGATAAAACAAAGAAACCCAAGATCGGCCGAAAGGTCCTTGGAGCAGGGACCTATTGTTACCTTCAGGTAGAAATGCGAGGTTAAAATAGTGAACAAATCCCTTTGTATACCAGTTTGCTTAAGCAAATAAAAGCGGATGGCCTTTCACGTCGAAATTTCATTACAGGTATCAGTACGCCGGAGCCAGGCAGTCTGTCGCTTTGTGCCGAGAGACTTTGATAGCAATATAGACCCCAAGTAACGGACTAAAAGTAACGGCCCCAAGTAACTACTGTTTCCCACATATAGACAAAGTTATTGGTGCAACAATGGGCGCGTGATTGCCGGCAGTAGACTTAAAAAAAAACTTCGACCACATCTGGAAATGCATCAGCTGAGTCCAGGAGGTTCTGTTGTCCTCACAATTTCATCACTCCGTTTCTTAAAGTTTCCCGAAAGAATCAAGCCACTGAAAACCGGGACCAATATATAAAAAAATTTGATGAGAGTTGAAAGGCGGGAGTTTTATTAGCTCGAGAAGAGTTCACTTATCCATCCGAATAGCCAGAGTTTGCTTCTCGTCTGAGACCGCTAGAGTCTCTGATTTCCGGTAAAAAGTCGACACTCGACTTCTGGATCTCATTTCCGCTATTTTAATTTAGTAGTTAGTTGAGAGTGACCTTTAATTTCACTCTGGATCTCAGAGTATCCATGAATTTCCAAATCACGTCAGCGATATGAATCTGAGCGCTTTGAGCCTTGGACACTCCGTGTGGAAGAAAAGTTTTCCAGATCATCACACAGGTAAATCATCGTAGCAGAATCCCATACCTGAACTAATTTCTGAACAGTTTCCTGCATCTAATTGTAACCAGCTTCATTATACCTACGTAATTTTATTTTTAATGTTCATCTCTGCAGGAGATTTCGAAAGGAATTACATTTAATTAATTGTGTATATACATATTCATAAATTATTCTAATGAATAAATTTTTTAACGAAAATAAAATAGAGTTCAGCCTGTATCCTTTACGGCGAGGCTGTCAAGGATATATATATATATATATATATATATATATTTATATATATATATATATATATATATATATATATATATATATATATAAGGACATTCAACTGTATACACGAACGTTTTTCTACATGATTTTGTAGATGCTAATTTACCTTTTTTTAATAAAATGATTATTTCTAAAATTCAGATATTTAGTAATTAAAATAAATATATAAAGAAGTATAGCGAAAATATAGAATGGAACTATTTTTCACTCTATAAACAAAAGTTTTTTATGCGATAAATTAGTTACTGAATGTATGCAAAACTTTCACCAATTAAAGAATATGCATTTATTTATTTTATTTGACAAAATGCAAAAATGATTAATTGCAATTTTTGATTACATTATTAAATATGGTTATTTTAAAATACCTTTCTCTGAAATTCATTATTTTGAATTTCCCGCAGAGAATTCCCGAAATATTAGTAAAAACAAGCAAAACCTGTGAGTGGATTTGGATTTAAATCGACTTGTTTAATTTAGAGAAAATATGCAAAAAAAAACATTAAACGTATAATTTGTGTATACAATTTGTTAGGGAAAACTGATTAAATATTTAATTGGAGTGCCTCGAAATACCAAAGAAATTGGAAGAATGTTCAAAAACTAATTAAGACTATTTTTCTTAAATTGGATATTCTTTGCTGTATTACAAAGTTTCCCAGTCGAAGTGCTTTCTAAGGTAGGAATATATCTAAAGAAGAAAAACTGTATTTCTAATTACAGTTTGTAAAATTATTTTATTTTTCTCTTTGATTTCGCGTATTCTTTTTCTGTATCTAGTAAGTTCGACGTCCAATTCTGTTATTTTTTTTTATCAAATATCGGCAAAAACTTGTTATATTTGACCTTTAAAGTATATTCGATAGGCTATAGATATATATAGATAGGGCATAGTGTCTTAATATACTAAATTTAAAATAAAAAATAAGATTTCAAAAATTTTAATTGGCTTACCTTTCAACAGCCATTCGTTATACTACATGTAATA
Source organism: Pardosa pseudoannulata (assembly GCA_032207245.1). Lineage (NCBI taxonomy): Eukaryota > Metazoa > Arthropoda > Arachnida > Araneae > Lycosidae > Pardosa > Pardosa pseudoannulata. The sequence continues at coordinate 72,120,709 of CM063501.1, forward strand.
ATATACACAGTATTGATGGGACAAATTTTTATTTTTAGTTAATTTTTAAATTTCCATGTACATACTTGATGGAATGTTTAAAATCCAACCACACAAATAGAGAATGGCCAGTGAAATATTTGT
>CM063501.1:72130831-72150831 GCA_032207245.1 Pardosa pseudoannulata
ATGTTCAGTGGTTTCATTTAAAAATTTTGTTTACATAAATTACTCTAAAATATAATAACATTTTTATTTTTAAATTTGGTTTGAAAATTTTGTGTGTTAACTCCCAGGTAAATTTAATAATTTGGTTAGGAATTTAAAATTTTGATTTTAGGAGAATTTAAATAGTATTTTGTGATGTGCTAGTTTTTAAGAACGAAGTAAATAAAGTTATTAAAATTCGATAGCACGCGAGGATGAAAACTTTCAGTCCAACGAATGGAGTGTCTGTGACCTTGGTCAATAGAGACATTGGAAAGCGAAAAAGTACTTGAACATTGAAAATTTTGATTGTGACCTCTAATTTATCATGACGTGGCAGTTTCGGTTCGACCTGAATTACAGGAGTTTTAAAATGCTTTCATGTGATGTTGGGACATAAATGTAAGAGTTGTTTTGACTGTACAATTGTGAACGGGATTTATACAGTAGTAAACAGATGTGTCGACACTCGTGAGTTGACGTGTTGTTTTGTTACTTTTGCTGAGTGTGTTTTGGGATTACGGGTTTGATTTGAAGGACTGCTCTGATGATTAAGAACTTGACGATTCTAGATATCTGTGTTTTTTATATTTTATTATAATATTCACTTTTTATATTTAGCCATTTTGCAATTCATCGGTTATTGAGTTTTGCTTTTTATTAATTGCAGTGAATCAAAAAAAAAATATTTGATTTAAAGTGTTCAAGTATTTTATAATTTTACATTTTTATATTCGTGGTTTCTCATAATAACTATAAATGTGTTTTTTATTCTCTGAATTCATAGTGTGTTATTTCAAAAATAGTAAGTGAATGTTTACAATGCAAGGAATATCTAATTTGATTAATTAGGAGAATTTTCATAGAAAGAGGTAATGTTTTCATTTTAAGTATGAAAATGGGATTGAAATTTAAGAGATAATGCAGTTTTTATGTCTAAATTCATAATGTGAATTAAATACAGGATAGTTAAAACTTACAAATGAACAATGTCTCGAATAGTAGTTCAGTTTGATTTTCAGTGTGGAATTAATTTTTTTCTAATATTTAACTCCGGAGAGACCCTCTGCAAAGTCAAGGGATAGCTTAAGCGAGTCCTTTGTCGTTTTTGCTCTTCAGCTTCCTCTAGGTCATGAACGGTCATCCCGTCATCGCCTTCGAGGCAAGCCCCTTCCACTCTCCGAGATATTTTTGAAGTTCTATCTGATTATTCTGTTTCGGTTTTTTCACACTGAAGATGAGTAAAGTTTGTAGCTGATCACGATGTGGGAAACTGTTACCCGCATACCTCTGATCTTTGGTAGAGAAAAAAAAAGTTTCAAAATATTGTTCACAAATGTCATGACGTTGGAGAGCCCTGTCACAAAAACAATAGGTAGTCGCCTCCCACAGAGGGATGAACCTTTTGTCGTTTTGTGTGAGCACCCTCGGGGTCACTAACAATTTTTCACGTTTGTCACCACTGAGGACAGCCATTTTCCTTCTCCAAAGTTTATTTCAGTAAAATTTTAATAAAGCATAATTTGAACATTTTGAGTTAAGTTTTGCTTAGGAAAAATATTGAATTTCATAATGATAAACTTTCTTAAATACTTGTTTACTGTAAACCTTCATTTGCGTGTATTATTTTGTTTCTGTTATATTCATTGTATATTATCTTTTCATTGTTTAGTTGTTTAAATATTGATTCTGTATAGAGATTTTGTGATGGTGCAGGAGAGTCAGAGGAACGGTATAACTTGATAGTTTTAAAGTTTGATGTGATGGTGTGGAATTACTTATGATGAGTTACAGACCAAGCTTCTGACTCTGTAACCCTGATGTCTCCAATTCTGACACACTAGAAAGACAGTTCTGACTCTTCTACACTAAATTTATTCGTTTAATGTTACAATTTCTTGTAAAAAATTTTGATAATCATATATTTGTACTATTATAAGTTGTAAAAATGTCACCCATCAGCGAGACGATTTTCTCTTTTTTCGGGGGGGATCTGTAATATATCAAAATTAGTTAACTTTAATATTTCTTTTTAAACCTCCTCTCTCCTATTTTAATTTATCTAAATATCTTTATCAGCCTCTAAATGGTTTAATCAACGAAGTATTATCCACTTAACATTCCTTTCTGTCCTAAAGCTGTAAAGTTTCTGTCTATACAGCAATTTCCCAGGTGTTGGCGGAACATGTTTTCGCGTTTTGCTGATATTGCAGTTAATTCGCTTAGTAAGTTGTTTTTGTTGTGGGAAAATTCTTGTTGTCAGCGCTCTTGAGTATGTATATATATGTATATGTATATATATATATATATATGTATATATATATATATATATATATATATATATATATATATATATATATAATATATATATATATATATATATATATATATATATATATATATATATATATATATATATATATATATATATATATATATATATATATATATATATATATATATATATATATATATATATATATATATATATATATATATATATAGATATATAGATATATATATGTATGTATGTATGTTTAAAATATGTCAAAATAAACTATAATTTTCAAATGGAAGAACTTGAAAACAAAATTTGCATATAAAAACAAATGGTATATTTATTTTTAATAATATAAAAAAAAACAGATTTTTAAAAATTAGTCAAAAATATTACCAACAGATTGCGGACTACACAATAACTCTCACGCAATGTCTTTTATAAATGTTTGATGAAACTCAGGATTTGATCAGTTTACGACCACTTCCACTGCTGAAATAAGAAAATTTGTTAGCTTCCTGAAGAATGTTGGTGAAGTATTCTACGAAATAGGGTGTTTTTTTATACCTAATGTAAGTCAAATTACATTCTTGTGGAAATAAGGTACAATTTTAACTACCTATTCGGAGTTTTATAAATAAATGGATTTTAAATTTCCTACTTTTTTATTATATTTTAATGAGTTTGAAAAGTTACTAGATAATGATGATTAAAGATATTAATATATTTACAGGCATTCATGGAAAGCTATGGAATTTGCAGCAGTTATTCAACAAATTACAGCTAACACGTCTAAAGAATAATAACAAAATGCATATTAAATTATTTAAGCTTTCATAAAATATAGAGCAACAGATTGCACATGGTTTCATTCAAGATCTAATGTCACCAAGCGATTCCAGTGAGGATGTGCGACAGAAAGAAGATTTTTCGAAAGATATCCTCAGTATGATTGATGATGACTGATACGAAGTTGGATTATACGTTTCACAGAAGAAATACGATTTTTATATGAATAGGTAAGCCTATATGTCCAATTACATTAACGAAATTTTGAAAATGATTAGAAATGCTATTATTCCTTTTCGTTAACTATATACTAAAGTAGTTGTACTTGACATAATTGCAACGACAGTTTGTACAGAATAAAAGTTTTAAAAATTCTGTAACTTGGCTTGAGAGCAACATCATCGGATGTTCTATATAATATACTTAAGCATTTCAAAATAAACATATTTTATTCTTTTCTTGGTCTTTCTTTTCCAGTTACTTATCACTTAGAATTTTCCAATACTGGCTCATATAACAGCTCTTGACCTTGTGATCAAAACAGTAGAAAGTAGCTCTCCAAACCAAAACCAAAATGAAAACAAATAACAAATAACAAATCACTTTTTGAATTGTTAAAAGGTTAGTGTTTTCACCATTCTGGTTCCTAACTATTTAAATAAACATGGAGATCATGCATATACATAAATTTTGAATACTTAAATAATTGTTATTAGACTACTTATATAGTTATATAGTTAAAACAATATGTTTAATTATATAGTTAAAACAAATAAAAACTCTTTTTTTGAAAGGTTAAATGGTTAGAGTTTACAACATTCTGATTCCTAATTATTCCAATGAACTTGAAGAACATGCGTATACATAAATTTTGAATACGTCAAATATTATAATTAGACTACTTATATAGTTATATAGTTAAAACTATAAATTTACTTACATAGTTGAAACAAATAACTCATTTTTTGAAAGGTTAAATGGTTAGAGTTTTCAACATTCTGATTCCTAACTATTCAAAGGAACATGAAGAACATGCGTATACATAAATTTTGAATACGTCAATAATTATAATTAGACTGCTTACATAGTTATATAGTTAAAACTATAAGTTTAATCACATAGATAAAAGAAATAATAACTCAATTTTTGAATGATTAAAAGGTTAGAGTTTTCAACATTCTGATTCCTAACTATTCAAATAAACATGGAGATCATGCGTATACATAAATTTTGAATACCTAAATAATTATTATTAGACTACTTACATAGTTATATATTTAAAACTATAAATTTACTTATATAGTTAAATCATATAATAACTCATTTTTCGAATGGTTAAATGATTAGAATTTTGAACAATCTGATTCCTAACTATTCAAATGAGCTAGATCATGCATATCCATAATTTTTGAATAAGTAAATAATTATAATTAGACTACTTATATAGTTATATAGTTAAAACTATAAATTTACTTATATAGATAAACAAATTATAACTCAATTTTTGAATAGCTAAAAGCTTAGAGTTTCCAACATTCTAATTCCTAATTATTGAAATGAACTTGGAGATTATACATATACATAAATTTTGAATATGTAAATAATTATATTTAGACTACTTATACAGATATACCAGAAATTTCTATAAATCTGCTCAGTTTATTTGGAAGTATGAGTAAATACAGATCTACTTATTACTCCAAGATTCTTAATTCACTAACATTTTTCTTATTCTCTAACGCCACTTAAAATAGGAACATAATTATTATCTAAATGAAAATTATCTACATTTTATTTTCGTAACTTATTTCCTTTTAACTAGTTTTTTATAACTACTTTCGTATAATATTTGTACAAATGTCTACTTGTTTCTACTTCCTAGAAAAGTATAAGTAGTATATTCTATAAAACGACTATCATTAAGTTTTATTACAATTGAAAAATAACAATGCACATAGAGTTCTCTAGTTATGGTAGCCGTAAAGTCACCATAAAATGTCTTAAGATGTCTAATAACTAAAATATAATGTTTTTACTTTTTTCAGTGAAATAAAGTAAGCTATGTAATCACAATAACTTTTATTCATGGTTAAAACAACAACAACATGATGAGTTGTTTTGTATAGGATTGTTATAACAACTAAATAATCTTATGTAATCTTTCCGTATAGAACGAAAAGTTTAACAGCAACGTGCATTAACTCTGTTCTGCATAACTAAAAAATGATTTGCCGTAAAATGTTGAATTTTTTGTTCAGGACAGTTATAACATCTCATTGTTCACATTTATTAATGACTATATTCTATACACTACAAAATCTTGATTTAATACACTCTAATGCTGCCGGTTAAAGTACAGAATACAAAGATGTCGCCTAGTACATATGCAGTTGAAATATGTAGTATTTTCATATATTTAAAATTTTGCATTTTAAAGACTTTGCTTACAAAATAAAAATCCAAATAATATACTTTTACTTATAAAGTAATAACTTTTGCTTATAAAGTAAAAACTTTTGCTTATAAAGTAAAAACTTTTGCGTATAAAGTAAATGTTTCCGTATGTAACAAAAAGTGTAACAGTAACGTGTATTAACTCTGGCATAACTTAAAAATGAATTTTGCCATAAAATATTGAATTTTTTGTTCAGGACAGTTATAACATCTCATTGTTCACATTTATTAATGATTATATTCTATACACTACAAAATCTTGATTTAATACGCTCTAACGCTGCCGGTTAAAATACAAAATAAAAAGATGTCGCCTAGTACATATGCAGTTGAAATATGCAGTATTTTCATATATTTAAAATTTTGCTTTTTAAAGACTTTGCTTACAAAATAAATATCCAAATAATATACTTTTACTTATAAAGTAAAAACTTTTATTTATAAAGTAAATGTTATCCGCATGTAACAAAAAGGTTAACAGTAACGTGTATTAACTCCGTTCGTCATAACTTAAAAATGATTTGCCATAAAATGTTGAATTTTTGTTCAGGAGAGTTATAACACCTCATTGCGCACACTTCTTAATGACTATATTATATATACTACAAAATCTTTGTTTAATACTCTTTAACGCTGCCGAATAAACTACAAAACAAAAAGTTATTGCCTTGTACATATGTAGTCTTTTAATATATTTAAAATTTTGCTTTTTTAAAGATTTTGCTTATAAGGTAAAAATCCAAATAATATACTTTTGCTTCTAAAGTAAAAGCTATCCTTATGTAACGAAAAGTTTAACAGTAACATGTATTAACTCTGTTCAGTATAACTTAAAAAGGATTTGCCATAAAATGTTGAATTTTTGTTCAGGATAGGTATAACATCTCATTGAGCACATTTATTAATGCTTATGTTCTATACACTACAAAATCTTGATTTAATACACTCTTACTCTGCCGGTTAAACTTACAAAACCAAAAGATATCGAATCGTACGTATGCAGTCCAAATAAGCAGTATTTTCATATATTTAAAATTTTGATTTTTAAAGACTTTACTTACAAAATAAAAATCCAAATAATATACTTTTACTTATAAAGTAATAACTTTTGCTTATAAAGTAAAAACTTTTGCTTATAAAGTAATGGTTATCTGTATGTAACGAACAGTTTAACATTAACGTGTATTAACTCCGTTCGTCCTAACTTAAAAAGGATTTGAAATAAAATGTTAAATTTTTGTTCAGGAGAGTTATAACACCTCATTGAGCATATTTATTAATGATTATATTCTATACAGTACAAAATCTTGATTTAATACACTCTAACGCTGCAGGTTAAACTTACAAAGCAAAAAGATATCGCCTCGTACATATGCAGTTCAAACATGCAGTCTTTTCATATATTTAAAATTTTGCTTACTTTGCTTATAAAGTAAAAATATTAATAATATACTTTTGCTCATAAAGTTTTGATTATAAAATAATAACTTTTATTTATAAGGTAAAAGTTGTTAGTATGCAACGAAAGGTTAAACAGTAACATGTATAAACTCTGTTCGGCATAATTTAAAAATGATTTACCATAAAATGTTGATTTTTTTGTTCAGGACAGTTATAATATCTCATTGCATATGTTTATTAATTATTATATTCCATACACTACAAAATCTTGATTCAATATACTCTAATGCTGCCGGTTAAACCACAAAACAAAAATATATCGCCTTGTACATATGCAATTGAAATATGCAGACTTTTCACATATTTAAATATTTGCTTTTTTAAAGACTTTGCTTATAAAGTAAATATCCAAATAATATACTTTTGCTTATAAAATTTTGCTTATAAAGTAATAACTTTTGCATATAAAGTAAAAGTTATCCTTATGTAACGTGCATTAACTCTTTTCGGCATAACTTAAAAATGATTTGACATAAAATGTTAAATTTTTCTTCAGGACAGTTATAACATCTCATTGCGCACATTTATTAATGATTATATTCTATACACTACAAAATTTTGATTTAAAACACTCAAGTGCTGGCGGTTAAACTACAAAATACATATATATTGCCGCATATATAAATGCAGTTCAAATATGCTGTGCTGTCATATATTTAATTTTTTTTCTTTTTAAAGACTTTTTAGAAAGCAAAAATAAAATACTACATTTTTCAGAAAACAGTTTTGAATTTTTATCGTTTATTATTTTCTGATACGGAGTAGGGAAGATGCATTTATTAAAATTTTCTGATAGAACAAAATACCCATAGAACGAAAAATCTCAGTTAAGGAATATCAACGGTATTAGAAGCAACCATTTGTCAGTAGTTGATTACGCCTGTAACAACACCGTTATTTTGAGAAAAGAAATTATCTTCCAATTATGATGTGAATCCAAAAAGAAAATTCTATGGAATCATGATATAAAGTTCTGAGTGTTGTGTAACACAATAAGAGGAAATGGTGTGATGTGTCTATTATATTATTTAACTATGCATAGCAGTGGCGTGCGGTCCATATGTGCAGGGTGTGCACTGCACACCCTGGCAAAATTATGAGGAACAATAATTTTCTGCACTTATGTCTACCTATCTTTATATGGTATATAATAAATATTATTTATAATATAATCAAATATTATGTTGATTTGCTTGTTTGTATTCCCTCAGTGCGTGCGGTACTAGGTGCTGCACTACGCAGAACGCAAACGAACATAGGCTTTGGTTTGGCTTTGGTTTCGAGTGCTACGATCTACTTTTTGCAACACGAAAAAAAAAACGAACATAGAAAGTTATGATGTGTACGCACTGCGCATTAAATTGAAAATCACGCTTTATATGTATGGGTTACCGGAGAAAAACAGCATACTATGGATTTGAGGCAAGTGCAGCTATTTTTCTTGCACTTGGAATTCAGAATCATCAGAAGGTAGTTTATTAAGCGTTGTATTAGAGCGGGGACTTACGCGCTGAAGTAATTTTTGTTTTTTAACTGATTAACTGGCCATACGATTTTGCAGACGGTTAATGTTTAAATTTATATATTGTAAGAGTTTGTTTTCAATGAAATATAAAAGAAATATTTCATCAATATAAAGTGAAATGTTTTAGTGTGGTAAATTAATTTGAGTGATGTAGTATATTTATTGAAATAATTAGTTGAAAAACAATGTTGTTTTGTTTCAAAGAAACAAATTTTAACAGAACAGTCCAAATTTTACCATTCATTGTGTCTTACAGATAGTATATAAGTTATAGCTGTAACACCATATAACTGGTTATGTTTTTAAAAAATGTCAAGATGTTTTTAGCAGAATATATGATTTCCAATTGTTAAAAACAATTAATAAATATAATTTAATCCACTGACCGAACCAGAAACCGTTCACTGTATTGTACCAACGTGCAGCGAAATTCACTGCCCATGGAATAGACGTTCGGTTTGTTGGCACCAGTGAGCATCCGGATGAGCACTGCAGCGGCGGGCGCCATGTGGTGCTACGTTTGCTGAACATATAAGTTTTTCGTGGAAGCCCGAAGCGTTGCTTTTTAACGTTGATATGACACATACAACTAAAGATATGATTTTTGCTTCAGTGAGAGTAGAATTCAGTGCGAGTAGTTTAGCTGTTTTTATAGTTAGAACTCGACTACTCGTAGGTAAATATTTTATTTATTCTGTTCTATAAATTCATATTCATAATAAATAACCCGCTTCAGAATGTAGAACTCAGATGTTTCAATAATTAAAGATTTATTGGAAAATCCATGTTCTCTGCACACCCTGCATGAAAACCTACCGCAAACCACTGATGCATAGGTCTCCTAGTTTCTTCATTCTGTCTCTGCTGCAAGTAGGAACATGAACACAATACTTGTAGTGAAATATTCACCAAATATTTATTTAACTGTTGGTAAATTTTGTATAATATCATTAGAACACTTAATCTTCTTAAATATTCATATAAATAGAATTCATTAAAAGTAAATATTTGTAGCATCTTTGAAAAATATGTTTATATAATTTGTTATAAGTATATTCGTAATAAGAGACTCTAAAGGTCGCGGCACAAACAAAATAACCCATTCCATCAAGAATAGAACTGAGAAATGGCAACAAACACATGTAATAAAATGCTTGGTATAATTAATTACTTGTCGACTAGTTTTATTTAATAATGTTCATATAGAAATTGTTTAATGTTTACATGGTACGAATTTACTTGAAAGTAGGAATATATATTATTAAATTACGTACAAGTTTCTTTAGCTTTTTGTTTCTAGGTAAATATTTTACTAGCTATAATGTGCCCCAAGGGTTAAAAGGTATCCAAAAATTAATTCTGAACTACGTTAATCATATTTTCTATGACTCAATTTCGATATTTATAATTTATAAAAATTAGCATCATTCTGCTAAACATTATTTTTAGCATTACTTACGTTGTCATAAACATTCCAATAATAGCATTATACTATTTTGTGCAAAATTAATAATTATAGTTATACCTTGGTATCAGTGTGTACAAATTGTCTGACAAAGTGCTGTTCATTCAAAAACATTTTCCTGCTCGACAATTAACTTTAGCTGAATTTTGCACTCGCCATTTATCAGTTTTTGAATGGATTTGAAAATGAGTATTACTGAAAGTTACGCCAAGAAAACTAGAATTGAATATTCCACTGAAGCTGAAACTGATTTTATATAAGCGTTCTAAACTAGAATGGAAGCTTAAGTATTCAATCCAATGCCACATGCATTTCATAATTATTTATTCCTCGCAGTTTGCGGAATTAATTTTCGTAAAATGTTCCAAAAGGGATTTTAAAAGCTATAACGTTATATTTTATGGATTTTGCATTATGAGTAAACAGTTTCCCTTCTAAAATAAATGAAGTTAATCTTTTGCTTAATGATTTATTTTAAAGTTCTCGGTAATATATTCCATCACAAAACTTCATTTGTTTGTGAAATATTATAGGTTTTAAGCTGTTCTAGGGCCTTACATGGTATTTTCACTAATAATTAAATACAAGAGTAAGGATGCAGATTTTACTTTTTAATAATTTATTATGAATTCATACTGAATATCTCTATGTATGTATATTTAGATTTCTTCTATGATAAAAGTTTGTGTAAAACTCATATGGTTGACATTTTGATTATTTGGTGAAAACTTTACACGTTTATTTAGCTTATTTGAATACACTTGGCGATTTCTATTTTGCAATGATTCATGGTATAAAATGGGCAAAGCACATCAATCATTAACATTAATGCTTATAAAATTCTAATAAATAGTAATCAGATTCTGTCGCTTCATACAGCGTATTATTCTATTTTACCTGATATGGTTGAATTTTTCGGTTTATAATTTAATATATTTCTATCAGCTTGCTCATATATTTACTCAATAAATTAGTTAGAAATGCAGGTACAATAAAAAATAATAGGAACACCCACTTAAAAATGAGTCATCCTTCAGTTTCCTATAAACTGCTGCCTCGTATCACAAAAGTGTGCAACCTAGAAGAGACGAAAGCGAAGGTATCAGTCAAGTATTTCGCAATGTGAGAGTTGCATGAGAAAATTATGTTCCCAGTGTGATTATGTCAGACCTCTTCAACGTGAAAAGGTGAATGATAATTTCAGCTTGCTTCGCTGGAGCGTCCGTGTCCAGGACATCCAGCCTTGTGAGTGTTTCAAGAACCAGTGTCTCAATGGTTATGACAGCCTACACACACTTGAGTAAGATGTCTTCTGAGAAGCACAGGAATGGGCTAAATTCGAAGTTGAAGGACCGGGAGAGGATAGTCAGAGAGGATAGTCGCCCAAAATCGTAAAATTACATTGCCACATATAACATCCGATATGAATACCCACCTTCTGAACCTCTTATCCATGAAAACTGTTCAAGGAGAGTTGCATGAGGCCAACATTCATGGCAATGTAGCTATTCCAAAACAGTCAGTTGCAGATGTAGACACTACAGTGGTGCCGAGATAACCTAAAATGGGAACAAGTCATCTGGTCTGAAAAATTCTCATTTACATTATTTCAGACCACCGGGTGTGTATTTCTCTGTCAAACACCGGCTGAAACATTTCTTGTTGACTGCCTGGTTCCGACCGTGAAATATGGGGAGGGTTATGTGATGGTGTGGTAATATCTTTCATTTGGTTTGGAACTCTCATTGTCTTGAAGGAGATGATGACAGAAGATCATTATAGAAACGCACTCTCAGATAATCTACCCCCCCAACTTTTGCTTCAGATTTGTTTTTAGGGAAAACGTCCGGTTTTCCAATAGGAAAACGACCCTGTTCACTCATCTCGTTGTGTTCAAATATGGTTACTGCAGCACGATGATGAAGTGAAACATCTAATCGGAGCTATTTAGAGATTAAAGCGAGTGATAGGTTTCTTCCTCCACGCACACTATCTGGATACGAGAAGGCCCTGCAAGTGGAATGAGTGTGAATCCTGATGAAATTTTTTTCAAGACCTTTATTTGTCAAACCTATGTTGAATGCAAGCCTTTATTAGGTGGCCCAACCACTTACCAATTAAAAATTTTCATTTTTGTCACAAATGTTACTAATATTTTGTCCTATACTTCTCGATTATGCTGGTTTATTATGATTATTATGTTTACCCAACGATAAACAGACAAGTTATAACACTTTTTTATGCTATTTGAAAGACGTTGATTTATTAAAATACTAATATTTAAAATCTCTTAAAAATTAAAAGAAAATAGTTAATTTAGAGGTATATAAAAAATCCTATTCTAGTTTATATATAAAGGTTTGGTTTGGTTTGGAGAGCTACGGCCAACGGTTTTGCACACGAGAGCTAATGAGACCGATACCTACTTCTTAAAGCTGATTCCGAACGGCTACGAACATCCATGCCATAGTGGGATTCGAACCCACGAACTCCGATACCGACGACCAGCGCCCTAACAAATCGGTCAGCGTTCGGTATATATATAATGGGTATTGTGGTTTAAAAACACTTAAAATATTGAATATTAAAAAGATATTACAAAGTTCTAATTTTACTGTTTGTGTAATTTCCAGTTTATATTTACTGCACGAAAACACTATTTCTATAAAACTATACTTTCTTCCGATGCCTACTAAACGATATAAATTATTCCATTTATGAATTACAAAAAAAGGTTTTTTAATGATTGAAGTGAGGTAAATGATTGAAATAAAAACTTTAATGGCTTATTAATTCCAGAATTTTAAATACAAATATTTACTCAGTAAAATAGGAAATTGTGTTCTATTATTGATGCACATACATCTTGAATTGATAGAAATAATAGCCGGAAGAAACATAGAAATAATTTTTAAAACATATTTTGAATGCATAATAAATACTATTATTTCTAATAAATAAAAATCTTAAAAACGAAGAATCTTAATCAAAAAATTAAATTCCTCTGAAATCTTTAAGTGACTTAATTTTTATCATAAAAGAGATTTATTTACTCCTATTCCATGCATTGCATTTAACATTTTCCGTCCCTGCTCAGATACATGTAATGCAGTTGTTTTAAAATAGCCTTCGACATTAAACTTACGTTTATTGCTCTATCAAATAGTGTAAATCCCCGGGGAAATCCATCGTTTCAAGATTCAGAATATTGAAACGTATTTGATAAAACTGAGACATGACAAAATTTTGTAAGTCGGAATACGTGAAATCTATAGGTTTTCTCCGAAGATAATCTCAAAGATATCTAGTAAAAAAACATTAGGGAATGAAAACATGTTATCAAATGCGAAACACGTCGGAAAAAATCTTTCGCTTTCCAAAAATCACATCACACTCATTAAATGTTAATCAACACGAAGAAACGGTAGATTTGCAGTGCATTTATGGCTTTACTGAGCTATAAAAATTTTCTATACGCCTTGATCGTTTACACATCCTTCTTCTAAGTTGAAAAATGTAAAATCTACATCAATGTAAAATATTTATGTATAAAGGTAAAATATTCATTGACGGACTTATATATTCTATTTCAGTGTATAACTTTTATTATATGCATACAGATTTATATTAAAGATGAGTGCATAGTAAAAGTAAATTTAAAAATATGTAAGTTAATTATATTTTAATATTAATTTCAGTATAATTGCAGACGTTTCTCTGACAAAAAGGATGGATATAGCTTTGTAAGTTTAATAATAATGTTTTTGTTCTTAAGCACTATTCAAATTGATGCATATTTTAAATAGTGAAATAGTTTATTATGCATCAAGTAATTTTAAGATTTGTAAATCTTTAGATGTATTTCTATTAAAATAATGCATTATATTATATATTAAAATATTTCCTTTTAAATTAAGATTTCTTTCTTAATACATTGTGATTAAAGAGTTTTAAATACAAATATTTATTGAGTAAAAGAAAAAATTGTATTCCGTTTTTGATAAGCACAAAATATGATTTGACAAAAGTAATAGCCAGAACAAAAATGGAAATAATTTTTAAAACATATTTTGAATTTATAATAAATAACCATATTTATATTAAATAAAAATCTCAAAAACGAAGCATCTTAATCCAAAAATTAAATCCGTCTGAAATCTTTAAGTGATTTAATGTTGATCATAAAAGAGATTTATTTACTCCTATTCCATGCACTGCATTTAACATTTTCTCGTCTCTGCATTTCCTGCTCAGAGACATGTAATGCATTTGTTTTAAAATAGTCTTCGGCATTAAACTTACGTATATCGTTCTGTCAAATAGTGTAAATCCCCAGGGGAAATCCATCGTTTCAAGATTCAGAATATTGAAACGTATTTGATAAAACTGAGACATGACAAAATTTTATAAGTCGGAATACGTGAAATCTATAGGTTTCCTCCGAAGATAATCTTAAAGATATCTAAAAAAAACATTAGGGAATGAAAACATGTTATCAAATGCGAAAAAATCTTTCGCTTTCCAAAAATCACATCACTCCCATTAAATGTTAATCAACAAGAAGAAATGGTAGATTTGCAGTGCATATGTTGCTTTACTGAGCTATAAAAATTTTCTATAAGCCTTCATCGATTACATATCCATCTTCTAAGTTGAAAAATTTAAAATCTCCATCAATGTAAAATATTTATGTATAATGGTAAAATATTCAGTGACGGACTTGTATATTATTCTTTTTCAGTGTAAAATTTTTACTACATGCATATAGATGTAAAATATAGATGGGTGTATGGTAGAAGTAAATTTAAAAATGTTTAAGATAATTATATTTTAACATTAATTTCAATATAATTGCAAACAATTCTTTGACATATAGAAGGGAAATAGCTTTGTAAGTTTATGAGTACTGTTTCAGTTCTTAGCGGCTATTTTAATTCATACTTATTTTAAGTATTGAAATAATTTATATACCGCAAGTAATTTTAAGATTTGTACATCTTTAGATGTATTTCTATAATGCATTATATTAAATATTAAAATATTTCCTTTTAAATTAAGATTTCTTTCTTAACACATTGTAATTCCAGACTTTTAAATACAAATATTTACTCAATAAAATAGGAAATTGTTTTTCACTATTGATGTACACAACAGTTAATTTTACAGAAATAATATCCATAAAAAACAATGAAATAATTTTTAAAACATTTTTCAAATGCATAATAAATAGACGTATTTCTATGAAATAAAATCTTAAAAACGAATCATCTTAATCCAAAAATTAAATCTCTCTGAAATCTTTAAGTGATTTAATGTTTATCATAAAAGAGATTTATTTACTCTTATTCCACGTACTGCATTTAGCATTTTCTTGTCTCTGCATTTCCTGCTGAGATACATGTAATGCATTTGTTTTAAAATAGTCTTCGACATTAAACTTACGTATATTGCTCTGTCAAATAGTGTAAATCCCCGGGGAAATGCATCGTTTTAAGATTCAGAATATTGAAACGTATTTGATAAAACTGAGACATGACAAAATTTTATAAGTCGGAATACGTGAAATCTATAGGTTTAATCCGAAGATAATCTCAAAGATATCTCGTAAAAAAACATTATTGAATGAAAACATGTTATCAAATGCGAAACACGTCGGAAAAAATCTTTCGCTTTCCTAAAATCACATCACTCCCATTAAATGTTAATCAACACGAAGAAACGGTAGATTTGCAGTGCATTTATGGCTTTACTAGGATATAAAAATTTTCTATAAGCATTCATCGATTACATATCCATCTTCTAAGTTGAAAAATTTTGAATCAATGTAAAATATTTATGTATAAAGATAAAATATTCAGTTACTGACTTATATATTGTATTTCAATGTATAAGTTTTATTATATGCATATAGATGTATAATATAGATGGGTTCATATTAAAAGTAAATTTAAAATGTTTAAGATAATTATATTTTAATATTAATTTCAATATATTTGCAGACAATTCTTTGACAAACATCCTTATCATATAATAATTCTCATAGAGAAGGATGAAAATATATTTGTAAGTTTAATAATATTGTTTCGGTTCTTAGACACTATTTAAATTCATGCATATTTTAAAAAGTGAAATACTTTATTATGCCTCAAGTAATTTTAAGATTGGTAAATCTTTAGATGTATTTCTATTAAAATATTTCCTTTTAAATAAATATTTCTTTCTTAAGGTTATTGTAAAATGTGCTAAGCTGTTTATAAGTAAATGGATAGATGTTATTTTTGAGAAAAAAGGAAAAAAAGAAGTGCCTCTTAGATTCCTCAGGACAACTCAGACATTCTAATCTGAGTGGTTTATTTATTTTCTTATTTATTTATATTTAAGCTAAACAGAAAGATTATTAATTTAAAATTCAATTATAATTGTGCATTTCTTGATTGTTAAATTTAAGAAAAGTCAGGAATTACCTAAAGGCCTCTGAATACTATGGTCCACTGCAAGTCATTACTACCATCTTGAGATAGTATGATCGTCATATCGAGATCAATGATGGGAGAAGTTAAAATGACCTTGGTGGAGGGTGGCTTCGGAAGCGGTTTTTCTCCAAAGATCAAAGGCATCTAGATGCGCAACTAAAGTGCGCAGTAGCCCTATGTAGGAATGCACGCGCTCGGCTCATTTAGTCGTCCAGTGTGTGGATGCACCCCGTAAATTATCTTTCAAAGTCACCATCAGGAAGTGGTGAATAATTGGCCGTTGTGTGGAAGCTGAATTACATATAGTGTACTCTAACTCAGTACCTTCTTCCCAATTATTAACAATTTGCTAACCATGGCTACCGCTAAAAGAAGATGGATTATATCTGGTAGAGATTGCAGTATCTTCCACCGAGATTTAGTGTCTGTCTAGAAATTTTCTGTTCTCAATATATATCCAGCGTCCACAATTTTTGTGGAATTGCCAAACACCATCTACTTACAGGTGGACGTTACAATCTTTAATATGTGACTGGGTTTCAACGGAGCTATTTAGCCATTCTAATTTTTCATAACACTATATCCACACATTGGTATCAAGTTGGAAACATGTTCCTTAACAAAGCTTAAATATCCTGAAGGCAACTGCTTTGTAATTTACGAATACACACCCTACGACAGGTAAGCATAGAATGATAGATATCTCTTGGACTTTTGTTTTTGGAAGAAATATTTGAATATCATTAGGCGCCATACATCATCTGATTTTAGTATTTCTCCTGTTAGTCTCTTTTGTAAATTATTAGTACGAATACCTTTGGAAGAAAAACTTCAAGATACAAACTATAGTTTTAATCTTTGCTTTAAAATATATTTAACGTAGTATATTCCAGAGTGGCATTAACTATTAGGAAATCTAACATTTACCTAATTCTCAAAGACAATCTTTTTTGAGATGTCTGTTGCACTTTTCAGTATAAGACTGCCTTTAAAGGGAGCTATTTTGCCATTTTAATGTTTTAGATCCCATGTTCGCTTACAGATTAGTATGATGTTGGAAACACGTTCTTTAACAAAGTGTAAACATTCTGAAAGCGACTGCTTTGTGATTTATGAAAACACACCCTATGACAGAAAAGCAAAGAATCACAGATCTTTTCGTATTTTGTTATTGAAAGAACTATATGGATATCATTCGACGTCATCTATCATCTGATTTTAGTTCACCTTGCATACGTCAGCCTGAATTTTAAAGTAACGTCTATGCTCACAAAAAAAAGGAATCTATAAATGGAAAAAGAATTTTGACGTTTAATAGATGTAGGTATACTCCAGTCTGAATCTTTCCATTTAATATGTGAGGTCAGTTAGATATCTGTATTTACAGTTAATTAAATACAGAAATAAGAGGTAATTATTAATCCTCTAACGATTATTTTATCATTTAATGGACCTATACCTGTTATTATGTTATTTAGGGTAACATATATTAGGGTAAATGTGATACCCAATTGTTAAAAGCATGTTTCTTGTAAAATTGTCAAAAGTAGTAAAGCTTCATTAATTTCAGTATTTTACTCAATCTATCTAATTCTAATAATTACAGAACTTTTCACAATTTTTAAACGGACAAGTGTAATTTAGAAAGTTTTAGAAGCTTTTGGTCTTTAATATCACTTAAATACAACATTAAATAATACTTCTAAATAACGCTGAAGATGATAATGAGATAGATTTCTATATAAAATTTAAGTAAGAAAATAACAAACAGTGAAATTTTCATAAAACTGTTTTGGAGATTCTTATTTATATTTTCTTTAACATCTATTAATAAAATTTAATTTTTTGTATAAGCATTCCTGATAATAAATAAAAGAACGTAATAGAACAAAATATTCTCTTTTCATTCTTAAGATGTGTAAATAGTCTAGCACAGAATTGGAAGAATATGCATTTCAAATTATTACATTTACCTAATTTGTATTTTAAATGAGAGGTAATTATTCATGATCTAACCATTTTCTGTTCATCCTCTAATCATCCTCATTTAAAGGGTTTATATCTGTTATTAGGTCGTTTACAGTACCATATTTTAGGGTAAGAGTGATAAGCAATTGTCAGATATTTTCAAAATTAATATAAGCTTGATAAATTTCAATATTTTACTCCATCTATCAAATTTTAATAATTACCGATATTTTTATAATTTTTAAACAGACATGTGTAATTAAAATTTTCAGAAACTTTTGTCCCTTAATACAACATTAAATATTACGTCTAACTATCCTTGAAGATGATAATGAAATAGTTTTATATATAAAATTGAAGAAAAAAATAACAAACAGTGAGAATTAAAAAAAAAACTGTTTCGGGTATTAAAAAAGTTTTAAAAATATGACAAAAGTACAAAATTTTGAAAAAATAATGCGTTTACGTTTAGTGTGAAGAAATGAAATTTAGTAACCTCTGAAACTAATAAATGTTGATATTGAATTTCATTTTGCCAATACATAGGTTATGTATGGTTAAAATAATTAGACAATATGAAATTACAATTTAAATAGCTAACGAAGTGGTTTAGAACATGCATAACACAAATGTACATCTTTAAACAGAAAGGTACATTTTTAAAATTTGTTGACTAATCAATTCATTTTGTTGGAATCTTATACCACAACAAAGTGAGCACAGGCAGAATGAGACGAAGCTAAGGGAATTGCTGCGACTAAAAGAAAGTAATCTTAAGGGGAAGAAAGCATTTCAGTTCACTTCACACTTTAAGGAAATTTTGAAACCCTCATCAGATAGGTTTGTTTTTCTCGTGAAACTCGTATAAAGTTAGTAGTAGGAAAAGGGTGTTAAATTATATGATTTTAAATGCTGCATCACGGGATTAGGAAAAACTTTTTCCATCTATTTTGCTACTAAAGAAAATTTATTTTTATCTACGTAAATAGGACACCTCACTTTCTAATCATATCCATTTTGTTTCTAATCCATAGATTTGAGAATTTATTGAATTATTTGTAATATATTTATAGAAAGAAGATTAGGATTTCAGGCTATGAAATTATCTAAAAATTATGAAATATTGTATGAACCAAACAAGTATTATCAAAAATATTCTTCGAGCTTCCTTGTTAGATATAATATAAACATTATTGTTTATATATTCTTTTATAACTATTAATAGAATTTAATTTGTTGTATAAGCATTCCTAAAAATTAATAAAAGAACGTAATAGAATAAAATATTCTCTTTTCATCCTTAAGATGTGTAAATAATCTAGCACAGAATTAAAAGAATATACATTTCAAATTATTATATTTACCTAATTTGTATTTTAAATCAGTGGTAATAATTCATCCTCTAACGATTATTCCACTATTTAAAGGGTCTATATCTGTTATTAGGACGTTTAGACTAACATATTTTAGGGTAAGAGTGATACCCAGTTGTCAGAAATTTTCAAAATTAGTAAAAGCTTGATTAATTTCAGTATTTTACTCCATCTATTAAATTTTAATAGTATTTTA
>CM063501.1:72155831-72165831 GCA_032207245.1 Pardosa pseudoannulata
AAAGAAGAGTGGTATCTCCCAAATTGCTAAAGTAAAATGTTTGAAAACATTTAAGAATGTATTACATGGAATTTAATACTTATTTGCTTTTTGTATACACTGTAGAACCAAAACAGGACGACTCTTGATTTTGGCCTTTTAGTGTTATAAAATAAATTTATATTCTTCACTTTCATATTTATTTCCAGAATTATGAAATCTATCAAATCGTAAAATAGCATAATTTGAATGTTTGACTGCTATAAAGCATTCTCCAATTATTCATACAATTCGTTGAGTTATCCTAAAGCAACAGTATGTTACTGTTTTTAAAGCCTACGTTAAAGGTGGAGAATGAAGAATTGGAATTATTCAAAGAAGAGTAAGTAATGCTGAAGTAAAATATATTTATTTGGTGTTCAAATAATCTCTCCATCCCTTCAACGTCTCTCTAAATCTAATTCAAAAAGGAGAGGGGTATTTCCCAAATTTCTAAATGTTTTAAAACGTTTAAGAATGCATTATATGTCATTTAAATACTTATTTGATTTTTGTAGACATTGTAGAGCCAAAACATGACAATTCCCGATTTTGGCTTTTTAGTGTTATAAAATAAACTTATATTCTTTACTTTCATATTTATTTCCAGAATTATGAAATCTATCAAATCGTAAAATAGCATAATTTGAATGTTTGACTGCTATAAAGAATTCTCCAATTATTCATACAATTCGTTGGGTTATCATAAAGCAACAGTATGTTACTGTTTTTAAAGCCTACGTTAAAGGTGGAGAATGAAGAATTGGAATTATTCAAAGAAGAGTAAGTAATGCTGAAGTAAAATATATTTATTTGGTGTTCAAATAATCTCTCCATCCCTTCAACGTCTCTCTAAATCTAATTCAAAAAGGAGAGGGGTATTTCCCAAATTTCTAAATGTTTTAAAACGTTTAAGAATGCATTATATGTCATTTAAATACTTATTTGATTTTTGTAGACATTGTAGAGCCAAAACATGACAATTCCCGATTTTGGCTTTTTAGTGTTATAAAATAAACTTATATTCTTTACTTTCATATTTATTTCCAGAATTATGAAATCTATCAAATCGTAAAATAGCATAATTTGAATGTTTGACTGCTATAAAGAATTCTCCAATTATTCATACAATTCGTTGGGTTATCATAAAGCAACAGTATGTTACTGTTTTTAAAGCCTACGTTAAAGGTGGAGAATAAAGAATTTGAATTATTCAAAGAGGAAGTAATGCTGAAGTAAAATATATTTATTTGGTGTTCAAATATTCTTCTCATTCATATGTATGTACGAGTACAAAAAGAAATGAAAATCTATACTTCAATTTTCTTTGAAGAATACAATGGAAGTCACTATGGCTACGACATTTATCGATTGCTGGGGATAAGCTTTACAACAGTTGCCAGGAAAGAAAGACACGGTTGAATTTCTTACTCAACAAATATGCAACTAATTATGGGAGAATTGAAACTTTCCTTTGTCTTGCTTCAGGACTGTTTATCTCTTTCTGGAATGAGATTAATCTTCACAGACAAAAAAGTACTAAGTTTCCTATAAGAATTTACGAGTTATCTGTTATCTATTTTAAAACTTACTTTAGTTAATTATGAAAGGATAAAACTATACCACTTGCATTACTACATTTCCATTTGGTTTATCACTTTTAATGAGAAACCTTGTAAGTATGCTATATATCATCAGAGTAACATGTTTGTTGGTATAAATTTCAAAAATTCACCTTGATCATTTTATCTGAAAAAACCCGATGAAACCTGACTCAAGTTAATTTCTGTTAGAAATAGAGAGTAATTTCTAAAAGAAATTACATAAAATGTTAAGATAGCATACAAATTTTCTTAATATGAAGCAAATTTTTTTTTTCTTAAGACTTGATAAAAATGATGCCATTTTCATCACAACCCCTTTAAAAAATAGGGACCTTGTATAAATTGATTATACATCTTTACTAAAACACCAGTATCGTTTATATCTAGCTGAAATATTTATTTTGTTCTGACTTGATTAAAGATAGTCTTCTTAATTTGACGCTTGAAACGTATAAATGGTTCCGGTGAAAGTCACACAATGTATATGTAACATGGATATATATATATATATATATATATATATATATATATATACAAACATATATATATATACATATGTACATATGTATAAATATATATATATATATACAAACATTTATATATACATATGTATAAATATATATATATTACATATATATATATATATATATATATATATATATATATATATATATATATATATATATTATATATATATATATATATATATTTATACATATCTACATATGTATAGGTATATATATATGTGTGTGGGTGTGTACAGAGAAAAAGAAGAATACTCTCTATTAAACACCAATGACAAAATAAAATTACACAAATGAATTCACCAGGAGAATACGAGAATAATAAGTAACATGTTGAAGACGTGTAGGTTACAGATGAATTAATTTTATTCATTGAGTTCAGTATTTTATTGAAATTTTTTCAGATCTATATTTTATTTTAAATATTGTTTGAAACATTGTTTGAATAGAGTTTGAAACACTTATATTAAGCATATATTTTAATAGAGAGTGATATAAATTAGTCTTAATTTCTTCTTTATTAACTTTCTTTCTTTTTCATGTAATCAGTTATGAAGAATAATTTCTGTTTCATACTTTCATAATGTTAAACCTAATATAAAAATTTCAAATATTCATATTAAGCATATTTTTAATGAAGAGTGACATAACTTAGTTTTAATATCTTCTACACAAATTGTCTACCGTTTTATTGTAATCAGTTCAATTTATATAAAAAGATAAACTCTTGAATATCTGATATATTATTCTATTACTTAACTATACAAAAATATGTGAAAAATAAAGAATTATTTGATTGTTTAACCCTCTAAGCGGTTCGCACGTACAATTCCGCCGGTTGTCACGTACAATTTTCGACCTCCAAAAATGTTCCGAAAATGTACATTTCTGCCAGTGCTTTCCCTCATGGAGTTTTGAGGTAGGAGGGTCATATCGATTGTTTAGGAACTCCACCCCTCTTTGACTAACATTTATTGAGGGATGCACCCCTACTCCCTGAGACACAAAGAGGCTGATAGCTTCTGATGGCTTTGTCAATCTCTATTTCGAAGTATTTTGTTTGCGGTAACAGATGTATCTCTAATTGCACCCGCTAAATATCTTGGATGACTTTCGTAAAAAAATATAAATATTTCTCTTAAAAATATTTTTATTCGTGCTTTTTTAATCCATTATTTCTTATGAGATGATCTTCGAGACTTGATGAGCTTTATGTGTATTAAAAATTAACAAGCTATAATGTCTATTTGTTATCTATTTATAACCGGAAGTAAAGGGACAGTAACGAGGATGGGTTTCCCGTATTTCAATCTAGTCGACAAAGGGTGAAGTAAAAAATCATAGAACACTTTGATCACTGACACAATAAACGTTTAGAGTATTTTTGGAGACTTTTTTTCCCTCAGTGTGGTCCACTCGGAGGGTTAAGGATATGAATTATATTAATTTATTGTAGGGGAATAGAAAATATACACTCAAAAAAAATTAGCACTCAGCAGAATTTTCTAATGGACAGTTACATAACAAGGTTTATATTTCTTCTATATCTGAATAATATCTTTTTCTGTTACACTCTTCTTTCTTCTATATCAGTTTTCTATATCTCAAATTGTCATAAATTAAAACTATATAAAATAAGAATAATTTCATGTTTTAAATAGAGAAAAATATTATCTCATAATTATTGTATAACTTCATAATACAAAAATATAAACGATATTCTACACTTTTTCACTATATAATTATTTAAATTTATATGAATATATTGATATGAAAAATGTATGTACTCAGAAAAAAATTTAGTCTTTTTTCTATTGAACAGACCTAGTGGACGAAATAACACTACGATATATTAACATAGTGTAATTTTTTTCTACAATATTTTTTCTATATATTGTATTATTATCATTTAGGCAAAACAATTTAATAATTTATGAAAACATGAAACAATTCTTTAATATCTCACATATTTTTTATAATTGTATTAAATATTTAGAACTTTATAATTATTCGAAACAAATACATTTTCCTCCTACACCGTTTTTAGTTAGGAGATTTGAGATTCCTTAAATAAGGGAATTTAAATGTTATATTCTGCGTCTACTTACGAAAAAAAATGTGTTTTCTTGTACATTTACATCATCAAGTTTGAAAAGTCTGCAAAACTTTTCTTTCTGTATCCATTAAAATTCATTTTACTGGATATAAGCAGTGTAACGAAACAAGGCAGCTATATAATGGAAGTAATTTTCATGGGCGTATTTACGTAAAATGTTCCAGCAACAGCTACAAAAGCTTGTTCTCTGTTAATCACCATTGACAAAAGAAAAAATAACACAAGTAAAATTCACCAGGAGAATACGGGAATGATTCGTGACTTGTTAAACACATGTTAGCATTCCTGGAGAACTACCAAGGAAAGAATCTTAATTTAGAATTCTACCCAAGATTTAGATTTCTTCATTTCCTAAAGTAACTGCAGAATGTAAAAATTCAAATCATGACTGCTTGGAAACAACACTTTTACTGCTGACCTAAGGAAATAAGGGAAAATTTGCTTTCTTAAGAAGACTCGAGAGATTCGATTCTTTAGTTGTAATTGTTAAATAGTTCCTTACAGCTTTTTATAAAATACTATATTTTTAGTTTATAAAGAGGCTTAATTTACCTTTCAAGATTAAAAATTTCTTTTATAACTTTTCAATTAAACATAAAATAAATAAATAAAGGCTTTTATGGCGTTTTTCTCTAATAGCGGTCTAATTTTTAAGAAAATTATTAGTTTTGTCTTTAAGCTTGCATATCTTTCAAAATAACATAAAAATATATAACAAATAGAAAAGCTTAATTTTCTTCATCGAAAAAAGAATTTATGAGATATGTGAATTATAAAATTGAAATTTTGTACAAACTGAAATGAAATATTTATTTAATGCTGTAAACTAAATATATAATAGCATGCGATGTTAATGCTATTTATTAAAAAGTAAAAAGCTAATAAACTTATAGTATAAAACTAAATTTATTTCCGTATAAAATGAAATGTGTTGCTTGACCTAATAATGCTGAGAATATAAATATATAATATATATATATATATATTATATATATTAATAAATATATATATATATAATATATATATATATACATATATATTATTTTATATATATATATAAATATATATATATATAATATATATATATATATCCAGAGAAATATATATATATACATAACGAATATCTATTCATTACTTGGTATTTGGGCCTGTTCGCCCATTCGTTCATGAATACCTTTGAAATAATAAATTCAAAATAGTAAAAAAGTATTTTTTAAACTTGCTTTAATATATATTTAATGAATAATATTGCAGTGTTCCTTATTGTTTCATTATCTATTAAAAAGTGTAATAATTATGCACTTGTGTAATACATAGATACCAGTTCCTTTACAATAACATGTACTAATATTAATTATTCAGAATGTAATGGAGTTAATTCAAAATCTTACTTAGATATCAAACATCATTGTTCTGATAAAGTAATAGATTATACACATAACACTTTGCCTTTTAGATTCTTTTCGTAGCCCCTGATACTGATATCTATATCAAGATAATGTACTCATTTTTATTTTGCTTCAGTAACTGTATAATCTTAAAGGGCAGCTTGATTCCTATTTAATGGATTTTGTGGGGTATTCTGAGTTCAAAATTATAAGACTTTCTAAAAAACGTTTTTTTTCCTTGAGAACGTAGATGACGATATATTCAAGGAACTTAGATAAGGCTGCATTACAGGATATTTTTAAATATCTAAGGCTATAGTATCAACAGGTAGAAATATTTATATAATAATTTAGTAATATAAATGCATTTAATTTTCCACTCTGGATGTTACAAGTCTTTAGTCTGTTATCAAAGTTCTAGTCCGTTTCTATATTTCACTATACCATTTTGGGAATACCTACATCATAGACCACTGTATTTTGTTTAGTCTTTAGTTGCAGGCAGCCAGATTATGCAAAGAGCCTGATTTTCATATTTGTATGGAGATAATTAAACTCATTGTACAAACTTTTTGTCAAAATACTATATTTTACTACTCTAAAAGATACAAATAATTTGCTAAATTTTTCCTGTACGCATAAAATATTTAAAGACGAATTGTTAAAAGTAGTTATTCGAATTATTGGTAAAACAGACTTAATATTTGTAAATGAATAGGGCACTAATCGATTAATATTTATGATTTTGCCTTGGACAAATTGTACCTAGCCATGGTGTAACAATATTGAATAATGTTTTAACAATATGATATTGATATTAGTGACAGACACATAGAAGAAGCTAGAAAACGGTAACTTGTATTGCATGTTCTAATAGTTTGTATGCTGGAATAAAACCCGAATTGCCGGTTTAGGAGCGGCAGGTATCTTTCTACATACTTAGTTTGTAGTAAAGAAAATTAGATAAACTCCAGTGATTATAAATTGCGAGCTTATTTAAATCTTATTTATTTAAAATAGAGGATCTCAAACTTTTTTCCAGCAACATCCCATAGTGTCTTAGATTATAGTTTGAGATTTATGGATGTAAAAGCTAGGCCACATCTTGAGATAAATTCAAGGACAGTTTTGAACCTTTCAACTGCGTTGCAGTGGCAAGAGTCTGGTTTGGTTTGGTGCAATACAGAATACATTTTAATACATGAGGAGTAGAGAGTCTGTAACCTACTACATCTATAAAAAAGGGAGATTCGATACCATGATATATCCGATACCTTAGACCAGATATTTTCACAACTGGCTATCTTTCGGCACTCATAGTGAATAAAGATAAATTTAATTTAAAAGTATACTTGGAAGTTCTTAAACAATTTCGCAATCTTCAATCGACTTTTCTTGATATTTCAGGTGGCATCTCTGGTAGACGCTTAGGAATTACCAAGAATCAGGTAAAAAAATGGGAAGAATTTATTCTGAGATATTATTCTTTGACATTACTATACCATAGTTCAGGTGTAAAATTTTAAAGTAAGAATAAATATTATACTTTTATTTGCAAATTATGTGCATGTTTAAGTGTTTAAACTATGTATAACAGTTGTCAGTTAGTACCTGATGTGTTTCTTCCATCATTTTTACATGCACGTTCATATTTATTCATAGGGTTTTCTTCCTACTGCCAGGTAGGTAGGTTTGTTTTCTAGCATAGAATATATTTAAGAAATCCTGTTGGTATGAATGAACAAATTCAGTTGTGAGGATCTAGTCTGAGAAAGTTACTCGACATGACATCACTATGCCATAGTTCAAGTGGACAATTTTAGAGTAAAAAAATATAATTTTATTTACAAATTATGTACATGTTTAAATGTTTAAAATATAACAACTGTCAGTCACTGCTTGGTGTGTTTCTTCCGTCATTTTAAATGTACGTTCATAATTATTCATAAGGTTTTGTTCCTAATGCGAGATAGGTAGGTTTGTTTTTAATCACAGAATACATGGAAAAGAAATCTGTTGGTCTGAATGCCCGCATTCGATTGGGAGAAAGATGCAAAACCTGGTGTAGAATTTCTTTCTAGCGATTATTTCCCCCTATTTGGAAGTATTACTATGTTTGAGATATTTCCCCTATATGATATCCCCTATATGCTCTACTTTAAACAGTCAGTTTTGAGAAAAACTAAGAAATATGAAGTCTTGACACAGAATCCTACATTCTATTAGCAAAGAACTACTAGTATTTTTATGCATTGTATTTATCTACCATAAATGAAAATTTCTCACTATTCGATGTGATATTGGATTGTGCGTTTATATCAAATTTAGGTTAGTATTTAATGAATATTTATTTACCAAAAAATATACTTGTCCTTTATTATTTGTTTGACTTGGCTTGCTTCTATCATTTTTCGAAAGCACGGGTAATAACAGGAGAATTTCTGCTGAAAATAGATAACTAATGCCTACGGTCATTCATGTAGCAGTGAATATTGAATCATCCATCAATAATAGAACAATCATTTTCCTTTAAGATAATTAAAATTTTGTTATTCCCCTATATATTATAAAACGTATTTTTTGCTAAGCTAATTACCTAGACTCCATTTAAAAAATTCAGGTGTCAGTGCTAGCTTAGAAATGTTACAATTCTTTAAATATTTTATTCTTGAGACAAACTGTTATGCGCTTTCTATTAACGAAAACACAAAATAACAGTTCCAAATAACATCCTAGACACAAGTGATCTCATCTTAGTCTGGTCTCATTATACGCATAGTAGAAAAAAGAGAGTAGGTATAGATTTCCGATTTCCTTAGACTCCAAAAAAATTTTTTTTCTGGTGTTTGAATGCATTAAAATGACTCTGATAATTTATTCTTTTCTACATTGAAGTGGTCTTTATGCATAGTAATAGGAATTTGAGAGTGATAATGGAACGTCCCTGGCTATTAAATAGAACAGAATTTCAATTAAATTCAGGCAGGTGTGTAAAAAGGAGGAAAAATGTTTATAGATTGCATGATACATTCCGCTGTGGTTTTATAAAGGAAGTTTTTGTATTTAAAATTAGAAATGTATTTGAAATTTTAAATATATGTATATATATATATATATATATATATATATATATATATATATGTATATATATATATATGTATATATATATATATATATATATATTATATATATATCTACTATATATATATATATATATATATATATATATATATATATATATATATATATATATATATATATATATATATTATATATATATATATATATATATATATATATATATATATATATATACATATATACATATACACATATACATATATACATATATATATATATATCTATATATATATATATATATATATATATATATATATATATATATATATATATATATATATATATATATAAGATTTTCTTTATTGTTTTGGATCAAGTTAAATGCATGTAAGACCTACAGTTTATTACTACAATCATTATATATAAGTAAGGATATAAAAAACTGAGCTTATTTAGGGCATTAGTACTTTTTCATTGCATTATATACAAGCATAATGAGCATATTTATTGGTATGAAATAAGTTGAAATTTTGTATCTTATTTAAAAAATATTAGTATAATTAGTGTAACAATTAGGATAAATAATTAGAATAATTTATATTATTATACTTTTATATAGTGAAATGATCTTTATGTGTAGTAACAGGAATTTGAGTGTAATGATGGAACGTCCCTATCTATTAAATAGAAAAGAATTTCACTAAATCTAGGCAGGTGTGTAAGAAGGAGTAAAAATGTTTATAGATTGTATGATACATATCACTGTGGTTTTATAAAGGATGTTTTTCCTATTTATATTAATATATATGTATTTATATATATATATATAGAAATATATATATATATATATATATATATATATATATTATATATATATATATATATATATATATATATATATATATATATATATATATATATATATATATCTATATATATATATATATATATATATATATATATATTAATAATTAGTCTAATTATTAAGATAAAATTTAGAATAATTAATACTGTTTTTCCTTTCTACACTGAAGTGGTCTTTATGCATAGTAATAGGAATTTGAGAGTGATAATGGAACGTCTCTGGCTATTAAATAGAAAAGAATTTCAATTAAATTCAGGCAGATGTGTGAAAAGATAAAAAAAATGTTTATAGATTGCATGATACATTTTTCTGTGGTTTTATGAAAGACATTTTTCTATTTAAAAATAGAAATATATTTGAAAATTTAAATATATATATATATACACTGTCTACCAATAATTATT
>CM063501.1:72170831-72173331 GCA_032207245.1 Pardosa pseudoannulata
TTTAGTTATACTAAATATTAAAATATTCTTTAATTTATCTCTATTTTATCTGTCTGTCTATCTACCAAGATTCAGAAAGAAGAAATTAATTAAAAGTAGCCTATATATAGTAGGAAAATATAGTTCAAATATAGATAATTGTTTATTTTAATCATACAAAACCATAAAAAGAAATAAAATAAATTGTGACATGGTTCAAGGTTGCTGGAATTTTAAAAGTTTGTGAATGATGGGCTCCAATTTCGTTAACATATTCGTAAATCTCACTGTTCAATAAAATTCAGTAATTGTTTTTTTTTCAGTCAATAAAATAATGAGCCTAAAGTTCAGTCAAACACTATGAAGTACATGCAATTTTCTTTCAAATTTTCTTTATATATTAATTAAGAATAGCCATCATATATAATTGAAAAATATAGTTCAAGTATAGAAAATTGTTAATTTTAATTATACAAAGCCATAAAATCAATAAGAAATAAAACAAAAATAGAGACATGGTTCAATGTTCCTGGAGTTTTAAAAGTTTGTTAATGACGAGTTCCAAATTAGTTAACATCATTAGTAAATCTTACCGTTCAATAATGTTCATTAATCATTATTTTAGACAATAAATAATGTACGAAGCCTACGTTCCAGACAAACACTATGAAGGACATGCAATTTTCTTTAATTTTTTCTTTATAAAGTCAATTTCAAAAATTCTTTAGAAATTAATTAAAAACAGCCTTCATATATAATTGAAAAATATAGTTCAAGTATAGAAAATTGTTAATTTTAATTATACAAAGCCATAAAATCAATAAGAAATAAAACAAAAAAATTGAGATGGTTCAAAGTTGGTGTAGATTTAAAAGTTTCTTAATGACGCTCTACAATTTCGTTAACATCATTTGAAATTCTCACCTTTAAATAATCTACAGTAATCATTTTTTCAGTCAATAAATAATGTACGAAGCCTACGTTCCAGACAAACACTATGAAGGACATGCAATTTTCTTTAATTTTTTCTTTATAAAGTCAATTTCAAAAATTCTTTAGAAATTAATTAAAAACAGCCTTCATATATAATTGAAAAATATAGTTCAAGTATAGAAAATAATTATTAATTTTAATTATACAAAACCATAAAATCAATAGGAACTAAAACAAAAATAGTGAGTTCAAGGTTGGTGGAAAAATTTTGTTAATGACGGGATTCAATTTCGATAACATCATTCGTAAATCTTAACTTTCAATAATGCTCACTGATCCTTTTTTTAAACAGTAAACTAAATAATGAACGGAGCCTACGTTGAACAAAACACGATGAAGTACGTGAAATTTTCTTTCAAATTTCTTTAATCTCTTTAAAATTTTTATAGTTAAGACCAGGAGTAACTATACATTAGGGTGGGGTGAATTTATGAAATTTATGATTGAAATCAAATATAACAAATCTTATGACAAATACTATGTAATTGGATTTATTTATTTATTATGTTCATAGAAATATTCTATAATTTTTTAGATAATAAGTTCGCTGGCCACACGTCTTGATTATTTTAAGGCCCCCTACTAGCCTCCGAACCTGCCACTGCTACCATGTAAAACTTCAGAGCTCATCGGAGAGAGGTATTGCCATATATATATATAATATATATATATTTATATATATATATATCTATTTATCTATATATATATATATATATATATATATATATATATATATATATATTATATATATGTATATAGGGACCAAATATAACTTTACATAAAACTTCTTTTAAAATTATGTTATTATTATATGCTGGGTGCCAAGTGTCCCGCTAAATATGTTAGAAAGAAGACATCATTTGTCGTATGAACTTAACTTTTTATATATCCTATACAAATTACTATAAGACGTTATATATATATAGTGTCAGAACGATCTATATATATATATATTATATATCTAAATATGTATAAATTAAACGTGTTATTTGCTTATAGAAAGTAATTTGACTGGAGCCATCTGCAAATGTGGCGTCTCAGAGTAGCATTACTGCTGATCGTTACAAATTTTATGGGAAAGTTATAAGTTCCTAATTAAAATGCAAGCTATAGCATTTTCTGTTTTTCATAGAAAGAATTTAACTGAAAATGAAAACACCTCGTAATTCAAATATTTAATATAAAGAGACATTTAAGATCTAGAATAATGAATAAAAGGGATTATTTTGGAATACGCTTTATTTAGATATTGATATTTTCATAAATA
This sequence comes from Pardosa pseudoannulata, assembly GCA_032207245.1. Taxonomy (NCBI): domain Eukaryota; kingdom Metazoa; phylum Arthropoda; class Arachnida; order Araneae; family Lycosidae; genus Pardosa; species Pardosa pseudoannulata. The sequence goes on from CM063501.1 coordinate 72,173,071, forward strand.
TAATATATATATATATTATATATATATATTAAAAACATATATATTAATAAAAAATATATATTTTATTTTTATATATATATATATAAAATATTTATAAACAAAATACAGAGATGGATATGGAAATGGTTGTAAGATCTATATAAAAAAATATATATATAATATATTTATATATATATATATAATTGAATAGACATCTATTATGGGATATAGTATGTTTAATTTTTACTCTTTCTTTCATCTGAAAGTCCAGTATCCTAAAAT
>CM063501.1:72178331-72180831 GCA_032207245.1 Pardosa pseudoannulata
AATAGGTTAAACATGTTATCACTCTGTTTGTCAATCTTTCCCCGTAAAAAAAAATGAACCAGATTTTATTTTGAAACGATTTAATACATTGCTTTAACATATTGTGTATTGGTACATTTCGCAGTGTAACTCTTCCGAGAGCGGACGTTTTGAGTGTAAATTTAGTTATTCAGTTAAATCTCAATAGATCAAAAATCATTTAATTTTTTAACTAACTTTTCGTATTTTAGATTGAAATATATCAAGAAATATATAAATAAACAACCGTAAGATTTTTGTAATAAAAAATATGTATTTTTAGTGGATAAATTTATAATAGTATCGTAAATATGAGAAATCAAATAGAAATAGTAGTATATAGTTTTCCCCGGGCTAGGCAAGGTTGACTCAGCCTTTCATCCCTTCAGTGGGTAGATGAACTGAGGACCAAGCGTGCTTGGGAACTAAACACTGGGGGTTCCGCGTTAGATTGACTACCTAACCGGAACATATGGTTCGCATCCCAGAGTCCTTGATCTCGTAAACGGAAATTGGCACCGTAAGCCTTAGCCCCCTAGTTGCTGTTGCGCCGAGGAGTTTAGTTTTGAGTATATAGTTTTAATTTTTTCTAATTATGTTATATATAAACATTTTTACATTTCCTAATCTATGTAGTAGACAAGAGCATTCGGTTTCGTTTCCCTGTATACACCGTTATTCTTATAAATCATGTCGTTACACTAACCCATACTAGTACTTGACCCACGTTCAAGTATCAATCGTCAGAAAACGTACTAGTACGTATACGGCATACAGTGTGTTTATATAGGCAAAAACAAAAAACATTGCACTGAAATTAAACTACGGTACATAAATGTTTTTTTTAATCTAAACCTTACATGAAGTGCTGTCTAGATTTTCTTTAAAATGAGATTTTTTTTTATTTATAAAATTTTATATACACTATTATTACTACTGAATTTTACATTCGAGGCTAGAGAATGCGATTTATTTTTATAGTTATAGCTTTAAAGCTGAGTTATCACCCATGTTATCATATTTATCTGATGATCACATTTAAAGAAAAAATATTTGTATTAGATTTATTATTAGAATTATTATTAGGCATTGTTTTGAAACAACTTTAATTCATGCAGAAAACGAAAAGTATAGCACTGAAATCCAAGTATGGTATAAGCTCGGCTAAAGAAATAATTGCAAGTGTAAGTTGGTTTCTACTGTGAAAGATAGAAGTAAAACACTGGTACTAAAGCTTAGTATCTTGAAGACGAAACAAACGAATTCACATCAAATTTTGCAAAATATTATTAAAAGTGGTGTTGAAAATATCTCAAGACTCGAAACTAACGTACTCTAAAACTAAGTACTAACTATCGTAACGTATTTTTGTATTTTTTAGAAATTTTAGTGAAAATCCACAGCACGTTTTTAGGTATGTTTCTTCGTGTTAAACAACCTATACCTTTTATGAAAGTAATTTTTACTCAAATACTTCCTCTAATCTTTTAAATAGAATAATATAAATTTTTAATACCATGATAAATACTAATGTTTCATAGATTTAATTTTTAAATTTGAAACTTAAATACAAATTAAGTCCTCAAAAACTTAATAAAAATGGGATGTTCAATCAGATAGTAAAGATTTATTTTTAATATATCTATTTTATGTACTATTTTATAAGTCGAAGAATACATTGTTTTCTTATAATTTTTATATAAAATACATTGTTTAAGATGACGACAGTAAATAATTTTACAAAACATAAAGTTTTTAACTCAAAATTGTAACGACTTTTTATTTTTTCCTAAATTAAGAGTGGATTCGAATGTATTTCGACTCGAAATATCTGAATAATTGTAACACAAATTTCATTCATACATTTTTTAATTCAATGTAATGTAATTCTTACAATTTAGAGAAATTGTATCCAAATGAAAACTACTGTCAGACTTCTTAAAACTCTTTTTAATAAAGTTATTCACATTCATTTATAGATTTTATAACACAAAATGAAATGCAATAGCTTTATACATTTTATTTTTAACAATTACCACAACATTTCTGAAAATTTTTAAAGTGAATTTATTTTGTCATATATTTGAATAGCAAAAATATAAAAGTAGCTTATTTTTTTACTCCAATTTTAACTAACTTAACTTTTAGATACTAAAAATATTAAAATATATTTATTAAAATTTACAAATGTTCATGAATAAGGCTTATATTAATGCAGATATCTTCCTTTAAAGTGGGAAATATACTCTTGATGAAATTCAGAAGTGAGAGAAATTAAGCATGCGTAATTTACATTAATTATTGAAATTCTAATCAATAACTGTTCTCGTCAGACAAAGTTACTAAACTTCTAATAAAGCAAGTGGAAGCTAACATCAGTTTGCCTTCTAAAATAGTTTCGTTGAAGTTCACTCTGAATATCTGTAACGTCAGATATAAACATAAAATTTTTAGCTGTATTAGAATTTAAGGGCTGCTTTAT
>CM063501.1:72183331-72185831 GCA_032207245.1 Pardosa pseudoannulata
TGTTGACCAGGTGTTAATTGTCTTGTAAATAGAACTTCATGCTAGCTGACCCTTCAGTTTGGAATTCCTTAATGATGAAAAGTATTGTAAAAAGATTGTGTATTGTAAAAGATAATCTTCATATTCTTTATCAATGTTTACTAAAATAATACATATAATATTGCCGCTTTGAGACGCAGTGTTAGACTCTCCATAGCCGAATGGTTATCACATTAGTCTCGTATGAAAACGGGAGTGATATGAAGTGAAAACGTGACGATATTATTTAAAATCCGTATAAATGCTTATTTAACTCCTTTATTTGTATTATACTTTATTTCGTATTCTAGGAGCTTCTGGAACTGTATTTAGTTTCCCAAATAATATTCTGGATTTTTCTGCGTTGTGCAGTATAACTTTCGTCACCTTCCCAGATAGATTTCTGGAATTTTCCCTGATGGTGTAAAAGCCAAAAATCTCTCTGTCACAGAAATTTCGCATTTGTGCAGAGTTTGCAATTGTAGTTAGCTCTTTGAGTTGAGTTAATAAATTAGATATTTTCTATTATTGTGTGTGAGATATTGTATTCCACATTATTCCCCTACTTGAGAATATTAATATTGATATAAAAAGGTATTTGAGTGAGTGTGAAAAATATCAATCATTATATTTTTCAATTTGTAATATCTATTTTTTTAACATTTAAATTTTATACACATGCAAAAGGTTATATGACTTTATTATAACATTCTTCAATAAGTTAATTTTCGAATTACACATACAAAGAGCTTTTCTAAGTACTGTCCTATACTGCAGAAAAACAGTTTATAAAAAGGAAATGGGTAAAAAAGGAATAAAAAGCAGAGAAAGCAAAGTGATTGCTTTCTGTTGTTACCGACTCCCTATGGATTACCGAGTGCTACATCAGGGCCAATAAACCATTCACTTTCATGGCGTCCAAAGAGACTATTGAAAGTTGGATTCCATACACTACACAAGAGGATTTGAAGTGGGAAAAACTGTCTATCCAAAGGCAGATAATAATATACATCAGTTACGAAAATAGGAAATAAAAGAAAAGATATCCATGGCAACGCATGCATATGATTCAGAAATTTAAGGGAAAGTTTCAGTATTTTTTAAATATAAATATATAAATATATATATATATATATATATATATATATATATATATATATATATATATATATATATATATATATATATATATATATATATATATATATATATATATATATATATATATATATATATATATATATATGTATATATATATATATATATATATATATATATATATATATATATATATATATATATATATATATATATATATATATATATATATATATATATATATATATATATATATATATATATATATATATATATATATATATATATATATATATATATATATATATATATATATATATATATATATATATATATATAAATATATATATATATATATATATATATATATATATATATATATATATATATATATATATATATATATATATATATATATATATATATATATATATATATGTATATATATATATATGTATATATATATATATATATATATATATATATATATATATATATATATATATATATATATATATATATATATATATATATATATATATATATATATATGTATATATATATATATGTATGTGTATGTATATATAGATATATATATATATATATATATATATATATATATATATATTATATATATATATATATGTATATATGTATATATGTATATATGTATATATGTATATATGTATATATGTATATATGTATATATGTATATATATATATGTATATATGTATATATGTATATATGTATATATATATATATATGTATATATATATATATATATATATATATATATATATATATATATATAATATATATATATATATATATATATATATATATATATATATATATATATATATGTATATATATATATATGTATATATATATATATATATATATATATATATATATATATATATATATATATATATATATATAATATATATATATATATATATATATATATATATATATATATATATATATATATATATATATATATATATATATTATATATATATATATATATATATATATATATATATATATATATTTATATACTTGTGATACAGGTACATTTTACAAATAAAATATATATGTTACCTTCTATCATGTCCCCAATATTTTCTGAAAACAAAACTGTTCAAATAAAGATTTAAACACAAATAAATTTTGTTCTATCTATGAGTTTATTTTTTAAGTATGAAGGACATAAAATATAGTTTAAAATTTAGAATTATATATTTTATTACGAGTATTTTTGGGAAACAATTTCTTTCTAATAAACCAATTTTCATTCGTTTTGTATCAATGCCATAAATAGTTCAAAGGACATTTATTAAAACTTATTATGGGTAGTTTTACTGTTAGCAATAATAA
>CM063501.1:72195831-72200831 GCA_032207245.1 Pardosa pseudoannulata
ATTATCCTTACGTATTAATAACATAAAAATTTTATAAAGTAATTTTACATTAAATAAAATGTAAGGAGTACATAATTTAGGTATTTTAATTAGTCAATGATTAACTGGGGTCGATCTATTTAAATGTTACCTATTCTTTGAATAATCATCCTAGACGTACTTCATAAGTGATTAGACGCATCCTTTCAAAACTACAAATACTTGCTAACTTCAACTAATAGACCATTTTCAAATAATATCTTTATGTAAGAAATACATAATTTAGGACTGTACTTTAATTAATCGACGATTAACTGGGATCGACACGTTTAAGTGTTACATTGTCTTTGGATAATCTTTCTAGACATACTTCATAAATCATTAGAAGCATCCTCACCAAATTTCTTAAACTACAAATCTTTTAAACTTCAACAAATATACCATTTTCAAATAATATCTATAATGTATATGTAAGGAATACATAAGTTAGGTACTTTAATTCATCGACGACTAACTGGGATCGACACTTTAAATGCTACCTGATCTGTGGATAATCCTTCTAGGCATACTTTATAAATCATAAGAAACATTCCCACCAAATTTCAAAACTGATAATTGTTTTAAAGTTCAACTAAATGACCATTTTCAAATAATATCTTTTATGTATATGTGAGGAATACATAATTTATGTACTTTAATTAATCGACGATTAACTAGGATAGACACGTTTAGTGTTACCTGTCTTTGAATAATCTTTCTAGACATACTTCAAAAATCATTACATGCATCCTCACAAAATTTCAAAACTACAAATGTTTTTAAAGTTCAACTAATAGACCATTTTCAAACATTATCTTTAATGTATATGTAAGGAATACATAATTTAGGTACTTTAATTAATCGACGACTAACTGGGATGGATACGTTTAGATGTACCTGATTTGTGAATACTCTTTCTAGACATACTTTCTAAATCCTTAGAATCATCCTCTCCAAATTTCAAAACTACACATACTTGTTAACTTCAACTAATAGACATTTTCAAATAATCTCTTTAATGTATACGTAAGAAGAACATAATTTAGGTGCTTTAATTATTCGGCGATTAACTGGTATCGATATGTTTAAATGTTACCTATTCTGTAGATAATCAATCTAGACATACTTCATAAATCATTAGAAGCATCCTCGCCAATTTTCAAAACTACAAATACTTGTTAACTTCAAATAATAGACCATTTATCAAATAATCTGCTTAAGGTATATATGCAAAATTATTTCAGTAAATATTTCAAATATTGATTACTAGAAACCTATTTTACAGCTTTCTTTTCTTTCTTTTATTTTTATTTATGTTTAAATAAATCTACATGAATTCATGAGGATTATAACAGATTTGGATTGTAACAGAAATCAAAGAATTCCAGACGGAATACAAAATCCCATGAACCGATAATATGAATCTTTCTCCAATAGGAACGTCTGTACAAAGGAAATGATTGGAAACGCTTTCCTCTACGAAGTGCTTTATTTTTGTTTCCTATTTTCCTTTCTACTGAACCAGATTCTTATTTCAGTAATAGAGAGCTCAGTTATCTTTGGAAGTGTTTTATAGTTTCACTTAAATAGAGTTCCAAGAAGTTCTTGTCTTTATATATATTTTCACTGGGCAGATTTGTTGGTAGGAGTTTTTCAAACAAAGTGTGTTATATATCGATGTTCAGCAATTTACGTATAGTTTTTTTTTAGAATCTAAATATTTTGAACCTGAGAGCTACAAATATACTTAATTCTAAATCAGGATAAAAATTGGATCCGGTTTCTTAAAAATTATTTTTATAAAAAGCATAAAAGAAATCTATACTACTAAATAAGTATGATCTTTAAATAATATATACATTGCAAATTAGTATATTATCTCTAAGCATTATACTAATTAAATCAGTATACCAAAGTATACTTCTTCCTTACAAGTTATAAATATGACTTTAAGAATTAAAATATATTTTCTTTATTCTAAAATTAAGCTAATAAATTAAGAATATAATCAAATTCATACGGAATTCTTAGTCTTATGTATATTTGGGAACTGGATTATATTTACCGAAAGGCGATATAATGATAAAGACAATAAAATATATAATTTTTATAAAAAATTTCAAATTAAAAGATATAAATTATGGCAAATTTGTTATCCCACAGTAATAAAATTTTCAAATTACAGATTATAACTAATAAATAATCTTAAAAAATAAAAAAGGTAAAAAAAAGTAATTTAATGCAATAAAAATCACATACCTGTTTATTAAAATAAATACTATTTTATGTATTTATTAAAATATTTATTAAAATAAATTATTAATTAAGTATTTATTAAAATAAATACTGTTTTATGCATTATTTGAATCACAAAATGTGAAAGATTAGAAAAATAAAACTCTTTCAGAGTTCCATTTAGATGATAAGATAAAAAATAACTGCTACTACCAAAAAAATATATAATAATTTCTTATTAAGATCATAAATATTAAAATCTCAGAGATATTTCATCATGCAATATAAAATTAAAACATAATAATTTTTGGTATGTATAAAATAAGAACAAAAATAAAGCCCTAACATTTTTAGTACAAAAAAAAAAGAAGTGAAGCTTAAATTTGTCAGACCTACATCAATTCTATACGATTTTTTAAACAACAAAACAATTTAAATCAACTTTGAAAAAACAATTATAGGAATAAATCATTACTAAACAACAAATTGATACATTCGATGTTATGTAAAAGATAATTTATACCACTTTATCTCAAAGATGCTAGAATGGAATATATCTGAAAAATCAATGTACCTTCTCTTATAATTGTTCTATGCTTTGTTATGTTTGAAGTGTATATAAAAAAATTAGGTAAATATGTCATATAATCCCTACTTTGTTGACGAAGATTTTTAAAATATTACTTGGATTTGCATTTAAAGAAAGATATTTGTTTATTTAAACAGAGAATATTTATTGGCTGTACAGATACATTTAATAGATTAAAAATGTCTAAATTACTTAATACTCTTATTGTTTTCTCAGAATTTAAAAGATTGTTTTTATTCAGAATATTTCAATCATTTACAGAAATCCCATAAATTAACGACTATTTGTTTAATTTATTTGCTCTATATGTTAGGAGGTCCCTATTTATTATTTAGATATTAGATTTCATGTTCTACATGTTAAACTATTTTTATCCGCTTTGTTATTTTAGAGAAAATAAGAAAGTGACTCATATTATATATGAAAATATAAGAATATTTAAAGTACAGATTGTTCAAACATTATTTTATGCATATATTCATTAAATCATAAAATATTAATTGTTTACCTTCCAATGTTCCAAAATTAAAACATCATAGTTGTCAATAATATATCGGTGGGATTGTGAATTTATTTATATATATGGTGAAACCTGCATGCAACAATATTTTGTGTTGCATGCAGGTACTCAATAAAGTTAACGTTGTACAGTAGTTATCGTTTTAAAAGGCGATATAACGGTAAAATTAAAGATTTAACATTTTACAGGCCGAATTCAGATCCAGATATATTTTAAACTATTTTTTGCATATCTTGCCTTCTAATGATCCAGTTAAGGTATGTTAGTCATTTAATTGTGAAAAAAAATTCTTTTACGATTTTCATGATATTACCAATTGGGAACATTGGCTAATTTTGACTATACACTGGATTCAGAAATTGAGTAGAATTATGTATATATTAAATATTAAATAATAAGAAAAATAAATAGAATGGATTTAAAATTTATTTTTAAATTTAAGTACAGATATCAATAAAGTTTAAAAATTATAAATTTTAATGAAAACAACAGTTTCTTAACGAAATATCAAAAACATGAGTTCTAAGGACTTTCCTTGGTGCAATTCTTAGAAGACCGATTGTAACTTGTAGTTCACAGGCAAAATACATTTAATACCTTTCAAAATAATATCTGAGAAGCGAACGCACTAGACTGCTAATAGAATTGACATGCTATTTCATAAAATTAGGGAATTCCCCTACATTTCCTACCCCTTTCAAGAAATGCTCTCCGCAGAGGAAATTATTTCGTCGATTATAGCCGCAACAGTCCATTGTTCCCAATTGGGAACATCAATAAATAATTCCAGGTAAGTTTCTGATTATTAATGTCAAATTTCATATTTTTAAAATAAATTAAAGTTATTTTAAAGATACCAATCTGATTTTAGAAACATTAGATTTTTTTTACATTTATGTGAATTTTTAATATGTGCCCTATAGAAAATGATGAAAAATATCATATTTATGATTTTTTATATATTTTTCTATTAATCATAGAAATATAGCTTTTATTTTAAAAAGTCTAGTAGTCTTTTTGCTACTTTTGCTAATTTTTTTTGTATCAATATTGATGAAATTTAATTTTAAATAATTTTATTAATATTATGTTCCCTTTTGGGAACAATGGACTGTAAAAGGTTAATAAAATATGATTTTCACAAAAGATTTCAACTTAAAAGACATAAATTAGAGCTAATTTAATATAACACAATAACAAAATTTTCAAATAATAGATTAAAACAAATAAATAATTTTAAAGTATACAAAAATTTAAAAAAAAGAAGGAATTTGATGTAATAAAAACCACATACCTGAAAGCTTATTTGTAAATAGATATACTTTTTATGCATTATTTTTTATATCTTTAAACGAAATAATAAATTAAATATATATCCTCATTCATATGGAATTATTATTCTTCTGTATATTTGGAAACTGGATTATGTTTACGAAAGGCGATATTTAGATAAAATTAAAGACTTAATAAAATATATGATTTTTATAAAAGATTTCAACTTAAAAGACATAAATTAAGTTTAGTTTGATATCCCACAGTAATAAAATTTTCAAATTATACATTAAAAGGGACAGATAATACTAAAGTTTACAAAGAATAAAATAAGTAATCAGATACTTTAGAAACCACATACTGAAA
>CM063501.1:72203331-72228331 GCA_032207245.1 Pardosa pseudoannulata
TAATTGTGTTGCAGTATCATCAGGCTTATATTTAAATATATTTTAAAATATTTTTTGAAAGTTTTGATTCAGCATATCAATAATATTTTAATTTTAAATTGTTCTTGCTTCTTTAAAAACCGGCTTCTTTAATTATTTTGTTTATTATTTTAAGGAACTGAACTTGATGTTTATAAACAATCTTGTGCTGAAAAAATTACATAGTGACGTTATTAAATTAAATAGTTTGTTAATATTCCTTGTTGCAATTATAGGTATTATTAACCGATATTATCGAATAAGTTTTTTCAATAGCTTAAAAACTGTTTCTTTTCATTTACAATTAACACAAGATGAAATAGAATAAATGAATCACCTATATGCTAAATAGAAAAAGTAATCGGAATTAAACTGCTATTAAAATTTATAAATTGTACAAAATATTTCTGCAGTTAGAAGCTAGCATCCAATTTCGCCAAAAAAACAGAAATTCACCAAAAGTGTTTGATTTTCCATAACTAAAGTATTTCTGTATCTAGTGTCTTTGTTTTCCTTCTTAAACAGTCATCTATGGAGGTTCCCTAGCCTGTGAAAATGAATTCCTCATTATTTAAAAAAAGTGTTATATTTTAGTAGACTTTCTTATCTCCCTTTAAAATCCCCCTTCTCTTTTAAGCGTGCGGTTCTGAGAAGGTAGATTCTTGTACAGTATCGCACATTCGTTCTGCCATTTTGTGTTGCCACAGGCGTTCTGCCATTTTGTACCATCTTTTTTCAATTATTTGATATCTCGATGAAACACCAAATATGCTTTTACTCGCAATGGAAAGTTTGTCCATTGAGGAACACTGCTATAACCGGATGATTTCAGAAGCCTAAATATTTTAAAAAGTGTTATATTTTAGTAGACTTTCTTATCTCCCTTTAATTTATACTTACATACATGTGTGGGCATGTAAGATAATTAGACGACTCAAAGTCAAATCCTAAAGCAAATACCTAAGTTAATCTTACCTACATAACCTGAGATAATCATAAATTCTAATACCTAAGTTGTATGCGAAATTTACTATGAGATTCAAGGTATATTACCAACTAATAATGAACGAAAATGCTTTAAGATAGCAAATCTATAGATTTAGGTATAATACACTTTTCTTAAGCTATTTTCTAAGAGATCAAAAATATTGGAAAACACTATCTAGATGTTTCTAATTTATTAGGCAATCTGCTCGTCGATTCGCTTTACTAGTTTACAGAATCTATGCAGGAAGGTTTTTTTTCATTCGGAAAGGTGTCTGCTAGGACATTATACCTTTTCTCAATATTTTGCATCAAGGAGGGCGGGTGTTATGGGCGAGCGTAAATTTTTCCTTATCGCTGCACTTTTCGTGAAAGGTGGATCAAACGCATTTGATGTTATTGATTCGCAGTGATTCACTCTGACGATCCCCCAATGCGATATTTCCCATTTGCGTAAGCTGCCTTTTATCTTGCACTTGACACGATGAGTCCAGAATCTCTGTTTAATACTGGTTGATATGTGTATAAATGTGTAATTTTTTTTACTTCCTTTGAATAAGTATTTCTCCAATGATTCTGAAATGAAATGTCTAATATATGTGATTATTGATTTTTTTAAGGGGAAGAGTCTTGAAAAGGGATATTACTGCATTTTTTTCAATTTATTTGCAAAAGTTGATTTTGCGTAAATGATTTTTGTAGAAGAAAACAGATTTGTTTTCATTTTAATGGTTTTGTTCTTATGGTATGATATTAAGTATAAGCTAATTTAATCTAATGATGTAGGTTATAATAATATCAATAACTTATTTCATTTATCTAGTAGAGTTTAATAAAAATAAACTAAATTTACTTATTTCTACGTCAGGTGATACCTGGAATTTCAACGTATATTGTATTCATCAAATTTTTCTTCCTTTTATTTTCGTTTCTATGGTTTCATTATTCAAGACTGTAAAACTAAAGAAAATTTAGTTTGGTTATTTTTAATGACACGCAGAGCTTATAAATGAAGTTCATGGAAAACGTTTGCTATTTCTTGACATATATAAAAATATATTAATTTTAAGCACGTCGTAAATACACTACAGTTGTAGCTTTTGGTCTAAAAAGTTAATATCATTGACTAGAATATTTTCCACAGCAGTGTAGTGATGTAGGTTACAATAATATCAATAACGTCTTTCATTTATCTAGTTGAATTAAATGAAATTAAATTAAATTTACTTATTTCTAAGTCAGGAGAAGACTATGATTGCAACGTATCTTGTATTCATCAACTTTTTTTCTTTTATTTTCGTTTCTATGGTTTCATCATTTAAGACTGTAAAACTAAGGAAATTTTAGTTTGGCTAATTTAATGACATGTAGAGCTTATAACTCAGAAGTTCATGAAAAACGTTTGTTATTTGTTGACACATATAAAAATATATTAATCTTAAGCACGTTGTAAATACACTACAGTTGTAACTTTTGGTCAAAAATTGGATATCATTGACTAGAATATTTTTTTACTGCAGTGCAGTGACGAGGTTACAATAATATCAATAACGTCTTTTATTTATCTAGTTGAGTTTAATAAAATTAAAATAAATTTACTTATATCTACTCCCGGAGAAGACTATGCCTTCAAAGTATCTTGTATTCATCAAATTTTCTTTTCTTTTATTTTCGTTTCTATGGTTTTATAATTCAAGACTGTAAAACTAAGGAAATTTTAGTTTGGTTATTTTTTAATGACATGTGTAGCTCATAACTTAGAAGTTCAAGGAAAACGTTTGCTATTTGTTGACATATATAAAAATATATTAATCTTAAGCACGTCGTAAATACACTGCAGTTGTAGCTTTTGGTCTAAAAAGTGGATATTATTGACTAGAATATTTTTCCACTGCTGTGTAGTGATATAGGTTACAATAATATCAATAACGTCTTTTATTTATCTAGTTGAATTTAATAAAATTAAACTAAATTTACTTATATCTACGCCAGGAGATAACTGAATTTCAACGATCTTGTATTCATCAATTTTTCTTTCTTTATTTCGTTTCTATGGTTTTATCATTCAACACTGTAAAACTAAGGAAATTTTAGTTTGACAATTTGTTAATGACATGTAGAAATTATAACTTAAGTTCATGGAAAACGTTTGCTATTTGTTGACATATTTAAAAAATATAGTAATCCTAAATTACTTAGTAAATACACTACAGTTGTAGCGTTTGGTCTTAACAGTTAATATCATTGACTAGAATATTTTTCCACTGCAGTGTAGAGATGTACATTACAATAATGTCAATATCGTCTTTTATTTATCTAGTTGAATTTAATAAAATTAAACTAAATTTACTTATATCTACGCCAGGAGAAGACTATGACTTCAAAGTATCTTGTTTTCATCAATTTTTTTTCTTTTATTTTCGTTTCTATGGTTTTATCATTCAACACTGTAAAACTAAGGAAATTTTAGTTTGGTTATTTTTAATGGCATGTAGAGCTTATAACTTAAGTTCATGGAAAACGTTTACTATTTGTTGCCTTTTCAAAAAAATATATTAATTCTATAAGTCGTAAATACACAATGTATTTTGGTGTAAAAAGTATATCATACACTAGAATATTATTTACACCTCAGTGATATATATGGCAAATCATGATTTATATTCAACATATATCTTATAATAATATTCTTTATATTACCATCATACTTGAATGAAATAATATAGTTGACATACGTAAATGATACAGATAAAGAAGCTAGCACTCAAAAACTTTTTTTATTTTACACTATATAAATTCATTATTTTAACTCTTTTTAAAAAATTGTATGGAGAGAAAAATCAGAATTACCATAAACCACAATAATATTTTAAACAGAAGTTATTAAATTTATTAAAATATGTAAATATAGGATTTTAATATAATACACACACATACACACACATATTTATAGATATATATAATATATATTATATATATAAAACATATATATATATTATATATATATAATATATATTTATATATATATATATATATATATACACACACACAGATATATATATAATATATATATATATATATATATATATATATATATATATATATATATATATATATATATATATATATATATATATATATATATATATATATATATATATATATATATATATATATATATATATATATATATATATATATATATATATATATATATATATATATATATATATATATATATATATATATATATATAATATATATATATATATATATATATTTATATATATATATATATATATATATATATATATATATATAATATAGATAGATAGATCTAAGTGTGTATATAAATATATAGAGAGCGATATAGCAAGATTACAAACAGAGTGATTTGTCATAAATCACCTAAAGTGATTTCCAAATGGATATATCTGTTTTAAAAGTTCACTGTATCCTTTACTGTAAAATATTTTAGAAAATTTTTGATAGTTTAGGTTTCTGAAAATCCGTCTCTACTCTTTTTAAGGATAATATAGTACTGTAAAATATTTTTAAGTGTCATATCAGTAAATTCTTAAAATATCTGATAGAATTTTTTATTTCTTTATAAAGCGAACATCAGTATTTGTGGCTATATAAAAGAATCTGCGTCATTTATCATAACATTTTGACATTAGCTTATACCATGTGCAAGTGAAATATAAGATTGTCCAAACGCCTTTCGTAAACCATTTGTCATATGGCTACTTGAAAAGGAAATTTCCGATAACGTTAAATTGAATGTCAGAGAATTTAGAGAAAAGCAACCTGTGTATGACTTCAAAAGCGTACATTTTCTATATATTTCAAAACAGTATATTCGTGGTCGATATGTTAACATATTATTATGCCAAATTTTTTTAACACCCTCATATATTTACAGTAGGAGTTTGTTTTAGATATTTTTCAGCTATAGAAATGAACTACAAAATTATCACACAAAATGTGTTATATTTTAAGATTATTTTTCATAGTTACGGTGACATAATTGGGAAAATATTATAACGTATTTTTTGTTTGTAGTGAATTGTTTCCTATTCTATAGTATTTAAAATATATTCTAAAGCACTACAGCCTGTTGCAGGCTAATGCTGTCTTAAGCAGTTTTTTTCCAGCCGTTCCTATCTGTTGCAAGATTCCTCCAGTTTCCCTTTTTGACAGTACCCTCTCTACTGAGTGAAGCCACCTAATTGGTGGTCTTTCTTGTTTCCTCTGCCCCATGGGACTATTGAAAGTGAGCTGTTTTACAGGGTTTATGTCATCGAGTCGGAATAGGTGTCCAAGTCATCGCGGTCTATTGATTTTTATGACTTTAACAACATGAGGTTGCTTACATTTTTTATAAATTTCAAAATTGAACAAGGATCTCCAAAAATTATTCTCTTGAACATCACCAAATATTTTTAAGATTTTCCGTTCAAAAGTCAGCAATTTATTTTCATGCAATTTGGTTATTGTACAGCATTCACTTCCATAGAACATAATAGGTCGAAGAAGAGTTTTATAGATGTTAATTTTCGTTTTTAAACTTTTAAATCGAAATTTTAATTGGATTTTAAGGCCATGATAGCATTTATTTGACATGGAGATCCTGTTGTTTATCTCTACTTTCAAGTAATTATTAGTGGTGATGGTTGTTCCAAGATATTTGAACTGTGAAACTATTTCAAAGGTGTAGCCTCCCACTGTAAATGACTTTAGATTAGGTGTACTCTGGGATGTTTTCATAAATTTTGTTTTATCTTCATTTATTTTTAAGCCTAATTTACTAGCCTCAGTATCTAATAAATTAAAAGCTTCTATAATATAATTTATGGATCTAGCAACCAAGACAATGTCATCATCAAAGGCCAAGGTTTGTAAATTCTTCTGGTAAATGGTTCCTCCAGTTGTGATACCAGATGCTCTGATGACCTTTTCTAAGGTTAGATTGAATAAAAGACATGATAAGGCATCGCCCTGCCAATTCTTTTTTCAATATAAAAGACTTCAGAAGAATCGTTCCCTAGTTTCACTCAACACTTTAGTCTCTTAACACTTTAGTCGTTAAATGCAGTTTTTGTTAGATTCATTAATTTAGTTGGTATATTGAAATCCACCGTTGCTTCATAAACTTTCTGTCGAAGAATGATGTCATATGCAGCTTTAAATTATATAAAGAGGTAGCATGTATAGATTCTTTAGCTTTCTCCAATATCTGTCTCAAGGCGTTCATTTGGTCAGTAGTTGACCTACTTCTAAGAAAACCATACTGATAATTTTCAGTGACCCTATCAACATGGGGTAATAGTCTATTGTACAGAATGTTTCAAAAGATTTTAAAGATAGTGTTCAAAAGTCATAGTGTTATTTGTCATAGCTACGGTGACATAATTTGCAAAATATTATAACGTATTTTATTGTTTGTAGTGTATTGTTTTCTATTCTATTGTATTTAAAATATATTTTACATTTATTTCAATAAGTACTTTAATGTTCAGTACATTTTGCATAATTTTGTATAGTAACAAGCATAGAAAACTTCTAAGGTGAACATTCAGGTAAAGCTTAAATTCAATTTGAACAAATAGTCTTTTTTTACTTAAGAGTTTAACTCCTATACATATGCGTCTGGGTGTCGTCATTCGTGCCATGTACTAATCTGGAATACAAATTTCTCGAATTTACATTCTTGGTAAGTTCATGATATTATCATACATGGATCACGTTTATTTAAAAGTGGCCGTATAGGTATGATCTAACGATCAGCTGAATAGCACATTGTTTTAAATATTGCATTATCCATTTTAATATTATGCATTTTAAGACAAATTATTTGTTTGTATTTTTTACTCACAGTAATCTTTCATGGTATTGTGTACTTAATCTATTGAAAACTGCCTCATAAATATAGTTTATGAAAGAAAAATAATATTTATTACTCGCATGGTTTCATGATATAGTAAAATGATGCAGTTTATGCAAATAAATAAATAAATAGGAAATTTGTGGAAAACTGTTTTATACTACAACTTGCTACTAAAATATTATACATTCCATTTTATAGCCCAAAGACATACTAAATAGTCCTTTGCCTTTTTTTTTTACATCTATAACGTCAAGAACTATCGTCAGAAGATGTTATATTACATATCTTAAATCATTTAATTATTTAACTCATCCGTCGATTCTCTTTTGATTAGAATGTTGGAGATGGAATGTGTCGTTAAAAATGTTTCAAGAAGTAAAACAACAGAGAAGTGTAAAAATTGCAGTCCCTCTAATTAACGAACTCAGAAGACGTCATGCAGCTTAACCCTTTGACAGTTTCATTTTTTCCCAGAATTCGGTCAGAAAAAATGTCACATTTTTTATTGCATTTTTTTGTTCATTTTACATTTTTAAGTAAAGATGTGTTATTAAAATTAACATTTCTAATATTTTTCGGCATTTATTACAACTTTTTTTTTCTTTCTATGAAAGCTTCTTTCTATGAACTAAAATTTACTTTTGGTCTCATCGATATCCAAGTTAATTTTTGGAATTCCAGTGAAAGCAAATCTAGGAGGTGGATCCGAAGGATTATCACAATTAATTTTAAAAAATTGTCTTGTTTGACTGATTCCATCTGTTCTACTATCAGAGTCACTACTATCCAGGTCATCTAGTAAACTTTCGATACTACCATTTACAGATAATTCAGTTTCTGATTCCGAGTCACAGTTCGAATCACAAGAAATTAGCTCAGTACGCTCTGAATGAACCATTATTTAAAAGTAAAATATATTATTCAACTCTTACATCAATAAAATTATCAGGCCGTTAGTAAAATATAACCAGAAAGCTATATACTGAAAAATAACAATTCGTCTTCTGATACAAAATATGCGAAAAAACCCGCGCTTTTTAACTAATCAGAGTAGAAAATACAATAAACAGCAAACTATATTTTACTAGATATCTATAAGAATAATTTGTTACTAAAATTGAAAAAAATACGGCCGACAGTTCAAGCGAAATAGAAATCAGATTGCCCGTACGCGTAAGGGAAAATCAGTAAAGGCCCGAAATCTGTGCCCGTACGAGGTACAGGCAAAACAGGAAGGGGTTAATCTTAAATAATTTAATAATTTAACTCATCCGTCGATTCTGTTTTAACAGAATGGAGATAGCATGTATCTTTAAAAATGTTAGAAGAAGAGGAACAACAGAGACATGTAAAAAATGCAGTTCCTCTAATTTTCGAAAATGATTAGAAAAGTTTCATACTTTATATATTATGTATTTTATAGTATTACTAATTTATTATCCATTACCATCATATATAAACCTCTTTGAATTTTACATAGCAATACAAATAAATAAAACCGTTATTAACCGTGTTTAAACTTGCATATATATTTTGGTTAAACCGAATTAGATTGTATTTTTCGAGTGCATTGAATTCAATTTCATGTGCATCTCAAGGAGTTAAAGTATAATAGTTATACGTAAAGCTAACCTGTTGGCGCTATAGATAATGTGGAGATATCACCTACAGTGTGAATCTCCGTTTTCCAAACCAAGGGCACTGGTATGGAAAGTGTGTGTAACGTTAGGTCAACAACTGTACGTGGAACATCCAGTTTTTAATTCCTAAGCATTCCTGGTACTCAGTTTCTTTACCAACTGAAGAGATGAAAGGCTGAGTCAACAGTATCGAACCCGATGATCGATACTTGGACATGTGCTTTTCCCAAGAATTCTTGGTCTTCAGTTTGTTTACCGAATAACTGGATGAAGGGTTGAGTCAACCTTGCCCAATACGAGGATCGAACCTCGAGTCTGTACCTTAAGACCAGGAAGTCTTACCCGAGCAGCACTGGAATTTTCAGTGATATCAAACACTAGGGCATAGAACATCTGTGGAATCTTTTAAGATATTGAGACAGTAAACCTCATTATTTGTAATGAAGCAGAATTTTACAGCTTTTAAACTTGTATCTTATAAAAATAACACACAATTATCTTGTCTTATCAATTAGAACTCTTAATATGAATGCAATCGGACTCTTACAAGTTAGATTTTATAGTGTTAGATATTTCCTGTATTTTTTTTTTGGGGGGGGGGGTTCGGGGGAGGAACTCATGTCTAAAAAGATCAAACTGTTCAAGAAATTCCCAGTTAGAAACGATACTATTAAACACAGCTGAAAGAATTATAGAATATAAAAATTCAGCCAAAAGTCACCTGCAGGAAAATGTATTCCACTTAAAAAGACAAAATGTCAAAAATTGACGAAAAAGATGAAATATATATATATTTTTTTAAACATAAAGGTAGGTTTACACTTTAGTATCATTTTACACATGCTTATAAGAAGTTATTGTCATTCTCTAGTCAGATACACATTGAAATCCTTGTCGAGTCTCTCGAGTTGCAATCATTGTTACCTTATTTTTTAAAATTTCTTTATTCAGAGGAATGGAATTTTTGATATAATTTTTAAACTTTTAACATTAGGGGCAGAATTTGAAAATAGATGTTTAATTCAGGATATTATGTTTAAAGGGTATTCATACTTGAATATAATTCTTGTTTTATCTTTGTTCTTTACATAGATATAAAAAATAATTGATGCCAATTGTTGATTAATCCTGTTACACTGTTCGGGGTCTATATGACCAAAAATAAAATGTATAAGTTTATAAAAATATAGTACAGGAATATTTTCATGAAACTTCTTGATATTGCTGGTAAATAACATAAATATGTTCTCCTAGAGGGATTTGTATTTATTTGAATTTCGAAAGAATATTTTTCAATTTACAACTAATGTATCGTTCGGGGCAGTATAACCCAATGCAAAAAAAAAATTGTTTTTACTCATGCTAGTTCATTTTTATTTGAAATAATTCTAAAGAAAAGGTAACAATATTTACTCTAATTTTTCTGTAATCTATCCATTTTCTAAACCTGTTTTATTGACGTATTTGGTCACTTAAAGTCTTAACATTTTGCCCTGTACCTAGAGGTATTCGTTTTGATAATATATCCAATCTTCAAAAAAGAATAAATTTGGATATGTTAGCTGCAGTTCGAGGTATTTGAGAAAAATGGATAGATATCCTATCAAAATTGTATAATCCGAAAGAAAATATTACTGTCGATAAACAATTAGTAAGATTTCGGCGTTGATGTCATTTCAAACAGTATATACTAAGTAAGACATCTAAATATGGAATAAAGATATGTACTTTATGTGAAAGTAGAACTTTGTATATACAGAAAGCAAAAATTTACGCAGGAAAAGAACAGGGGTCAAAGCCAGAAAAAATTAGGGAATTTGAGTAGTGTGCTATTTTACTTATGTGTCTGTTGGGCACAATATTACATGTGATAATTTTTTCACGTCTTGCAACTTAAGATAACTTCAGTAGTGAAACGAATACAGAATAAAAAGATAAACGTTCCATTGGAATCTACTATGAATACTTCACTTTGTGTCAAGCGTCCTAGTTCCAAGCTTGATCCATCAAGCAAAGACAACCAAGCTTATAAGTTATATTACAATTGTAAAAACCACATTTGCAGATCTCATGTAAGATGTTACTCTTCAAGTTCTAAATAATGATAAGTTTTAATTAAGAAAATGTTTCTGTTATTTTATAGATGCTTTATATTATTAGATCTGTTTTTATTTTTTCATTGCGACTATTTAAACCATTTCTTAAATGACACTAGTCACTTACTCCAAGAAAGGTTAATTTTCTGAATCGGGTCACATTGATCCAGATGCTACATCCGCGTAGTAAATATGAAGAGATCATTAAGGTTAAAACTCAAAGTAATAGCGTTGACAAATATATCTCAGTTGTCTACTTCTTTTTCCAGTATCATACCCATAATCAAAATTCGCTCATGGTATTCTCCTGATATATAAATTAGAAAAAGAAAATAATTTTCTATTAATTTAATATTATTTTTCTGTCTCAAAGATTGACCCCAGGGTAATCAATCACTTTTTCAGAGATGACAAAACTTAAGAACAGGTTTCGTGTTCTTTCAGCTTCCAAAGAGAAATATTTCAGTCCGTTGTAATCAATGCATATTTATTCAATATTAATAAACGTGCTTGCTCTCTGCAATATTCAGTTTAAGGAATTGCGCTTAAAATAATTACACTCAATATAAATTAATAAAGTAAATTACTCCAGAGACCTGAGCCGAGCGCTATAATTTTCGATCATGCGAACGGAGAGGTGAATCGATTAAGAAAAGTAATTACAGCCATAGAAATTAAAGAAAAGGGTTCATTGATACTGTTTAAGATTGATTGTTTGAAAACGGTTGAAACACAAACCCTGTTTCAACGCATATTCACTTAGTGCAAATTATAATTGGTTAGAATAATATAATAGGATAGGATAATTATCCCTGCACTTGGAGCTTTGATATTAATGGTGCGTCCGCTATAAATTTTAAATTTCCACTTTTGTTAAGTGCTACGAATTTAGGTATTCGTTTCTGAAATTATTCCAGAATAAATGAAATAGTTTATTGGAATACAAATTGCTCGAATTTACATTCCTGGTAAGTTCATCATATATTATCATACATGGATCACGTTTATTTAAAACTGGCCGTTACACTGTACCGTGAAAATCTCTGTTTAAATAAAGTTTAACTGATTAAGTCATTTTTGTTTAAAAGCACGCAGGAAAATTCTATTCAGGGGGAAATTTAAAGTATATGCTCTCAATTCCTCATGTTAAAAATATTTTCCACCTCAGATAATGAATATAAATCTTGAGGTACAATCCAACGATCAGTTGAATAGCACACTGCTTTAAATATTTTATTTTCCATTTTAATAGTATGCATTTTAAGACAAATTATTTGTTATTATTTTTTACTCACGGTAAAATTATTGACATTGTGTACTTACTCTATTGAAAATTGCTTCATAAATATAGTTTATGAAAGAATGATAATATTTATTATCAACAGCCCCTATAGGGCCAAAGCGTACGGTGCCAATCTCCGTTTCCTAGACCAAGCGTACGAGGTTGCGAAGCATATATTCCGGTTAGGAGGTCAACCTTACTCTGAACCTACTGTGTTTAGTTCCCAAGTATGCTTGGTCCGCAGTTTATCTACCCACTGAAGGGATGAAATGTTGAGTCAACCTTGCCCAGCGGGGAGATTGAACCTCGGACCTGTGTCGCAGGAGAGTTAATAGCTACCTCACCTCCTTAGGGCTTTTATTTCAGAGGAACACAAGAATAAAAATTTAAAGACTTCATAAATGAATTAAAAAGCATTCATGAATAATATATATGTATAAAATTGCTTAAAATAACATTTAAAAAGTAGGTTTGCAAAATCTGAATAAAATGTAAATTTTTAAAAAAAGGAAAAATATAAAATAAAAGAAAAATTTCAAAAATAATTAACATTATAAAGTTAAAAAAATACAGAAACCAAAATTCAAAATAAAAGCCAGTCCAACGAAAAAAAAAGTGAAATAAAGCGGGAAAAGTGTGACGTTTTTTCGCAGATTGTATCTAGATTTGGCTATGTACTTCTAAATATTATGTACATAGAATTAAAAGATGCTAAAATATCTTTGAAAATGGACAGTATGGATGCATTCGTCCAACAAGTCCGTGTGTGAGCTGACAGTAACCCTAAACTAGACGAATGACAATCATATCGCATTTTTTAACTGGCAGCAGTCTCCAGATGTGTAGGCATGTTTTTATGCTGTACAATATATTGTCGATCTATACAAATTTTATAGACGTTACTAATCAGTTTTAGTATATTCTTTTATAATATTTGTAACTTCGTGGGCAGGAGAGTCATTATACAACAGGCTTTTTTTTTATCTACGCTACGCGTGAAGTCATTTTTATGAATCTCGACATTTTGGAATACAACATAATACTAGCAGAACTATTTTACTTCCTACATATCATCCCATAAAATAACTGTATTTCGATTACAATGGGTTATTATTGCAGTGAGAATCTTAAATTCTTTATGAGATCAGTAAGTCTATGAAAAATAGAATTGTCTCCTTTTGTGTACACATATTATCTAATCGAACCTGGTAATCTGAGATTCTACCATAGTGTATTGCACACTACAACATCTTGGACTATTGTTCTGATTGACTATCATCAGTCGACCCATCAATGTAATTCGTATCTACTAATTCTGTTCGAAGAACAAAAGTTAGAACGACTTTCGGTCAATACATTATATGTTTTAATTATACAATTGTGAATAATCTCTAAAATAAATATTATTACATTTAAATAAATATTATTGAATAATGGATATATTTTACTCTTTACAGCAATTTTAAATCAACTATTATGTCTTACAATATAACTAGTAACTACAGGATAACATAATATGGTAACTAAAGATATCTTTACAATAAGATAAGAAATTAATATTAGCAGGAAATGGGATTCCGCAGCAGTAAAAATGTACATAAAAATTAGTAATATTGAATTCAAAAATTTACATTATGCTATAATAAAGGATAACTCAGAAAAGTATTATATTATTATACTATAGGTAAATATATTTGAGTAAACTGATTAAATGTTAATTAAACACTGTTCAACCTCCTAATTTTAATTTGATATTAAATTGAAAATAGTAATTGATTTAAATAAATATTATCTTGGAGAAGAAATTATTAATATCACATGCAAGCGGAATAGATATGTTTATATATTCATCTAATGATTTCACGGTTGCCATGGAATTACTTAATGGTAGTAAATCTAAGATAAAGATCTTGCATCGAGAAGTGATTAGAAGAGTTATTATATTTAGTTAAGCAATTATTGACTTATTTTATAAATATGCATTTATTACTATAAATATGTACATTCACATTTTTGTTGTGATACAATTGTAAAAATTAAATTTTGATACAAATTAAATTTTCTGTACAATAAATATTATTGGAGTTACTATTTAAGCTTCCCTTTTAAGAACAGAAATATTTATGAATATTTTACTAAATACATAACATTTATAAAAACAAAACTTTAGAGCATACAGTTTGAAAATAAATTAATTGTAAATGCTTAAAGTATTTTTTTCAGTACTTTGTTGGTATTTTATATCTTAGTGACTATGAGGTTTGGAATTGACAGAATTTTAAAAAATAATCTTCTACTAACATTTTTTTTAATCTAAAGAAAATAATTCTGCTTCTTCAGCTCTTATTTATTTATTTATTTTCCTTATAACTAAATATCAGTGAATAGGAAATTTAATTTAATGCTTTTTTTTCTGTTCAAATACACTATTTGATTTTCATTCAATAGTTCGAATGTTTGAAAAACTATCTTTAAATCTTAGAATGTAATATGAAACGTGCCCTTTTGAAACTTAGTTAAAAGCCTAAAAGAAATATTTCTGTCAAATTTTGCTTTTGTTGTATATCTAAATATCAGTTAATGAGATATAAAAACTTGTCTTTTTTAAATTTTTAATTTTCTTTTATTCAGTATTTTTTTGTTTATATGTCGTTTTTAAATTTTTATATCTAAGTGATTTGATACTGTAAAAATTGAAAGTTCAGCATCCATTTATTGCAATGTATTTTACAATATAATATAATATGTCCCTCCGTTTTCTTTTACACGCTACGAAAGAAGACCAAGTAAGAAAATTTTATTCTTTAAGTTGAATATTATAAATTTACCATTCAATGTCTGCAATATTTTTAATTTTTTATCAATTTAAGAAACAAATAAATGCGTTTAATTATTATTACTTACTTGATAAATTATTAATATATTTAAAGAAATATTTCTGTCAAAAGATTTCTTACATAGCACGATTAATGCAATAAATCATTTCATCCCCGAAAAAACCTTGTATAAAAATATAAAGACCATATGTTGTAGTAACAATATAAAGTACAATTTTCACTTCTAAATATAAAAATAGTACATAATTATACTAATATATA
Source organism: Pardosa pseudoannulata (assembly GCA_032207245.1). Lineage (NCBI taxonomy): Eukaryota > Metazoa > Arthropoda > Arachnida > Araneae > Lycosidae > Pardosa > Pardosa pseudoannulata. The sequence goes on from CM063501.1 coordinate 72,218,340, forward strand.
TTTGGAGTATTTAATAATAAACTTTTCCCTCCTTAATTGTTCGTATTTATTGTTTAGACAATTTCATTCCTAGCTTTTATAATTTTCCATTTACTTTGATTTGAAATGTAACATATAAATAAAAACATATAAATAAAAATTTAGTAAATGAGAAATTTGCTTACTTTAAATGGAGATGAAATTAATTGTGCGTTAAAATTAACAGTTGTGATAAGTATATTTACAAATAAAGAATGAATTATGAAAACGGACAATAGTGTCGGTATCTTAGCAAGTTTGTAGCAATTTCTTTCTAAAATTGGAATTTTTAGTAATTGAAAAGCAATTAGTGCTTACTTAATTGTGCTGTTATCGTTATTTTCATTTTGCAGTGTTATGGTAAAAGTACTTAATTAAGTAATGGTGTTGAAAGGGATAATTATACTTACTTGAATAGCAAATATATATAAAGAATCACAACTATAGATAGTATAAAATATCAATTCATTTATTAAATTTTTATGTTTAATTCCTACAAATTGGGAACGTCAAATACAAAAGTTTGCAGTTTTTTGACCTAATTTTCATTTATTTGTAATTAGCATGCATTAAATAAAACTTTTTCTTTATTTAAGATTTCAAATGGATGTATTATGCCAGTTTTATCAATATTTTCAATTAGTTTTTAAAATGTGAAAGTTAAACTAGAATAATCTATAGATTTAAATTAATTATCTTTTAATTACCGTATATCGTAATTTTACTACCAAAAGCAGCTGATCGATGGTCAAGTGGGTAAGGAACTATTCTTCGGTACTGGTGTTCGTTGGATGGAATTCCGCTGTTTGAGAGGAGGTTGGTATGCGTACTAAATTCTTTGCAGGATCTTTAAATTTTGAATTGCTTATGGTTATATTCCTCTTTTCTGAAGACATACAAAGATTATCTTTATTCCCAAACCTGGGAAGGATCAGTACTATGAGGACTGTCATAACGTTCCATTTAGTTTCCTTTAATTCTCTGAAGCTTGCCTTAAACAAAAATACCCCGTTTATAGCTTCCCTTGCCTGCTCCCAATTATTACGTAGCTTGGAAGGTAAGATACAAACAAGGCAAGCTTCATAAAATTAAAGGAAACTAAATGGAACGTTAAAACATATAAAGACCATATGTTGTAGTAACAAAATAAAGTACAATTTTTCACATCTAAATATAAAAATGGTACATAATTATACTAATATATATTTGGAGTATTTAATAATAAACTTTTCCATCCTTAATTGTTCGTATTTATTGTTTAGACAATTTCATTCCTCGCTTTTATAATTTTCCATTTACTTTGATTTGAAATGTCCTCAACATATAAATAAAAATTTAGTAAATGTGAAATTTGCTTACTTTAAATGGAGATGAAATTAATTGTGCGTTAAAATTAACAGTTGTGATAAGTATATTTACTAATAAAGATCGAATTATGAAAACGGACAATAGTGTCGGTATCTTAGCAAGTTTGCAGAAAATTTCTTTCTAAAATTGGAATTTTTAGTAATTGAAAAGCAATTAGTGCTTACTTAATTGTGCTGTTATCATCATTTTCATTTTGCAGTGTTATGATAAAAGTACTTAAGTAATGGTGTTGAAAGGGATAATTATACTTACTGGAATAGTAAATGTGCCTAATTTTCATTTATTTGTAATTAGCATGCATTAAATAAAACTTTTTCTTTATTTAAGATTTCAAATGGATGTATTATGCCAGTTTTATCAATATTTTCAATTAGTTTTTAAAATGTGAAAGTTAAACTAGAATAATCTATAGATTTAAATTAATTATCTTTTAATTACCGTATATCGTAATTTTACTACCAAAAGCAGCTGATCGATGGTCAAGTGGGTAAGGAACTATTCTTCGGTACTGGTGTTCGTTGGATGGAATTCCGCTGTTTGAGAGGAGGTTGGTATGCGTACTAAATTCTTTGCAGGATCTTTAAATTTTGAATTGCTTATGGTTATATTCCTCTTTTCTGAAGACATACAAAGATTATCTTTATTCCCAAACCTGGGAAGGATCAGTACTATGAGGACTGTCATAACGTTCCATTTAGTTTCCTTTAATTCTCTGAAGCTTGCCTTAAACAAAAATACCCCGTTTATAGCTTCCCTTGCCTGCTCCCAATTATTACGTAGCTTGGAAGGTAAGATACAAACAAGGCAAGCTTCATAAAATTAAAGGAAACTAAATGGAACGTTACCTTTAATTATTAATTATCACTGTGTTGTTTTTAATTATGCATTTGAATATTCATTATTGATTATAATAGATATTCAAAGGCATAATTAAATTAAAATAAATTTTTTGTATGCATTTAATATGAATATTTTAATAATAAATTCATATAATTCCTTTTATGTGATTATTTTTATCTAAACATGTAATATTTATAGCAGTATGGTTGGTAGTATATCCTACTTCCTTAGATAAATGAATCATAATTTAGATAATGAAAATTTAACACCAAAACAGTCATACTTTACTTTATTGTATTTTAACACTGAAAGATCATCTGCAGCTTTGCAGAATTTAAGTATTAATTAACATTATTTTCTTTTTAATCATACATTTGAATATCTTCAATAATCATTGGAATATTAACACCAAAATACTCGTACTTTTCTTAATTGCATTAAACAGTCAAATCTCACATACAGCTTTGCAGAATTTAAGTATTAATTATCATTTTTTAAATTATGCCTTTGCATATTTTCAATAATCATTGAAAAGTAAGCACCAAAACACTCTTACTTTACTTAATTGCACTAAAACACTCAAAGTTAACCTGTAACTTTGCAGAATTTAAGTATTAATTATCATTATATTCTTTTTAATCATAACTTTGAATATCTTCAGTAATCATTGAAAATTTAACACCAAAACAACTGTACTTTACATAATTGTGTAAAAAGATATCATATAAAAATAATATACTTTATAAGAATTATCGCTAATATATGATAAACTTTTTGGCTGTATTAAGGATTTATTAAAAGCTTTATAAACGAGAAAGCTATGATATGTCAGCTGAAACTACTAAAATAAAGAAGTGAAAGTTAAAAATATTTTATAACATTTCTGTATCTCTATTAGCCAAAATGGTATCAAATCTTATTATTTGTCTTATACAGGCTCTTTCTAGAATAATATCAATGCAGTTATGCGGTTTCAAGTAGCTTTTGTTTTGTGATTTTTCCATAAAACTTCCAATTTTTGCATCTACATAGAAATGTAAAATATAATAAATTCATTCATGACTTTAACTTTCAAAACACAAAAATGTACTTTTCCGAGATCATTAATATCTAATTCACGCTTTGCAATTTTCCTTTCAATGTAAAATGTATTCCAACCTTGTAATAAATTTTATACGCATAACACTTGTTCGAATTAAATAGAATCAAATGACGGATATTTCTATTTTTAACAAAACAGGAATTTCTGTAACACGCATTTAATTTATTCTAAAGTCTTTTAACTCTTATTTCGAAAACTTACTTGTTTTATAAAACTTTTGAAAACAGACAATCTACTTAAATTGAAATTGTTTAGAATGTTTTTAGTTTATTCCTTTTAAAACGCGACAATTCAATTTTACGAATTGAAAAAGTCGGTTTGTTTTCTTTCAGTCAGGAAACTATTTTATTAACTTAAAGTATTTTATATTCAGTTGTAATTCAATTTCTTTCCTGTGTCAGAAGTTGTTATTGAAACTATACGCTTGGGATTTAAGTATGAATATGCCATTTCCAAAGACAGTATTTTTTTTTATTTTGCTATTTTCAGATCAGAAAATCAGTATTTTTTACTGCAAAATATTTTTATAATTCCATGATTATATCTAGTGATATACGTAATTTATTTGACTTCGTATTTCATTCAAAACATAAAATTCTAACGGAAAGCGTAAAGTTTCCTGATAAAAGGAATTCATTCAATTTGCACAATTCACACAGCCAGCGACTATGATAAGTTAAGCTTTTTTTTTGTTAGTGTTGCATTTATTTTATGTTTTGAAATAAAGGGAGTATAAAATTAAACTTATTTGTAAATAACCGGGAGTGTGAAACAGATTTCTTTCATAACGAATTGCAAAGGAATTATTGTAAAGAAAAAACAATTCAAAGCTCAGTTTTTGATTAATATTGGTATTTTAAACTTTATCATGTACGAAGTGAGTTTTATAAATTATACAGATTTCAATCGCCACTTCGAACTTTATGTTTTGCGGCTTCAGTACTTTGAGGGTTAAAAAATACAACCATGTGGGAAGCCACATTGTGGAAAGGAGTGTTGTTTCATGTTGATGCGCGAGAGAGAAGGATCCTTGCATGTCAAACAAAGCGATGAGTTGACTCAGTACATACCATGGGCTCTTGAGATGACAAGGTCTGCAACTGAGGAAGAAAATGAAGAGGAAGACGAAGAACAAACTGAAGAGCTTGGTTTTACTCTGAAGAATGTGTATCAATTGTGCAACAAGGTAAGAATTTGGACAAGACATTGAAGACAATATGGTTCGTGCTGTCTACTTGAGCAATCGCATTGGCGCAATTATGTCCTTGTACAGGGGAATTTTGAAGTAAAAGGGAAAAAAAAGACAGCAATTACCCATCACGATATTTCTCTCCAAGGTAAAGCCCCCTGGCTCTACCATCAGAGCCTCCAGCAGATTAGTTTCCAAATGAACCTAAAACTTCTACGAGTCAAGTAAGAGCCTCTCCTCCGCCACCAAAACAAGACTCTTCGCCTCTCTCAGAAAGCAATGTTCATTATTGTTTATTAATCTATAAGTTTTTGTAATTAACCTTATTAATTAGCACTGACACGTTTAAATAAATATGTATACTGTTGTAATTTTTGTCTTAAATATGTAAAGTATAAATACTGTTTACATATTTAAAACATAAGTGTACCCTCATACACGAAAATTCCTAAAATCCTACTTCGCAGTTTTTCAGTTTTAGCGGAATGTTCTGGTCCCAATTAACCACGAAAAGAGAAGAATCACTGTATCTGTTGGAGTACGCTTCTGTGTTTGATAATGTTAGTTGGGATTAAATGAGTGTATATGAGTGTAATGAGTGCTTTTTGGAAGTAAACGAGTGGATACCATTGTCTAAGTTAATGTAGTATTTAAATAATGAAGGATTAATTTTCATTTTGACACTGAATATTCCTCCGTATTTTTCTCTCGACATGCAAAAAATCCTAAACCTCTCTGAATCTATATAAAAACTGTTGAACCTACAGATCTCATGGTATCGGGTAATCAACTGTGGGTACCACTTTGGTTACCAACGTGGTACCCACAGCTGGTTTCCCAAATCTACTGGTGTTGCGTTTTTGTTCGTTCGGCATTGCTTTTAACTTGTTCTCAAATTGGATTCTTTTCATTAAGGACCAGTCTCATGGAAGTCGTTTAACGGCTAATCGCGATTAACCTCTATTTGAACGGAGAATAGCATTCCACCATTGGTTGGCATCATGGGTCAATCGCGGTTAGTCGTTTAACGACTTTGCTGAGACCGGTCCTAAATGTTTAATATAAACCTTATTATTGATGTTTTTCACTATGCAAACACGATGGAATTCATCATTAGTCAGCATTGCTTTTAACTTGTTCTCAAACTGGATTTTTTTTTATTAAGTGTCGGTCTCACCAAGGTCGTTTAACGGCTAACCGGGATTAACCTCTGTTTAAACGGAGAATAGTGTCATGAATTAAACGCAGTTAGCCGTTAAATGACTTTGGTGAGACTGGTCCTAAATGTTTGATATCGATGTTAGTTATGGATGCCTTTTACTTTGCAAACACGACGGTATTCATTATTCGCTTGTTCTCAAAGTGGATTTTTCATCAAGGACCAGTCTCACCAAATATATATATAGCGGCTAACCGCGATAAACCTCTGTTTAAACAGAGAATAGAGTCCCACCGTTGGTTGGCGTCATGGATTAATCGCGGTTAGTCTGTAAACGACTTTGATGAGACTGGCCCTAACAGCTTAATATAAACCTTAGTTATTGATTTTTTTTACTATGCAAACACGACAGAATTCATCATGATTCTCCATTAAACAAACAATATATTAGATACTTTTTAGGTTTTAGAAACAATTGAATGTAGTTTACAACATCAGTGATTTACACATTAATTTAAGACACTAATTTAACATTATTTTATGCACCTATTCATAATAATACAAGCAAAAAGAACGCTGAATTTTATCTTCAAAGCATATGTTTATTAAGGAAATATTAATGAGTTTATATTTTATTATAAATGTATTTATAGACAGCTATCATCTTTTAATTTTTCATTAAAAAAATCTGAAAACGATTTATTTACCCTGTGAAACCTCAAATAAATAAATTATTTTTTACATATTTTATTAAATTGCTTTGTTGGTTTAAATTGAGTTTTACATATGAAGATTTTACATATTGCTGTGTCAAAATGTTTCTGTAATCTCAATATTGCATATTGTTCGGTCGTAATGATTCTGTCATATTAATGTTTCCTAAAAATATTATTACGTTGTTATAAACTTACTGAGAATTCTGACACTTATCAATTAAGTAATCCTAGATGTTAATTACAGACATTGTTTAATCGCTGAGAGGAAGGGTAAATATACAATAAACTGTCTCATTTTAATCTTAGTGAGAATATTACAGCATATTAGTATACTTGGATAATTCATCAATATTTAAATAAGAATTTTCCATCTACACATAATTTAAAATAAATTATAAGGACTTCCATAGGTGGCTCATGAATTTAATATTATACTTTACTAATTCGTCGCGTATTCTATGTTAATTTTACAGTAATCTCTATTTTCTTGAAATCTAGAATTAAAACATTATGGCTAGTACTAGTATGCTTTACTCTTCTTTGGATTTTAATTTTATATTAAATTCTTAACTGTATTTTTCTTTAGTGCAGTCTGGTATTTCTAGTTAGTGATAAAGCAGTGGAAGCATTGTGGATATCTGTAAAACAGAGAATAAAAATAATTTAATAATGAATTCACATCACTGATATTCCTGTGCAAAAATGAAGGAATTCCGCATGAGTCTATATCACTGTATGCTAACAACTTATTTGAGTATGAAATCTTTCATCACGTGAAGCAAGGTGAACGGAATATTAGAACACGCTAAATCCACAATATAAAATAGGTCTGCATATAACATATACAAAACTAGCGTATGAATGCAAAAAAAAAGCCTATAGTTCTCCATGTTATGAGAAATAGTGTCACAATTAAAGCGAGTTATACTTATCTAGATAAATTAAATGTCATTATTTACATTTTAAATCCAATTGCATTTTTTTTGTTTTATTAATAAATTCCAAAATGACCTATCATGCCTTACAGTCTGCTCCATAATAGATCTAATAGATAGCGCGCATACTACATAAACATTAGAGAAAAATGCTTTAATGTTATATTCTTCTATTCGATTTGTTTTATTGTGTTTAAATCAACAATTCCAAAATGAGTACCGCCTATGCGAGCCGTTTTGAGGCAGTGTTTCTGTGTAACCATCCAAAAGGACCAAAAATGTCTTATGCAGCTGCAGCCCGGTACATGAGAAAGTGGTGTCATCACGTGTAGCACGTCTTCTATTCGATTTATTTTGTTGTGTTTAAATCAACAATTCCAAAATGAGTTCCGTCTATGCGAGCCGCTTTGAGGCAGTGTTTCTGTGTAACCATCCAAAAGGACCAAAAATGTATTATGCAGCTGCAGCCCGGTACATGAGAAAGTGGTGTCATTCGTCACGTGTAGCACGTCTTCTATTCGATTTATTTTGTTGTGTTTAAATCAACAATTCCAAAATGAGTTCCGTCTATGCGAGCCGCTTTGAGGCAGTGTTTCTGTGTAACCATCCAAAAGGACCAAAAATGTATTATGCAGCTGCAGCCCGGTACATGAGAAAGTGGTGTCATTCGTCACGTGTAGCACGTCTTCTATTCGATTTATTTTGTTGTGTTTAAATCAACAATTCCAAAATGAGTTCCGTCTATGCGAGCCGCTTTGAGGCAGTGTTTCTGTGTAACCATCCAAAAGGACCAAAAATGTATTATGCAGCTGCAGCCCGGTACATGAGAAAGTGGTGTCATTCGTCACGTGTAGCACGTCTTCTATTCGATTTATTTTGTTGTGTTTAAATCAACAATTCCAAAATGAGTTCCGTCTATGCGAGCCGCTTTGAGGCAGTGTTTCTGTGTAACCATCCAAAAGGACCAAAAATGTATTATGCAGCTGCAGCCCGGTACATGAGAAAGTCGGAGTCATTCGTCACGGGTAGCATGTTATAAAGCGGTACAAAACGTTGACGACGTACCGGAACGATGTAAACTCGGCTCAACGTCAAAATAGAATGATAAAGTTTTTCTTGCATAATCGTTAATAATGGGGACTTGATAACTTATTAGGCGAAACAAATTTCAGTTTAAGATGTATACTACATGGTACAAATCTATTTTTATCTAATTCGTTTGTATTTTCAGAGAAATAGACGATACGCTCTTATGGAACAAACTCTACATTTAAGTTTCATCAAAAGTACAGCATTTGGCTCCTAATTCATACAGTTCCATGGGTTTTGTGAGCTTTAAACGTTGCAAGACAACTGATATGACAATTTTCAGTATGTACATATATGTGCATAGGAGAACAGTTTTGATTTTTAAATGAATTTATTGTTTCCGCCATTCATGACTTTCATATTGTTGTAATGTACATACAACCTGTACACCAGTGCCCGTTACAAGGGGGAAACACAGAATGAATATAATACTTTATATTGACATTCAGACATTTATTCTATACATTCATTTACAAATAGATCCTTGGTTATCATATATCATAATCATTAATTATTTATGTCTTCTATTTACACTATAATTATCACACATCTCTTTATAAGGAATTATTATTATTAACAGAGGCCTAAGTTAAATGCCTGTAAATATTATTAACCTCCATTAAAGTCACAGGGGAGCAGACAGGGGCTTTTTTCTTTAAGTCATTCTTCAGTTGGTGCAGAGGTCAGGTAGAAGCTTTTCTCATACGGTGAGTCGGTCCGGGTGTTCGGGCACACGGAACGTGTCAATGCTGGTGGATTCTTGTCTCACTTCTTTCGAATCCCGACTTCTTTCCCTCCTTAACTTCATTTCCCCATCTCCTCACCTCGGTTACAACGCCCCTTTTTCCTTCCTTGCCAATAGCTTCTTTTCGGGCAATTTTCCCACACCTGTATGCCCTTCGGGAGTGCAGGTGGGCTCATTAAAGTAGCCCCTTTTGTGTAAGCTGACATTACCTTTTAGCCCCTGCTCCCATAACTCACGGTTGCATCTCTGAGCGAGCTTGACCGTTACGATGTCATTCCGTGATCTATACCTTCTCTGCAGGGGTCTCTAAACTTGACGTGAACAATTGGAGTCCTAAATTCCTGTAGGAAAATCCTCCCACAGCTGTGTATGCACGTAGAGTTCACCGTGGGAAAGTACCTCGGTACACATATACAATAAATGTTTCTCTTCATAAGTTTGTCTGAAAATAACAATGTATTGGTAAACTGTGGCTATTTAACAGTATAATTAATTTATGAGAAGAAATTCATAAGATTAAGTGTCAACACAGCTTGAAATTAACTTTTTGAAACCAGTTTTATTATTTTGAAACTGAACATTCAAAATTTATTTTTTTGACTTCCATCAATTTGTTTAAATATTTAATTTAATGGTATAAAGAAATGTATATAAATGTGATTAACATTTTTAGAGGAAGCATTAATCATCTTAAAATGAATCAATTTTTAATTGTTTAAAAGTAGCTTTGTCAAGAATTTTTATGTGAATCTTTTTTATGTAAAATATGGATTATTTTTTCTATAGGACTCCTCTTATATTTTGCAATAAATCTTAGTTGTTATAGTATGT
>CM063501.1:72238331-72245831 GCA_032207245.1 Pardosa pseudoannulata
TAGATGTAGAGGCTCTTTCTAAGGCTCTGCCTTTAGGGCTTGTATGATGCAGTGAGATTTGTTGTGAATACTATTCCAATGTAATCCGGGGTGGTTGCACAGAAAATAATTGTTTTCCAATTAATGAATGATTAGCCTGAACAACAGAAATTGATATATGTATATGAATGTTCTTATCCAATACAAATCTTTTGTTATAAAATTTAGCTGCATTTTTTATGTATAAATACCCATGATTATACAAACAAATTGAGAAAAATATCTTTATATATAAAAGTTTAAGGGAGCCATTAATTAAAAGAAATTTCAAAGTTGTGTGATATTGGGTTCGGATTACCATATCTTTTTTTATCGCCATGCAACATGTGTGAAATTATCAGCATTCAGCATTTGTATTCTATGTGTTTTTAAACATTTGATTTTACATTATTTATAGAAAACATGACATAAAGTTTAAAATAAATGCTTTTAATTTATTTATTTTTGAAATTTTACAGAATCTAGAGACTTGTTGTGAGTGCTATTGATGAAATTGCTTCACAATAAGTAAATAACTTTAGAAACATAAAAGAACATATCCGGATATTTATAACACAAACTCTTTATACTGAAAGTTAGATAGATTTTATGTGTAAATATATATATATATATATATATATATATATATATATATATATATTATATATATATATATATATATATATATAATGATTATGATATCTTATTATCTGTAAACATTAGGGTAATAATCACTGTAATGAATGTTTAAAATTGGATAATAATGTTTTCGATTTATGTTTTTGCAAAACTCTTCAACATATTTCAATCTTGTAAGCCTTTATTTTCTATGCTCATTAACGTATTTTGAACTTATGTTTATTATAGAGGTGTAAATTTAAGTATAAAATAATAAACACTAACAGACATATCTTTCAAATTTCAACTTTTTTGATCCAGTGAAATTTGTAGTAAAAATACTCTCGTTATAGTTTTACTGCTAGATATACCTTCAACAAAGTAATGTATATTTAATCTTATTTTAATACATTTTCTTTATTTTTAAAAGCATTTTAAAGATTAAGAATTGTTAAATAAATCTAAAAATATAAAAATAAAAGGTAAAATAATAATAGTGTTAATTGTTATCATTCGTATTTCAAAGAAAATTAGGGAGAAAAACTGATGCTGAACAGACTCCGAAAAGTTGTTTTTTATAACTTATAAAGAAATTCACAAGCTATTAATTAAAATAAAGTGTACAAACAAGTATATATATATATATATATATATATATATATATATATATATATATATATATATATATATATATATATATATATATATATATATATTTATATAATATATATACATATATGTACAATACAATTATTGATCATTGATTATGCAAAATTTTCTAAATTCATTTTGTTTTAATAAATTTCATTTTCCTAGACATAACAGGTCCTATTATGTTCCTAAATAATAACAGGGAAAGGATGTATTCAGATTGCTTTCTTTCAGGCTCTCAAAATTGAAATGTGACTTAAACATTGCATTATCAAGATTCTACATGCACTTCAATTCTACCACGAAAATTCTAAGGTTGTTTATGAATTATACATACGGGTGTGTGTACTTATTTGCCACATATTTTAACAAACAAATCATTAACCATTTTGATAATAGTACTTTACCCAAGATAAGATGAGTTATCTGATTAACTAATCCTAATCATCTGATTTCTCACCAAAAAGATTCATGGTAAACCTTGATAGTGTTCTGCATTTATTCAACTTTATAAAGATAACAAAATGCTTTTAATATTGAATTTAATATTGTCTTTATCTAGTTTTAGAGAGATAAGTGAGAGCCTTTCTTGGCATGACTGCAAAACACTGCCATTCCAGCTCAGGAAATAAAACACTCTGGGCTGCATATATATATATATATATATATATATATATATATATATATATATATATATATATATATATATATATATATATATATATATATATATATATATATATATATATATATATATATATATATATATATATATATATATATATATATATATATATATATATATATAGATATATATATATATATTACCGGAGTGTTTAATGTTTATTATAATTTAATAATTAAAGAGTTTCATGAGCAAAATGGTTAAATTTAGTAATACTTAAGATAAACTTTCTTTCAGTTCAGTTTTCTGCTAATATTTTGTTCGTGTGGTATTGTTTTATATTTTTAACAAAAATGTATGTCTAGAAACAAAGTACTTACCAACCAGGGAATTAAAAAACTCGTTTTCTTTAATAGTGATATAGACTACAATAAATTATTATCGAAAATTTAAATCTTTGAATATGTGTTCTGACCATACATTTTCAACATAATTATTTTAATTATAAATTTCCTGCTGTTTTTATAATACTTAAAAAATTTAAATAATGTATAAATTAACATTTTAATATATTATTAATTATTTAACTCATAATTTATAAGATATATTTAGAAGAAATATAAAATCCTATTTGTCTTTTACCACCATATTTTATGATTTGTTTTCTAAACTATTACATAAAAATTTATAAGACTTAAAAATTATGGGACAGGAAAGTTTCTATATATGTCAAGGTATAATTTCTCATACATCCTTGTATACTTGTTTTAATATTTCAATATTCTGACATATATGATTTTATACATATATTTCCTTTGTTTGTATATTTAAGACCTTTCATATTTTTAAATGTACGAGTACTGAAGCTGTATTTTAATTTAGTTCAGAAACTGTTGCTTCTGCTGAAAGTTTATTACAGAAATATTACACTTTGCTTTGGAAACCATATATCTAAAATCTGCAAGTGACACTTACCTTTCTTTAAATTTATTTCTTTCATCTTTCCGATACGAGGCATCATCCGTTTCAGAAATTCATAGATTATTCGACGATAATGTCACCCTTTTACCGAATTCGTAGGCGGAACCCATTTCTCCATCTCCCGAGAAATGCTCTTCCACATAACTCTTATTCATAATCGAATTCAGTAATTACCTGTTACGATTGTTCCTCTAATTACGTTGTTGTCCTAGCCCGGTACCTATTTACGACGCCAGATCCGGTATCGCGTTATATCTGCCTGTCCCTCTTTGTTCCATCGGCAATCTGCAAGTTTCTGACAGTTCAATTACAACGCCACGCGAAGCTTGAAATTGCGAGGATTTGCACGTGCAGCTCGGAATAGGGGAAGCTTCATATTGCATTTGTTCACTTATTGGAGAGCAACTTGCTTATTACTGACAAGAAGAAATGCACTACATCCTTGTCTTGTTTAAGAGCTCGTATCAGGTAAGTGAGTTTGTTATGTGAGAAGTGTTGATCGCAACAGACAGGGAACCGAGAGTTTATATTTCAGAATATTTATCGGTTATTCATTAAAGGACCAGTTGTTTGTATTGATTTTCAGCATATGGAGTATTCGAGTCGATAAATAAATAAGATGTTATTACTAGACATAAAATTACGTTCCTCTATGACTAAAAGTTCAATTTCACAAACTGATATATTAAAATGTCTTAAAATCATTTCTTCTCCACTCTTTATTTTCATCTTAATTTAAATTACGTGCACATAGTCATATGTACTCATACACTGTAATGTGTGTATTTAATTATCTTAATAAAATAAGTATATAATACTAGTATTTTGCTTTACGATTACTAAACATTTTTTACAGTTTTTTTTTATTTCAGTTTTTATTCAACTTCTTAAAGATTTTAAAAGTTACGAAGAAGTTATTTTCCAATATTTTCAAAAAATTAAACCTTTTAAAAATATTTCATTTAAGGTTTTCAATAGAAGAAAAGATCAATAGATATTCTTGTGAAGGGTATTGAATTTCAATTCTAAAGATTTTGATTCAATTTCAATTTTACAAATTACTTAGAATTTATTTTCCAATATTTAAAAAAAAATAAACCTTTTAAAAATATCTCATTTAAGGTTTTATATAGAAGAAAATTTCAATAGATATTCTTGTAAAGGGTCATTAAATTTCAATTCTAAAGATTTTAATTCAATTTCAATTTTAATTTTACTAATTATTCAGAAGTTATTTTCCAATATTTTTTAAAAAATAAACCTTTTAAAAACTATCTCATTTAAGGTTTTATATAGATGTAAAGTTCAATAGATATTTTTGTAAGGCATTAATTATTTAATTCATTAAATTTAATTCAATTTCAATTTTATTTATTTAATTACAAAAAACTTAGAAGTGCAATATTTTTTTAATTTAAAAAATAATTTTTAAAAATAAACTTTTAAAAATAATAAGTTTATATAGAATATAGTTTTTAAAATCATAAAAGTACATTATTAGTTTTTAAATGTTTTACACTTAAAAAATTAATTTCAATTTATTTTACAAATTACTTAGAATTATTTTCCATTATTTTTAAAAAATAACCTTTTGAAAATTTTCAAACTTTTATAAGGTATTTATTTAGCAATAGATTTTATTTCTTTTAAAGTCATTTGAAAAAATTGAAAATAAATTATATCAATTTTAATTTTCAACTAATTTATCTAGAATAAAATTTTTAAACATTTAAAAATATCTCATTTAAAGATTTATTAAAAAGATCTCATTTAAAGATTTTATTGAATAAGAGAGTATTATATAAATTTTCAAAATACAATTAAATTTTTAATAAGAAACGTTATTTAATAAAACATTAAAAATAATGCAATAAATAAAAATTAAACAAAAAAATTTAGAAATATCGAAAAATTACAAATATTAAAATAATTTATTAACATATTTAAAAATAATATTTAGTAAGTTATTAAAACTTTATATATAAATATATGTAACTAAGTAAAACCAAAATTTTGAAAAAAAATATTTTTAATTTTTTAAGTAATTATCTGTTATATAAAACAATTACACTATTAAAATTTAAAAAATATTACATACATTAGGTGATTCATAGTGAAATTTGGAAAACAGTCAAAACAAAGTCCAATATACATTATAATATGTTGTTTTCTCTTGTTCTTGAACTGCATATAAACAATAGGATTTTAATCTCCATTTTTTATAGAATAATTTATTTATTGTTGTCGATAACATCTTTGAACTGTTTTTATTGAAAGATAAGAAAAGATTTTATGAAAGTAATATTAATTCATAAAATAGTATTGGAATCGTAATTTAGGCATAATTATACTTACAAAGTCATTTATATATTTTGAACAAAAACACTACATTATTTTTAACTAAAGTAACAATCACAATTTTAATAAAAAAATAATAATATAATTTAGATATCGAAAATGATAAATATGCAAATAATTTTTTCAATATTATTTCTCAGTTTTTTTTTGGTTACTATTATGTGTCTATTTAATTTATATATATTTATAACTTTATTATATATTTTATTGCTGTCCTATTATAGACAGCGGTCCAATTATATGAATTTAAAAATAATTTTGGTATATGGAGTTACATTAAATTTATTATTGTTATTATAATACAATCTTTCAAATCAATGTGTATATATATTGCAATATATATATATATATATATATATATATATATATATATATATATATATATATATATATATGGTATTAATACAGAATGAAAAATAAAATAAACATAATTTTATTAACAGTACGCTAATTTAAAAAATAAATTCATTAAGGATTAGTTATAATTTATCTTATTAGAAACGCTCATTTAAAACAACACACACTTTGTTTATTTAAATATAATAGATAATTATATTTAAATTAATGAAATAATTGTTAATTTCATCGGTGATTTTACCATATATTTCTTTTGTTTCCCGAAAAATTAATAAATGCTACATTTGCTTCTGACTAGAAAAGTTCGTCCCATCAGAAGCAATTAAAAATCTATTGTTATACTGTCATCCGTTTAATATTTCGAGATTAGTGTAGGGGTTTGTCATTTGTTTTGAAGCTCCTTCGGGTATATTTTGATAAATAGTGCCAGGACTTATTCTAGTCTGTGCCCCGAAGATTATTATCTCCTTGAATGACAATAGAATGTTAATAGAGCTTTTAGTGATAGTAATTAACTTCCATCTCGGCAATTATTTCTGTCGGTATATGAGTAAATGGACACATACTGTAAAATATGTGATTCTTGATGACCCTCGAGGGATGAAAATGACATTTCTTTGAAAGGAATTGGGGAAACTTTATAGAAATTCAAATCGCTAACACTGTCTGAACTGGTCCTAAGGGAGCAAATTTGCTTTAAGGATTCATTAGGCAGGCAGCATTGGTTTCACTTCCAGTTGATTACAAAGAATGCGCTTATTCCTGTTTATTGGTGTATAAAATAGAACTTCCCGGAGCTATTCTTATACAAAGTCAATCTCTTTGTTTCAAGCATAAAAGGTTACAAAAATGCTTTTCTTATAACAAGTATGGGGTTGACAGCTTTTCTAACCACCCTTTTATTGATCTTTCTATTTTCAATTAAAAATTCTTTGTCATTTGTTAATGTTTGAAGTTATTTGGTGAAGATAATTTTTAATTTGAATGAAATAATTATGCAATTCATGCACATGCTCACATACACAAATATATTTATCTCTATATATATAATTCTTCTGTCCGTATGTTTAAATAGAACTCCTCCTAGATGGATAGGCAGATTATGATGAAATTTTTTGTTTGCAATTAAGTTGATTCGGCAATGGTTTAGATTCATAATTTGACTAAAAATTTAAAGTTTAGTACTGGAGTGATGAACAATTGGCCATAGTATGGATGCTGTTATGATGAGGCCGACAGAGTGTCAAGGCCAACCGCACGTATAAGTGGAAATTGGAAAAAAAAGAAAAACTAATTCATCCTGCTGAATTTTGTTTATTAGAATTTTAATAGAAATGTTAATAGGATATAAAATGTAAAATGATTTTTAGGCTATGATGCCAAAGGGACCAAACTCGATCGAAGCTATGCCAAACATGGCGTCTTCATGAAAAAAAAATGTTGCTCGAACTGTCACAGAAGATCCAAAAACTCCAAGCTCCTTCTCCTTTGCTCGCTCTCCGAGTGTGCCTGCAGATCTGTCTGAAAAGTTCGTTAGACAGCGTTTTCCTGGGCCGAAGTGGGCCACTCCGCGATTAGCAACCCCTCTTGACGAATGGGGTTGAAGGACGGTCACTCCGCTTTCGCCTCTAGGTCGGTTTCGCTCTGGCTTTGTTCAACTGTAACTCTTTGTTACAGATGCTACATAAACTAGGTTCGTGGCTGCAATGCCCTTCAAGTTCTCAAACGAAATCTTTAGAGGTAGCACACAAAAGATGAGGGATATCTCTGTTTTGTCTACTTCTAAATTACCCCTAGAGCACCAACTCTTAGATATCCAACCCATGGGAGCAATGACAACCATCTTTGTATAAGAAATCATATGACTTGTCAGTATAAACGAAACCAACGAA
>CM063501.1:72250831-72278331 GCA_032207245.1 Pardosa pseudoannulata
ATGTATATACATATATACTTATATGCATATATAAATATATATATATATATATATATATAAATATATATATTATGTATATATATGTATATGTTTTATATATATTATATATATATATATATATATATATATATATATTTACTTATTTATCCATACATGCATACACATATATATTGAAGAGTAGAAGAAGTATTTTCTCTTCCGAACGGTATTTTTTACTGTATTGTTTAGCTGCTTAATTTTTTGAGCCAACATTTTCAGAAAAGAAATTTCCCTTCAACATAAAATTGAGATCACTTGAGAGGAAGAAACACACCCGGATGGACATTGTCTGTGGAATTAGCGATAATAAAATTCCTGAATCTTGCTTAAGGAGTCGCCAATTATATTTCAGATAGGAGGGTCCGTAGCACATATTTGTTAGAATTTTATCCAAACCATAAACTTATGTGCGGATAACAGAGAGAGAGGTAGTTATACTTATAGATGTGTGTGAGTGTAAATGTATGTGCATATAGGGCATAAAATTAATTATAAAAAATATATCCTCGATGGAGTTTACATTAAAATATTGTAATTTGGACTCAATTAATTTTGCAATCTCAATTAATTTTGCAAATTTGCTAGAAATTCTCAATTTTCACTTAATTTATAGGGAAAAATTAAAGCGAATTTGCATTCCGTATTCTAATAATTTTATTTTCGACTGAATGCTATGAAATCAAACATATCGAAATGCATAATGAAAATTTGTGAAAACCTTTTAAATATGTATGTCCAGTCATGAATTTCTCCCTGTCACAAACATATGTTTCGGCATTCCATTTGAATAATTAAAGAAGTTTTTGGATTTCTATGTATAGATTTCAAATACAAATGTTCTGTTTGAGAAAATATATTATATTTTATGTGAATTTAAATCTGATAAAAATATCTGATGATAGTAAATTAATTTATCTGCTGAGCTATATATATATATATATATATATATATATATATATATATATATATATATATATATATATATATATATATATATATATATATATATATATATATATATATATATATATATATATATATATATATATACATGTGTGTATGTGTGTGAATATATAGCCATAATATATGCATTTTGATATTTGATCTTATAATCTATAATTTTATTTATTTTACAGAAATCTTTTATACCTTAAAATTTCAGTCAGATATTAACCGTTTACCAGCCAATGTTTCAATGATGGAACATGATTTTTAAAATTAAAATTTCCCATGTAAAAAACTATTATCAATATTGTTTTTACATACAAATAAATATGATGTTATAAAGTAATTTTTACAATAAGTTTTATTTTGTTTAGATAATTATTTATTTCTTTTACAATTTTTTCAATTTTACTCTCCCTTACAATTAAATTTACCGAAATTCCAGTTTAAATGAAAAAAAAAACGCAATACTTTAAAATATATCATTAGACAGCATATCATATTGGAATACAACAAACGAAAAATATTATTTTAAAATTTTAAAAGTAAAATTTACATTTTATATTTCTGTTCCATTATTGGAACATTAGCGTTTCATGTGTGATTAAATAACCGCATTTTTATGATTAAATCTATCAAAGAAAATAAACACATTTTGGAGATTAAAATATTAAAATGTGAATCCTATTGTTGCATTTAGCTTCCTTTTAGGTTTGTTATTTTCTAACTTGATTTAAAATAATATTTACAGTACTAAGATAATCTTCTTCAACGAATGCAATATTTTCATATGTAAAGCCTTACGTTATGTTATGAATGTTAATACTATTCAGTTGAATGGTGAAGATTCAAATCCTGCAAAAGAATTGGTTGGAATTTTTGAAATCTATTCTTAGGGACTAATGTTGATTTATCTATATTGAGGTTCACTATAAAATGGTTAATGAATACCTGGGGCTATGTAGAAATCGGTAAAGGCTAATAGTAGAGACAAGTGAATTGAAAAATTATTAATAATATAAAACAAATTTATTTTCCATTTCATTTAATATATTTCCAAAATTTAATTTATGCTTGTAAGTCTGTATCTCATTCTGTAACATGTCATCGGATCAGTACGGCTTTCGCATCTTATTCAATTTGGATTTACTACATAATGTCTAACCAATAAATATTAAATATAAAACCAATAAATATAAAATGTGTCACATCTTACTGAAATATTTCCATTTCGACTAATATTTGTTCTTCATTTAAATTAAAATATAATAATAAGAATAGTATCTCAAATAGCTTTTTCTTTGCTAATAATGAGTAGCTGACTGATATGAGTATCTTAAAGTTAAAAAGAAAATGAAATGATTTTTTCCTGAGGACAAATAAAATAAAAACATAAAAGGCAGGAAGTAAATATTTCAAATATGACATTATCAGATATGATTTAATCATAAAACTAGTAATAATGGTAATAAACATTATTTGAGACAATACGCTAATAAATGATTGAAATTAATTAAAAAGGACGTAAAAAAATTTAGGTTAAATTAGGAAAAAGAAGAAAAAGTGAAAATTAGGTTAAATTTAGGAAATTTAAGATTAGTATTTCGAAATTTATAACCTGATTATCAACTATGAGTAAAGATATCAATGTGAATTATATTTCCATATTTCATTCATACATTTATATATACAATGTTAAAATAAACGTTTTAAGTTTAATTTTCTTAAGTACCAAATTTTAAAAACATTCGAAATGGAAATTATTCTTAGGAGGATTTATTTTTTATAAACCCTAATAAATTCTACTTTTTAACTAAATAATTTTTAAACAACATTTTATTTGATGATTTTGAGTAATGATGATTACGCATGAGTATCGCTATGTCTAAAGAGACAATAATATATTTTTTGTACACATGGACAAAAGATTTTAATAAATTAAAAACAGAAAATAAATATTTTAAACATGGTATTATATAATTTTAGTCACTTCAGTGCTATTGACTTATCCTGATAATATAATTATAACTATAGTAATAATAACAATAAATAAGCAGGTTTTGGGACAATACATTAACAAAGGATTTGCTATTTAATATAAGGAACCATTAGAAAATTTTCTAACAGGATTGTAGTATTTGGAAAATTATAACCTGATCCTCATCTATGATGAAACCGTAAAGATGTGAATTATATTTCCATATTTTAGTCAGATATTTATATGTACGAGGTTAAAATAAACATTATAAGATTAATTATATAAACTACCATAATTTTGAATACATTTAAAACTGAAATTATTTTTAGAATGTTTTATTGTTTATAAACCTAATAACATTTCACCTTTTCACTAAGTAATTTCTGAGACAACTTTTTCTTTGTTGATTTTGAATACCGTAAGCATGAGTATTTTAAGTCTAAAGACGAAATAACATAATTTTCGTGCATATGGACAAAGGAGATCAAAAAGTTAAAACAGGAAATTAATAGTTGAAACATGATTTTATATAAGATATATTTTTAGGAATTTTAGTGCTATTGATTTCTCTGGAAAAGCTAATCATAAGTATAGTACTAATAAAATAATAATAATCAAGATTTGGGATAGCACATTAACAAATAATTGCTATTTAATATAAGGGACAGTAAGAAAATTTTCTAAGATGACTGTAGTATTTGGAAAATTATAACCTGATCCTCATCTATGATGAATCCGTAAAGATATCAATGCGAATTATATTTCCATATTTTAGTCTGATAGTTATATGTGTGAGGTTAAAATAAACATTATAAGATTAATTTTATAAACTACCAGATTTTGAATATATTTAAAACTGAAATTATTTTTAGAACGTTTTATTGTTTATAAACCTAACCCATTTCACTTTTTCACTAAGTAATTTCTGAGACAACATTTTTTGTTGATTTTGAATACCTTAAGCATAAGTATCTTAAGTCTAAAGAAGAAATAATATAATTTTCGTACATATGGACAAATGAGGTGAAAAAGTTAAAAACAGGAAATTAATACTATAAACATGGTCTTATAAGATATATTTTTAGGCACTTTAGTGCTATTGATTTCTACCGGTAATCTAATTATAACTATAGTAATAATATTAATAATAAGCAAGATTTGGGACAATACATTAAGAAATGATTGCTATTTAATATAAGGAACCATTAGAAAATTTTCTAACAGGACTGTAGTATTTGGAAAATTATAACCTGATCCCCATCTATAATGAAACCGTAAAGATATCAATGTGAATTATACTTTCATATTCTAGTCATATAGTTATATGTACGAGTTTAAAATAAACATTGTAAGATTAACTTTATAAACTACTACATTTTGAATACATTTAAAACTGAAATTATTTTTAGAATGTTTTATTGTGTATAAACCTAATCAATTTCATTTTTTCCTTAAGTAATTTTTGAGACAACATTTTTTGTTGACTTTGAGTAATTTACACCAGACTATCATTAAGTCTAGCGAGAAAGAACTTTTAATATAATTAATATGACTTTTGGACATATGGACAAATGAGATCAAAAAGTTAAAAACTTAAATGAATATTTTAAACATGGTCTTATTAAGATATAACTTTAGGCACTTCAGTGATTTTGAATTTTCCCGATAATATAATTATAACTATATTATTAATAATAATAAGATGAAAGATTTGAGGCAATACAAAAAATTGATTGCTATTTAATAGAAGAATCCTAAGAATATTTTCTAACATGACTGTAGTATTTTTCTAACATGACTGTAGAAAAACTATAACGTGATCTTAAAGATACCAATGTGAATTATATTTCCATATTTCAGGGAGATAGTTATATGTACGAGTTTAACACCCATATTGGACCGCTGTCCTATAAATAGGACAGCAAATAAAATTATATTTAATAATAAAATTATAAATATTTCCTCAGTGGATTTTATTTTAACACATTTAAAATAGACACAATTTAGGATAATAACAAAAACAAAACTGAAAAATCAAATTATATTGTATTGTAAAATTTATTTTCAGCAGCCCCTTAAAAATTGTCATTTCTTAATCTTTAATTTTATATTCCTTATTGTTATTTTTTTCAAACGTTGTGGAGTCTACTTGCAGTTTATAAACAGAACTAATAATGTAGCCAAACGTTTGTGTTCAAAAATATATTTTACACGTGTATTTTGAAAGTATAAAAAAGGTGTCCTAAAATTAGGACAACGGTCCAATCCCGATTATTTTTAAACGAATTCGCTATTGTATTCATTCTTTTCTTATCTTTCAATGAAAACCAGTACAAACACCTGTTCGCTCACCTGGACACAACAGGGGGAAATATATGTCTATTCTATTCAGGAAGACTGGAGAGTGCAAGATAAACTTACACACTTACTTTCATGCTTGTTTGAAATTTGTTTAGTGTTTAGTGCTGTATGCAGTTCTATTTTTCTTCTAAGAACTTGGATATTTTACTCTGCATTTTGCTTCTGTAAAAATGCCACGCAGAATTTTAACAGCCCAAGACGCTCTCGAATATATGAATTCTTTAAGTGACGAATGAATTGGTGATCCTGATATTGGTATTGTTCCTCCTAATCCGGACTCTGATATTGATGCAGAAGAAATAGATGATTCAGCCCACAAAATGTGAAAAGCCAGTAATGCATGATGGGCTAAAAATTTAAGCTATCACTGGTATTGAAATTTTATAAAATAACTATAAAGAATGTCATCTTCCAAAAAAAAAAAAAAAAAAACCCAGTGGGTAACACTTCAACCAAAATTTGAATTATTCAGTGATTCAATTTCAACACGAGATTATGATATTATAAGCGTGGTTGCAGGAAAAACTCCAGTTGAACTCTTCCACATGTTGTTTGATGGCATAATATCTCGTACTGCAACAGAACAAAAAAACGGTACGCAGCTCCCCATCCCCCCAAAAAATACATTCTTTGAGCATTACAGAAAGAAAACTCACCCAATTTCTAGGTGTCAACATTTTTAGTATATACTATTAGTTACCACGCGAAACAATGTACTGGGATAATGCTCCAGACACTGGACCTATATTAGTGAGTAACCCTTTGTCCAGAAAACGGTATAATGACACCAAGCTCTTTATTCACATTAACGATAAATCTTCAATTGATCCACACGATTGATATTATAAAATTTGACCTCTTATGACAAAATCAACATAACCTTGAAGCAATTTGATATATTTTCTGAAAATCTCACCATCGATGAAATAATGGAAAGATATTATATAGGAATGCACATTTACAAGATGTTGATGAAAAATAAACCTATAAAATCAAGATATAAATTATGGATGTTCACATCGTACAATGGATAACCTTTCTTATTATCCCTTGTCAAAGATTACAGTTCAGAAACTGCAAGAAAAAACCAACAACAGTGTGCTTAATATGTAATGTTGGACTTTGCATTTACTATTTCCACAAATTTCACCTAGGAATCAGTCTAATGAAATAAAAGTGATATTTGTTAAATTTTAGTAGTGTATTGGACCGTTGTCCTATTTCTCGGACAGCTAATTACTTAAAAATTTTAAAATATTTTTTCAAAATTTTGGTTTTATATGCTTAATTACATCATATTAAGGATATGAATAAAGTTTTATTAACTTACAGAACTATTTAGTTGGTATGGTACAATATGTGTTAAAATAAACATTATAAGATTAATTTTCTAAACTTACAAATTTTAAATATATTCAAAAGTTAAATTCTTAGGTTGTTTTACTGTTTATAAACCTAATCCATCCAATTTTTAACCAAGCAATTTCTGAAACAACTTTTTCTCTGTTGATTTTCAGTAACTTGCGCACTGGTAGCGTAAATCTAAAGAGAAAATAATATGATATTGTACTTATGGGCAATTGAGGTTAAAACAGGAAAAACAAGAAATGAATATTTTAAACATGGACTTATAACATATTATTTTAGGCAATTCAGTGATATAAAATTCTCACGATAATCTAATCATATCAGTAGTAATTATAATAGTAATGACAATTTGGGACAATACACTAAGAATTTAATGCTATTTAATAAAAGGAACCCTAAGAAATTTTTACCAACGTATATTTGGCAAATCATAACTTGTTCATCATCGATGATGAAACCGTAAAGATATCAGTGTGAATTATTCTTCCATATTATAGTCAGATATTTATATGTATGAGGTTAAAATAAACATTATAAGATTAATTTCATAAACTACCATATTTTGAATATATTTAAAACTGAAAATCCTAAAATTAATCTTAGATTATTTTATTATTTATAACCCTAATCCATTCCACTTCTTAACTAAGCAATTTCTGAAACATAACTTATTCTCGTAAAGTCTTATTCCATTCCAAGTTTATTGCTGTTATTACTATTTATATACTAATAACATCTCCATTCCTCAGTAAATCCTGGAGCACGTGCATTAGATTCGGGCGTCTCTGCGCCATTTAACTATCATGTCTTCAGTTTTGCTTCAAAAGCCCTCCCTCGAGCCTCATAAAAGAACCAATATAGTGCAAGGCATAGCGCCTAACTGCAGAAATAACGACGCAAATTAGGTACGTGCTACGTGTTCAAACGTTGAACCTTCAGTTATAATCATTTTCAACACTTTCAAACTAAACACGCTTCTTCACTTAAGTTATTATCACGAACGGAGCTATAAAAGAGGCACCGTTTTGTGCTAAAATGAAAATAAAGGACGCAGTCATTTATTTCTGTTCCGAAGAATATGCAAGCTGCATAATTTTAATACTGATTGAGGGCCTCGGAGGACAATCTTAGAGTCCTATCTTAACTATATATTCTGGTAAAATACCTCGTTTATCCTATTTACGTGAGACACTCGTTTCATCTTTGCTTTGCTAATTATAGACTTACATCGGTTGTAAACAATTACATATTATATTTCATTTCAATTTGGGTAATATTCTTTTCCCCTAATAAAGAATTTCAGAATGGTGTATACATGAATTTGAGATATCGTTATGACTTTCCAGATAATTTGACTTACTTTCTGAGTTAAAAAGCTTTTTGTCGTAAAATTTTGATACCTTACGTCATTTTATATTTTCAGTTTTCAAAACGAAACTAAAATACAGAAATAAAATTTAAAATTAGATTAAAACAATAAATATGCATAGCGTAAAATGTAAACTTACAATGCTTAAAATAAATCAGAAGTTATAAAATTAATCGAAAATATACTCTTAGTTATACATAATAATATACAATAAATTTTGTGTGTTCATCCGGCAGTTAATCTAAAAATCAGATTTTTGATTCAATAACATTATTAGTTATATGAAAATTTTCTGTCCAGTTAGCATTATTTGATGCCCAAACACTAATTCTATCTTTAAATGGATGCCCAATGAAACGGGTACTTTTAAGTTTCTCTAAAAGCCATTTGTATTTCATGTCAACTTAGTAATATTCTTTTCCCCTAATAAAGAATATCAGAATGGTGTATTCATGAATTTATTTGAGATATCGTTATAACTTTCCAGATAATCTGACTTAATTTCTGAGTTAAAAAACTTTTTGTCGTAAAATTTTGATACCTTACATCATTTTCAATTTTCAGTTTTCATTCTTTCCATGTTTTCAAAACAAAACTAAAATACAGCAATAAAATTTAAAATTAGATTAAAACAATAAGTATATATATATATATATATATATCTATATATATATTTATATATATATATATATATATATATTTATATATATATATATATATATATATTATATATATATATATATATTATATATATATATATATTTATATATATATATATATATATGTACATATATATGTACATATATATATGTACATATATATGTACATATATATATATACATATATATATATATATATATATATATATATATATATATATATATATATATATATATATATATATATATATATATATATATATATATATATATATATATATATATATATATATATATATATATATATATATATATATATATATATATATATATATATATATATATATATATATATATATATATATATATATATATATATATAGTTAAGAGTATTTCATAAAACAGTATTGTATATATTCATAATGTATGTTTATATAAAGCATAATGTTAATAACTGAATATTTAAAACATTACGATTGAATATGCTTTATCCCTTTAAACTACTTATAAGGTTAAAAAATATTCTTTACAATAATTTAATTCAGGAATTTATAAAATTAAAATGGCTATATATCTTTTTCTCTTTCAATTTAATGTCACGTAACTTTCATTTTTCTCCAAGAAAGTTCTACAACATTTGATACGAATATATTTAACAAAGAACATATCTTTAACTTAAATCATTTAAGTTCCTCACATTTTTCAAATTCCGTTTGACATCCGAAAAGAACTAAAATATTTTTTACGTAAATGAAGTACAAGATTTTCTTTCGAAATCATTCTCTAATGAAATGATAAAACAGTTTTAATTATTTGAATATAAAATTACTTCAACTAATAAAATAAAGATCAATCCTGTTATGATTCAGTTTACATTTTGACATTAATTGAAGAAATATGCTGGAGGCCTTCAAGTTATTATTTTAATCCATTATCGAAAAGTGACAGGCAACAGATAATTTAATCCCAGAGAAATTTTTACTTTTTTCAGTAATGGAAATATAATTTAGGAAGTCGAAATTTTACTTCTTTAGTGCTATTTTACTTTTATTTAGTGATTTGCAATTGTATTAATCCTTTATTATTCCTTTATTTGAACACTGTCACTTTTGTTTATATCTATGAAATATTTTTAGTTTTTTGTATGAGTTAAAATTTTCACGAAACATTTTAATGTTCATATTTCAAAATAAATTAAAATTTTGATTGTGTTTGTATCCATTTTGACTGAATATGGCTTTGTGCCTGTACTTCGTTAAAGGAAATTTTTACTTTGATCATTATATTTTCATTTTTATTACATTTATGAATTTAAATGATGCATTTATACTTATGTGTAAATATCCTTGATAAAAATGCACTTCTTATAAAGAAATGCAAGGATCAATTGGTAAATACCTTTAAATATAGTTATTTAAATGCCTTAATTTATATTTAATATACAAATTTGATTAAATCGTTTTATGGGAATGATTTATTTTGTTTCGAAATTGTTTATATTGCTAGTATGTAATATTATTTAAAATGCAATTGAGATTTTGAAATCAATATAACTCAAGAACAATTAGATTTGTGAAATTTTGTATTTAAAATATTATAACATCTAGTTGTGCATTTTATCTTCTTATTTGCAATCTGATTCTATATAAGAGACAAAAATAAATACAATTTTTCTTAAATCTGGTGGATTAAGTAAACAAATAATGAGCCGTAAAAATCTGAAAGTTTCAATGAGATTATTTTAATATTTAGCTGAGAATTTTCATTTTTTATTTGAATTTTTAGTACACCCAGTTACTTGGTCAAATACAATAGAAGGGGCGTGGCCATGACGTCACATGTCAAGTAACCTCTGAGCTATTAAGCTCCGCCCCTTTTTGGGACTTTTTTTGCTTAGAACGTGGTTAAATTGAGTTATTTCCCTCCTTCTGCTAACAGGAATGTAAACCATGGAGTTAACAGAGTTGTTACCCTCCTTTTGTTAAATTTGAATTCTTGTGGTAACGACGCGTCATTTTTTTCTTTAGATGTTTGTGGATAGCACGTGATGATAGTAAAGTTGAGTTTCCCAGGAATGACAACACAAATCTTCTCATGTCTCAGCCTGTAGTGCACCTGTTGAGTGACGTCAAAGACAGTCTAGACTTGTGGTGCACCTGCCGAGTGCAATACTGGCTGACCAGTCAGCGGATGGGAAAGACATATTGAAATATTTGGGGAAATGAAAGGAAGTGAAATAGATAGGGTAAAATTTAGTTATTGTGGAATGGCAATGCAGTCCTGAAGTATTAACTGATCGTGTTGAAAGCATCATTCGCATACTTGTATTTGTCTTACTTCATGTTCTGTCCGATTACAGTGATAAGATGAAAAGTGCTTTTGATAGTTTTAATTTTAATCAGCCAGTAAAACTTAAACTCTTGCTGTAACTAAGTATATAACAAGATATATTATCCGTCTTAACCTTATGGGGAATGTGTAATGAGTGAGATTCGATAATAAATGTTGAATGATCGGAAAGTCCTGCAAAATGTAAAAATTAGTCCTAAGTTTGTGATCAAAACACATACGCTGGATTTTATTTAGATTGCGATGGTGAATATTTATAATGTGTTGTCTGAAAATGTGTTCTCTTAAATTTGGTGAAAAAAATAACGAGCCTTAAAAAAGCTGAAGTTTTACTAAGGCAATTGTAACATTTAGCTGTGCACTTTCATTTTTTCAGAATATTTGATAACATTAGCTATTCCTGACAAAAACCTGAAAGTAGGACAACTAGCTATTATATTATACAAATAAGTTTTCGAAAATATTTATTCACTATACAACAAGAAATATCTTAAACTAATGAAGCCAAATTTGAAATAAGATTACACCATGTCTAGAAAAAGTCACAGAAACATATTTCAACATATTTCAATTTTAGAAACATATTTCAACAGTTTATGGACAACACTATGCATGAGATAATTTTTATTCGGGATTAAATATTAATAATAAACCATTCTATTCGATGACAGTCTATAATATATAAGATTTATAAAAAATTTTATAACTACTTTTAAACATGATAGTTGTTTTGAAAGTGTAACTAGAAACTTTACTTAAAGACCAATTGTTGAGCGAAAAGCAACTAGTAGTATAATATATCACATGTACAAGATGTTTTACTGAATTTTTTCTAATATCTTCATTTTTTTCATTGTCCGTAAGTTTTAAATAAATCTAATAAATACATTTATCTGAACTTTTACTTATTCGAACACGGTTGATATCAATAGCAGGAATAAATAAAGTTATAACTTTTATTTTTTTCATTTCTAACTAAATTGAACTTAAAGTACTTTCTTTTATTTTGATTGAGTTGTATAATAATTGTTTACTCTATTTATTAGGTCATATATTTTCTATTAACATATAAAAATTAAGGATTATTTATGTATTAGAACTCTATATAATTTATAAATAAACAATTATTTCGAAATATTTCTTAAATTAGTATAATACATTATTTACATATTATATATAGTTTTTTTTAATACCAAAGATCGTTGATTTTTTAAAAATGTTAATTTTTAAATTTCTTTGGAAACATGAAGAAAATCTGTCAGTTATATTAGTGTAATATAAGTTATTGAGAGTCGACATAAGAGCACATTTTCTGTCTAATGTAGCCTCCAAGGCCCCGAAAAAGCACTTTTATAGTTAGCTTTGGGTGTATACACTATTATACTGCATTATTAATATTTGACATGACAATGCTACTTCTTATTTCAATGATAAAATCTATTCGTCAGGGAAAAGTATAGGAAAAGTGCATAAAAACATTACGACAAAGGCAGAAAAAACTAAATAAAACTTTTATATCTACAGTTGGACATATATATATATATATATATATATATATATATATATATATATATATATATATATATATATATATATGTTCATATTTCGTGCTAGTAATAAAAATAATTAACGATATTTTAAATCCCCGTGAATACCCAATACAGGGATATTATTACACAAAAACTTCGAATGTAGATTACCTATTTGGCAAATACCTGTAAATGTTTGATTTGCAGTAATATATTTTGTGGGATTATTTGTCGTTTTACTTATTCTCTACCCTAATCCAATTTATAAAAAATATAAAACTGTAAACATAATAATTATCTTTACATGGGTTTCATTAACTCAATATATATAACATTAATAATATTATGAATTTAATAAATAAAAATATAATACTTATGGAATAAAGCGTGTTTAGTATAAGTACATAACTGGTACTATTAGATTATACTAATTCATTAAAATTGTGAAATATAAGTATACAAGTAATTTACCAACAACTTTTTTAAGACTCTTTAACTCCCTTCAGTGTAGTACCTCATTTCTTTTTATTTCTTAGAAAAATTACTTTACTCGGGATATAAGCATGATAGAACAGTTATGCGGATCAGCTGTAGTTAATAAATATGTATAACTCAAAAACGAACACTGGATATTTTAGAGTAATTTCCTTCATATTTCACAACTTCACTTGAAAATTAATTTTGTTGTAAACAAGATATACTAGTAAGTGTGCTTACACATTTCACACTAAAATAATAATGATTTTAATTTTTATTAATTATTAATTTTCTCCTATATACATCCATTAAATATCTATTTATTTATAGAAAATTTAATTACTATTTATGTAGTAGAACTCTAGATAATTTATAAATAAAAATTAATTCACTATATTTCTTAAATTGGTATATGAAATGCATTACATAATGTTTTATTTAATACGAAATATAATTGATTTTTTCAAAATATTAATTTTGCTTTGGAAACCTGAAGAAAATCTGTCAGTTATAATAATTTAATATCAGTTATTGGCAGTCGATATAAGAGCACATTAGCATTAATAGTTAGCTTTGTGTGTATATGCTATTACTATTACGTTTTTAATATTTGACATGAGAATGCTACTTTTTATTTCAGTGGTAAAATCTTTTTATCCAAGCAAAGTATAAATAAAATTGCATTAAAACATTATGACAAAGGCAGAAAAATACTAAATAAAACTTTTATATCTACAGTTTACAAATATATCTTATTTTTCCGTGCTAATAATAAAAATGATTATCAATATTTTAAAGCCACGTGAATACACAATACAGGGGTATTATTACACAAAAATTTCGAATGTAGATTGGCAAATACCAATAAATACTTGATTTGATGTAATATATTTTGTGGGATTATTTGCCTTTTTACTTTTTCTATACCCTAATTCTCATTTATAAAAAGTATAAAACTGTAGACACAATAATTATCTTTACATGGGTTTCATTATCTCAATATATATAACATTAATATTATGAATTTAATAAATAAAAATATAATACTTATGGAATAAAGCGTGTTTAATATAAGTACATCACTGGTACTATTAGATTATACTAATTCATTACAATTGTGAAATAAAAGTATAGAAGTAATTTACCCAAACTGTTCTAAGTTTAACAAGAGTGTAATTTAATTCAATGGATTACCTAACTTCTTTATATTTCTTAGAAAAATTACTCGGGATATAAGCATGATAGAACAGTTATGCGGATCAGCTGCAGTTAATAAATATGTATAACTCAAAAAAGAAAACTGGATATTTTAGAGTAAATTCTTTCATATTTCAAAACTTCACTTGAAAATTAATTTCCTTGTAAACAAGATATGCAAGTAAGTGTGCATATACATTTTCCAATAAAATAATAATGATTTTAGTATTTATTAATTATTAATTTTCTCCTATATACATCCATCAAATATCTATTTATTTATAGAAAATTTAATTATCATTTATGTATTAGAACTGTAGATAATTTATAAATAAAAAATTAATTTGAGATATTGCTTAAATTGGTATATAAAATGTATTAAATATATATTTATTTAATACTAAATATATTTGATTTTTTTCAAAATATTAATTTTTAAATTGCTTTGGAAACCAGAAGAAAATTTGTCAGTTATAATAATGTAATATAAGTTATTGAGAGACGACATAAGAGCACATTTTCTAGGCCCCTAAAAGGCACTAATAGTTAGCTTTGAGTGTATACGCTATTAGTATTGTGTTATTAATATTTGACATGACAATGTTACTTCTTATTTCAGTGATAAAATATATTTATCGAAGCAAAATATAGGAAAATTGCATTAAAAACATTATGACAAAGGCAGAAAAAACTGAATAAAACTTTTATATCTGCAGTTGTACAGATATATATGTTCTTTTTCCGTGCTAATAATAAAAATAATTAACAATATCTTAAAGCCCCGTGTAAGGAGATGGAAATCTTTTACATATATGAAGAGGAGAAAATACACTTTTAAATTGAGTTTAGAAGCATTTGATATTTGTGATTCGATTTAGATAATCGAATTAGAATTTCCTTTTACAGAGATTTACTAAACTAAAGCTCTAATGGCAAAAATGCATTAATAATTCCATTAAGGCTCTCCATTAGTTCTTAGCGCATAATGCACAAGACGTAGAAAGGGAGCGCTTATATTTCCACTGTCTTTAGGATTTAGAACTAGTAAAAGACTATTTATTCAGTTGCTTGTAGATCCTTAGTAGTTAGTAATTTATTTTCTGTCTCTTTATGGATTATGAGACAATAAACTAGGATTGTAAACACACAATAAAAAATTAGCTTGTTATTTTAGTTTATTTTTGCAGTATTTTAAAGAAAGAAAGCTTCAAGGAGCATTACAAAGTAGTTTTGGTAATACTTAATAATAAGGTATCTCTTGGTAAACGTGGCGGAATTATTGGCGATGTTTACTAAAACAAATGTTAAACTAAACAAACTATTAATGGTTCACTATAACTTCTTACATCATTAAGGGAATTTAATGCATAAGAAAAGGGTTGCTCAAAGAGAGTTGGATTACTATATAATACAAATCAAAATAGAGATACAAATTGTGTGGACACGGTGAGATCAGAAGAAAATGTTAGGTTACCATGCTTAGAGCTTTATCGCCAAGTTAGATGTGGTACGCTGGTCTTGTGTCAAACCGTAGTTTTTTTTTTTAATATTAGGAATATATATTAGGTAAAAAGTAATGCTGTTCAATACTGATTATTTTATTCAGTAGAAATTGTGATAATTATACTTTAATGTATATAATAGTGATGAAATATGCAGCTGTTTGTTCAAATGTATAGTAAATTTTAAGCTTCTGCTTTACAAGTAAAATTGTGTTACGATTTCATATTCTAACAGCTTGAAATTAGTACTTATAATACGTATCATTAAAACTGGCGAAATTATTTGGAAGCTTTTAAAAGCATTTTCAAAATATAAATATTTTAATTATATAATATAAATATTTTAATTATATAATATAGATATTTTAATTAACCATTCATTATTTGATGTATAGAGTCGAGAAGAACTGTAGATAAAAGAAAATCAAATAACACTCACATTTAAAAGTTGGATAGAATCCAAGTTCCAGGGACCGGCAGCCATATTTTTGGCTCTATTTTTGTACAAGTGATCGGCAAATTGTCGCCAACTGATGTTTACAACTTGTGCTTCTCCTTGTATTAAGTTAATACCCAATTTCAAAGCATATTTTGAAGAAAAAAAAAGGTTTGAAATTTTGTTAAGATGGATACAAATTAAAACAAAAATAGAAAATAAATATTAGAGAAAATTTTGCCAAAAATCTTTGCTCTAGAATTTGGTGACATCGACCACGCTTGGCGTGCCCATTGCACTTGGGCTGCGGGCCCCCTGAACTGCGATATGTCCTAAAATCTGACACTCCAAAAATTCAAAATTTATGTCCTACATTATAATTTGGAAAAATAAAATAAAATAAAATAAAATAAAACTTAAAATATTATTATTTTAACAGAAAACTAATTTTAAAACCCCTTGAATGAATAAAATTTGTTCATGTTAGGAAAAGCATAGATAAAATTTAAAATGAGTAAAACTTTTATATAAATTCAAACTTTTTCCTCATTTTGTTAATAAAATGTATTCTTTTGCAAATTTTATCAGCTGTAATTTAAAATAAATAATTGATGTAAATCCTAGTTTCAGTGAGCTTTACTCATTTATATTTAGATAAAAAAATATTTGATATGAAATCGAATTCAAGGCAACACTATGAAAGGTAAGCATTTTACCACTGAATTTATCATTCAAGTACATGTAATGCAGCTATAAAAACAAGAATACAGCGCTTAAGAAAATGAAAATTATTAAAATAAAGTCATTTTCCTATAACTGTGTAAATTTTTGTTAAAATCATATATTGTAAGATAAATAAGTATGCAAAATTGAAGCCAAAATAGAGTCAGGAAAGCTAGTAAACAGATAATTTTATGATTAAGAACTTGGCATACAAACGAGCCAAAATAAAAATGTGTATTCAGATGTGTTTATAAGCACATATAAAGGAGATAAAAAACAAGAACACAGCTTTTAAGAAAATGAAATTTATTAAAATAAATTCATTTTCCTATAACTGTTTAAATTTCTGATTAAATCATGTATTGTAAGATTATTAAGTATGCAAAATGGGATCCAAAATAGAGACAGAAAATACAGTAAACAGATGATTTTAAGATTAAGAACTTGACATACAAACGAGTCAAAATAAAAAGGTATAATCACATGTGTTTAAAAGGACATGTAAAGTAGATTAAAAAAAAACAAGAATACAGCTTTTAATAAAATGAAATTTATTAAAATAAACTCATTTTCCTATAACTGTATAACTATCTGATTAAATCATATATCGTAAGATAAGTTAGTATGCAAAATTACAAGCCAAATAGAGACAGGAAAGATAGTAAACAGATGAATTTAAGATTGACATACAAACGACTCAAAATACAAATGTGTTATCACACGTGTTTATAAGCACATGTAAAGGAGATAAAAAAAACAAGAATAGAGCTTTTAAGAAAATGAAATTTATTAAAATAAACTCATTTTCCTATAACTGTATAAATTTCTGATTAAATCATGTATTGCAAGATAATTAAGTATGCAAAATGGGAGCCAAAATAGAACAGGAAAGACAGTAAACAGATGATTTTAAGATTAAGAACTTGACATACAAACAATTCAAAATACAAATGTGTAATTATATGTGTTTATAAACACATGTAAAGATGATAAAATAGAACAAGAATACAGCTCTTAATAAAATGAAATTTATTAAAATAAACTCATTTTCCTATAACTGTATAAATTTCTGATTAAATCATATATTGTAAGATAAGTAAGTATGCAAAGTTACAGCCAAAATAGAGACAGGAAAGACAGTAGACAGATGATTTGAAGATTAAGAACTTGATGTACAAACGAGTCAAAATACAAATGTGTAATCACATGTGTTTATAAGCACATGTATAGGAAATTAAAAAAACAAGAATAGGGCGCTAAATAAAATAAAATTTATTAAATTAAACTTATATTCCTATAACTGTATAAATTTGTGATTAAATCATATATTGCAAGATAAATAAGTGTGCAGAATCGTAGCCCAAATAGAGGTAGGGAATTTAGTAAACAGATGATTTTAAGATTAAGAACTTGACATACAAACGACTCAAAATACAAATGTGTTATCACATGTGTTTATAAGCACATGTAAAGGAGATAAAAAACAAGAATACAGCTTTTAATAAAATGAAACTTATTAAAATAAATTCATTTTTCTATAACTGTATAAATTTCTGATTAAATCCTATATTGTAAGATAAGTAAGTATGCAAAATTACAACCAAAATGGAGATAGAAAAGACAGTAAACAGATGGTTTTAAGATTAAGAACTTGACATACAAACGAGCAAAAATACAAATGTGTTATCACATGTGTTTATAAGCACATATAAAGGACATAAAAAGACAAGAATACAGCTTTTAAGAAAATGAAATTTATTAAAGTACATTCATTTTCCGAAAACTGTATAAATTTCTGATTAAATAATAGTAAGTATGCAAGATTACAGCCAAAATATAGACATGAATGACAGTAAACAGATGATTTTAAGATTAAGAACTTAACATACAAACGACTCAAAATACAAATGTGTTATCACATGTGTTTATAAGCACATGTAAAGGAGATTAAAAAAAAACAAGAATACAGCGTTTAATAAAAAGAAATTTATTAAAATAAACTCATTTTCTTATAGCTATATAAATTTCTGATTAAATTATATATTGTAAGAGAATTAAATATGCAAGATTACAGCCAAAATAGAGGCAGGAAAGACAGTAAACAGATGATTTTAAGATTAAAAACTTGACATACAAAAGAGTCAAAATACAAATGTGTAATCCCATGTGTTTATAAATCCATGTAAAGGAGATAAAAAAGAACAAGAATACAGCTCTTAAAATTAAATTTATTAAATTAACTCATTTTCCCATAATTGTATAAATTTCTGATTAAATCATATATTGTACGATAAGTAAGTTAGAAAGATTGCAGCCAAAATAGAGACAGTAAAGACCGTAAACAGATAATTTTAAGATTAAGAACTTGACAAGTCAAAACGCTGAGTCAAAACGTAACTTGAACGAGTCAAAATACAAATGTGTAATCACATGTGTTCATAAGCTCATGTAAATGAGCTACAAAACAAGAATAAAGCTCTTAATAAAATGAAATTTATTAAAATGAACTCATTTTCATATAACTGTATAAATATCTGATTAAACCATATATCAGATAAATAAGTATGCACAATTGCAGCCAAAATAGAGACAAGAAAGACAGTAAACAGATGATTTTAAGATTAAGATCTTGACATATAAACGAGTCAAAATACAACTATGTAATGACATGTGTTTCTTACATGAGAAGTATAGAGATGTTTAGTTAAAAAGGTGCATTAGTCTGCAAAATTTCAGTTCAATTGAAGCTTGGAAAATTGACGAAATTTAACACAAATGTACAGGTTGTATTAATAAAAGTTGAAATCAAATAAAAATAAATACATTATGAGCATTATTCATGAAAATAAAGCTTGAGATCACAGATCTAACTTAAATATTACTTAAATTTAATTCTTTGAGATTTAGTTCCCTGGTCGGGTAAATCTCTAATAAAAACTTTACAGTCTTTTACAAAGAAATAATAGGAAGAGGATAGTCCTGTTTACACAGCGGAATTAATGAAGTTTAAAACTCTATCCGTTAATGCAGAGTGTTAGTGACGGTGGGTGATAAGCCACCTTAGGGGAATGTGGGACGCTCCCTTTGTATCGGAAGGTGTTAAACCATGCAATTAAGCAGCACAAAGGCGAGGATTTCCAAACGATTTGCTTAAAACTTGATACGAAAGAAGCTACTTTGGAAAGAAATTTAATTAGAATCAGAGACTATAGAGTGTTCATGAAATGCGATGGAGAAAATATTGTAGATTAATGCGTTTAACTGATTTCAATTTCATTAGAAATTTTTTACATGCAGTACAAAAATCATACACAAGATGATGGAAAAGAAATTAACTAGTATTCGGGTGATAAGCTTGAACTTCTATAAAATTGACAATAATCAGCTTTTAGAATTTTATATCATAATATACATTAGATATAACGTTGTATTATAAACATTTTATCGCTTATCAGAGAATTTTTTCTCTGTTTCTTGTTTAAGGAAAAATTAATTTTTTTACTTAATTTTCTTTAAATCAAATATAAATTATTTTAGATAATATGTATTTTGTAAACCTGGTAAATTTTCAAGAAAAAATCTAAATTCCTTTATTAGTTATCAGAAAGTTATTGGAAATTGTTTAAAAGTACTTGCATTTGAACACTCCATGATCAATGATCTTTTTTTAAAAATGGCCATTTTGCACAAAAGAAACTTTTTAGATTTTAAAGGTTGGTTGGTTGGTTTGGAGCGCTACGGTCTACATTTTGCAACACGAGGGCTAATGAGACCGGGACCTACTGTTTAAAGCCGAATCCAAACGGCTACGAACATCCATGCCATATTGGGATTCGAACCTACGAACTCGGTTTCCGAAGGCCAGCACCCTAACAATTCGGCCATCGTTCGGCTTTAGATTTTAATACAAAGTTTACTTGATAAATAAGTAATATTAACAATATTACTATATAATATAATACAATTATGTTATATAATATAATATTTATTACATTTATAACATTAGTAATATTACATAGTTATATCACTTATAAGTATTTTATCGCATATCAGGGAATTTTTTCCTGTTTCTTGTTTAAGAAGTTAAAATTAAATTTCTTACATAAATTTATTTAAATCATGCATAAATTATTTTAGATAATATGTATTTTGTAAACGTGCTAAATTTACAAAACAAAATCTAAATTTCATGAGTAGTTATCAAAATGTTATTTGAAATTGTTCAAAAATATTTACATTTGAATACTCCATGATTAATGATTTTTCAAACAAAATGGCCATTTTTGCACACAAGAAAACTTTTAGATTTTAGATAAAAATTTATTTATTGAATAAGTAATATTAACAAGATTACTATTTAATATAATACAATTATATTATATTATATAATATTATATAACATTTATTACATTAAATATATTACTAATATTATATAGTTATATTAGTTAGTTAGTAATAGTTACATTTTACGTTTAGAAACAGAGAATTAAAGTAACTTCTATTTTCTATGCTTCAAATTAATAAAATAGAATATTGTAAATTGAATGTATCAAATATTAAACATTCTGTTGTGTTTCAAATATTAATAGAACCCATAATATTTAATTCCAAATAATATTTAGAGATTTTTCTTGTAATAACAATGTCACAATTTTGATTAGTATTTATATACTTTATAGGATAATTTAATAGAGTTTTTAAGCATACA
Organism: Pardosa pseudoannulata; assembly: GCA_032207245.1. Classification (NCBI taxonomy): domain Eukaryota; kingdom Metazoa; phylum Arthropoda; class Arachnida; order Araneae; family Lycosidae; genus Pardosa; species Pardosa pseudoannulata. Next base: position 72,272,472 of record CM063501.1, read on the forward strand.
TTGATTTAAAAATAATCATTCTATGTTTACAAAAAATGTATTTTTAAAAACGAAATTGTGAAATTAAAAAATTATTTTTAATTACTTCCGAGTATTATTAATACAATGTTAATTTAAGAGTTTATAAGTGTGCTACAAAATTCGTATAATTTCCCTTCTAAAATATTCGCCTGACCCAAAGTCCTACCTCAAATATATAATAACAAAAAAAAAATTGACTGATAGGTTTGGTATCAATATTGTTTATTAAATAACATGAAAATTATATAAACGTGTACGACAGATGTAATCGTACAGGTAGAAAAGAAGTTATGAAAAGAAGTTTAAAAACAAAGTTACTTTACTTAATAACATAATATAAATTAACAAAACTGACATAAGTTACCGTAATATGAAGCCTATTTCTTTCTATTCGAGATATTTTTTATCATAAATATACACGTCACATAGTTTCGATGATAAAAACTGGCACCCGTCACCGTTGTTAGCTATTCGAAATAGATTAAAGAATTATATATTTAAAAATTATTAAATGCTTATGATGTTACAACTTTAGCAAATACCGCAAAATATGAGGCCTGCAATTGAGTGTTCTAGGTAATTGCATTAAAGCATAAACATTTTAACAGCTTTAAAAAAATCCTATAGAATTTAGACTATAAAATATAAAAAAAATGTACAGTTTAAAATTCATCTGATGTTTAAAATACCATTTTCAGTTAAAACAATTTTTATATAATTTGTCTGTAGTGTAAATCTATACTTATAGTTATATTCTAGGAATGGTTTCGTTTAAACATGTTAACTTAAGATGTAATGAACATCTTTTCTGGTATATTATTTTCTGATACTAACTTTGTGCAATTTACACTTAAATGTGCTGATTGGTAAAATTAATTGTCATTCTGTATTTCATTGAATTGTCATTATATATATATATATATATATATATATATATATATATATATATATATATATATATATATATATATATATATATATATATATATATATATATATATATATATATATATATATACATATATATACATATATATACATATATATATATCTATATACATATATCTATATATATATATATATATATATATGTATAATATATATATATATATATATATAATATATATATATATATATATACATATCTATATATATATATATATATATATACATATATATATATATATATACATATATATATATATATATATATATATACATATATATACATATATATACATATATATATATATATATATATATATATATATATATATATATATATATATATATATATATATATATATATATATATATATATATATATATATATGTGTGTGTGTGTGTGTGTGTGTGTGTATACATAAACAGTAGAGTTCAAAATACTATTTTAGTCCCTACGATTACGATGAACCAAGTGGTAGCCATCCAAACTTTTCAATAGAGATTCGAAGACTCCTTAATAATGAGTTTAGATATCCTGACAACTCAGGGGGTTCTTTATTCACGAATAATCGGGTTGAAACACACACTGAAGTTAATCACGCGGAGTATTGTTACATTAAAATTATTCTCGCCTGCCACACCATGCATTATTCCTCATCCGACCTCTTTAATCGAATCAACATTGTAATACCCGTTACGATTATCAAAACTCCCTCGATTTCTGTGACATATCGGATATCTCTCCCTTAGGCAGGGCGACTTTCTTATCTTTTGACTCCCACTGATTGATTCGGTAATGAAGCGGGTTGTAAGAGCCCCAAAATGGACGGGTTGTGACTCAGGGGGTGTAGCGAGTATTGATCTCAAAATGAATAACATACACCCGGATTAGTGCAATATTCGCTTCCAATATGAATAAAATATTTCTGCGAGAACAAAGGTTTATGTGTGTGTGTGAGAGAGAGAGAAAGCAGGTGATGTGTGCATTCGAAAGGAAAAGTGAGAATCCAGATAATGCCGCCCGTAATCTGATATGGAATAATGATGATTTTCGAAATCGGAGTTACCTGAACATATTGTTTTGTTTGATGAATGGGGGAATTTCGCTAATTCGCAATACCCATTTACTTGGTGCAGATTAGTTTTTTTCAATCTTCTGTGATTGTGTTTACTATGTTTAAGATAATAGCTAGTAATAAGATGAAAAGTAATGATTTTGGCTAAAGTTATTTTAGATCTGCGGTTATAATAAGCCAAATGTCTCAACGAAAGTAGTTCTTTTTATTATATATTAATAAATATCTTTGAATGCATACGTATAACACTGTACTGAGATAATTTTATTTTATTAGCTAATTTATAAAAAGTTTTCAGAATCCATTGACTGATTTAATGGTAATATGAGACATGAAAATGTATTAACTGGTTTATTGGTAATTTATTTTTAACATTTGTAGAAGAGTAATACAAACTATTAAAATACCAATAAAAGTAGTTCTTTTTATTATATATTAATAAATATCTCTGAATGCCTACATATAACACTGTACTCAGATAATTGTATTTCATTAGCTAATTTACAGAAAGTTTTATACATCCATTGACTCATTTAATGGTAATATGAGACATGAAAATGTATTAACTGGTTTATTGGTAATTTATTTTTAACATTTGTAGAAGAGTAATACAAACTATTAAAATACCAATAAACTTAAAATATAAGTATACGAAGTATACTACGGCTTTTTTGACCACAAAATAAGTTTTTTCAAGACCGAAACATTATATTATAAAACTAAATATTTTTGAAAAATTAATAAATGGTAATTTTCAAAAAATATTATTACTTGATCAGGCTTTAATTTTTTATGCATTCTTATCTTAATTTTACTTTGAGAAGTACTGGAGAGCACGTAGACTTAATAGTTAACATACTGGAGTTAAATAAATAAGTACTTTTTGTGTTTTTAGATATCTGAAACATTATCTTTAAACACTACATGTATATATTTAAAACAAGTATGGATTAACCCTTTAATGTCCGGTTGGTTTGGAACTCTAAGTTTTACCTTTTTGCAATACGAGGTCTAATGAAACAGACACATACTGCTTAAAGCCGATTTTGAACATCTGAGAACATCAATGCCACAGTGAATTCGAACCCACGAATTTCGATTCCGAACATCAGAGACCTAATCATTCTACCCCCGTTCGGCCCTTTCATGCTCAAGTCATTTCTGCCGATTTCATTTCGATGCATTCTTTAAATTTAACTTATTATGGAATACATAGAATAAAATAAATATAAGATTTAAGCAACTATGAATAATGTAGCAAGAAACGTTGGGTATCAGCTATCGTTTTAAATAATATAGTACGCTATTTTAGAAAAAAAGAAAACTTCGGAAAAATAATTTAATTGGTATAGAATCTAAATTAAGTACTGCAAAATGAAAGTTTAAAATAGGTAAAAAATTAATCCTGATTTCAGTCCTGTCGAAAAAGTAAATTTATGTAGGTAAATCAAAAAAACCTGAATGTCAATTCAAATAGAAAATTTATAAATAATAGTAATTGTTTGAAATTTTTGTTGGTTGCTTATAAGAATATCCTATATGTACTCCCAAGTGGAAAATTGGTTCAAAAATCATAAATGTCGATGATTCAAATTTAAAATTTAGAAATAATAGTAATTGTTTGGAATTTTTGTTGGTTGTTTATAAGAATATCCTATATGTACTCCCAAGTGGAAAATTGGTTCAAAAATCATAAATGTCGATGATTCAAATTTAAAATTTAGAAATAATAGTAATTGTTTGGAATTTTTGTTGGTTGTTTATAAGAATACCCTATATCTACTCTCAAATGGAAAATTGGTTCAAAAATCATAAATGTCGATTCAAATGGAAAAGTTATAAATAATAGTAATTGTTTGAAATTTGTGTTAGTTGTTTATAAGAATACCCTCAATCTACTCTCAAATATGAAAAATTGTTTCGAAAAATCATAAATGTTGATTCAAATGGAAAATTTATAATTGTTTGAATTTTTTGTTGATTGTTTATTAGAATACACTATATTTACTCTCAAATGGAAAATTGGTTTGAAAAATCATAAATAAATTAAATCTGTTTTTAGAGGTATCACACCAGGTATTAATAGGCTAATTTGTATTTCAATCTAGAACGAAACATAATCTTTATTGAAGGGTAGTTGCTTTAAATGAAGGATTACGTATTTCGTTTTAAAGAGCACCGCTAGGTTGAAAATTACGATTCTTTGCTTAAAATGTCTTCTCCTATTATGGAAGTAAGGACTAAGCAGAAGATTCTTATGCTTGTCGCAGGTATCATTTTAATGTGGAGGATACTGCAACTACGAACCTTATTTACATGAACCACTCACCGCTTGTGAATATGGAGATCTTTGAAGAATCGAGCCTGACAGCCCTTAGGTAAGTGTTAAAATCTTTTGCCGTCCAAAGAGCACCGCTAGGTTGAAAATTATGATTTTTTCTTAAAGTGGCTTCTCAAAATATGCAAGTTTAGGCTAAGAAGATCCTTATCCTTGTTGCAGGTATCATTTGAATGTGGAGGATACTGCAACTACGAACCTTATTTACATGAACCACTCTTCGTTTGTGAATATGGAGATGTTTACAAGTTCGAACCTGACAGCTCTTATGTAACCAAACCTTTGCCGTCCAAAGAGCACTCTAAGTTGAAAATTACGATCTTTTGTTTAAAGTGGCTTCTCATATAATGAAAGTAAGAACTTAGGAGAAGATCCTTATGCTTTCCCTTGATATCATTTGAATGTGAAGGATACTGCATATAAGAATCCTATTAAAATGAACCACTCGCCGTTTGTGAATATGGAGATCTTTGGAGGTTCGAGCCTGACAGCTCTTAGGTAACCAAATCTTTGCCATCCAAAGAGCACGCTAGGTTGAAAACAACGATTTTTTGTTTAAAGTGGCTTCTCATAATATGAAAGTAAGGACTTAGGAGAAGATCCTTATGCTTTCCCTTGATATCATTTGAATGTGAAGGATACTGCATCTAAGAATCTTATTAAAATGAACCACTCGCCGTTTGTGAATATAGAGATATTTGGAAGATCGTGTTTGACAGCACTTAGTTAGGTGTTAAAAATATTTGCCTTCTAAGCTATCACGGTTCATCTACACTCTAGAATTACCATGATACTCAGGAATCTAATAAACCTATAAATTCATCACGTTACAAAATTTATGAATAGACAATACAGGGATATTACCGGACAAAAACTTCGAATGTAGATTATATATTTGGCAAATAGCTGTAAATGTTCGATTTGTAGTAATATGTTTTGTGGGATTATTCGAATATTTACTAGTATTCTATACCCTAATTCCCATTTATAAAAAATATAAAACTGTTAAAATTATATATATTTTTACACGGGTTTCATTATCTTAACGTATATAACATTAATAATATTATGAATTTAATAAATAGAAATATAATACTTATGAAATAAAGCATGTTCAATATAAGTACATAACTGGTACCTTTAGAAGATAATAATTTATAAAAATTGTGAATTAAAGTATACATGTAATGTCCCCAAAACAGTTCTAAGTTTTAAGAGTCTGAAACTCCCTTTACTGTGGTAACACACTTCCTTTTATTAAAAAAATTCTTTATTTGGTATTTAAGCATTATAGGACAGTTATGCGTATCAGCTGTAATTAAGAAATACATATAACACCAAAATGAACATTCTGCATTTTAGAATAATCTCCTACATATTAAATATTAATCATCAATCAATTAAGTATTAAATATTAATCATCAAATATTTCCATCTGCATTTGTATGTTGTATAATATGAATACATAATAGAATAATTT
>CM063501.1:72283331-72298331 GCA_032207245.1 Pardosa pseudoannulata
AAAATATTAGCTAAGCAGTGTTCTTTTATTTTTGAAATAATTTAAATATTAATACATCATAATGTGTTTGATAAGATCAGTTGTTAGATAATAAGTAATTTTTAAAAATACAATTCAGCAATACACTAAAGTTTAATACACTAAAGTTGATAAATTATTATTTCAACTATATGAAAAATTTTATAAATCAGGACTGATTAGTAGACTGAAAACACTATTCTAAGTGAATACAACTGAACTACAGTTAGTAATGTTTTTGTTTTATTAGAAATATTCAAACCAAATATTTATTGCATATTTTTATTTATTTAAAAATTACGTGTGAGGTCTATTTAATAATTGGGATAGTATTCTCAGAACTGATAGAAATGATAGATTCTTATAACTTATTAGAAGCCTGAAAACACTATTTTAAGTGAGTGCATCTAAAGTAAAGTTAGTAATGCTTTTGTTTTATTAGAAATATTCAAACCAAATATTTATTGCATAACTTTTTTATTTAAAAATTACGTATGAGGTCGATTTAATAATTGGGCTAGTATGGGTATTTATTCTTAAAATTATAATCCGCAAAATAAAATGGTTTAAAATATAAATATTTGCCCAATTATTTATTCGAGCCTTGAAGTCCCGAACATTCGTCCCTAATGTAAAGAGTTTTAGTGTTTATATTCCAAATATTCATAGACTGTGTATTGGAAGTGAGTTTTGATTGTATTCTGTGGATGGTTTTAAATGTAAGTATATATTTTATAAAATTTAATTTTCATCTCGTATATGTGTTTAAGTAATTACTATTTCATGCATATTTAATTGATTCTGGGAATTTCAAACACGGGTTTACAGAAGGAATTTCTTTTTCGTTTTACGTACTTTATAATTACGTAATATTACATATTACGTAAACATTAAAAGGTTGCACACTGAAAATCGAATTAGACTATACTCTTAAATTTTTTGGAATGTATGAATATATAATCTTAAGCCAGATTTCCCTTACTTTACAAGAGCTTAAACCCCAGCTTCCGAAAAGTTTGAGGATTCCCTTAAAAATTTTCCAAAGCCACATCTTCCATATTAGTTAATAAAAATAACATTGCATGTTATCTTTAGTTATCTTATCTGCTTATCATCACATACCATAGCTAATCACAGTGTAGAAACTAATTAAAACGGTCAATAAATGTTCCAAAATAATATGTAATAGAAAGTTAAAAAATATGCAAATAAAATGAATAAAAAATTTTAAAAATAATCAGATGGTTGAGGTGTTTGAGAAGCTGAATTTCTTAACGTCGATATACAATTTTTTAACATCATTAATGAATATCTACTTTCAGAAATGCTCCTTTTTTAGAAAGTTAAATAGATGTTGTATTCAACCCATGTTCAGGCAAATTCAGTGAAATGCATTTAAAATTTCTATACTCTAGTTCAGACGTTACCAAACATATTAACTTCTTGCTTGAACTTGAACCTCTGATTCCCGGTCTCAGTTCGGGCAAAGCATAAGAAATTGCCCGACCTGAGTTCGGACATAAGAAAACATGGACTGTCAATTCCACGAAGCCCGAAATCGGTTCGTTCAATATTTAATCTACAATTTTTTCAATAGATAGAAATACGTTCCCACGAAAAATTCAGCAAGTTCACTCCCTATGTCATTATTTCTCGGATATTGTACAGTATTTGTGAAATTCATTGGAATCTGAGGGACAGGAAATTCATGACAGTAGATACAGATCAATAGTATTGTTGTTTTAGCTAATTATATTTGCCCAGAAAATTATATCATTAGATTTATTTTGCTGTAATCTGAGCAAAAAAAATGCCGTTATCGTTTAACGTTTCCCATACATACGAAAATATTGAGAATAAAATTTTTTTTCGTTCAAAATTTTATTTTTTTTTCCAAAATAATCCAAGTTTACCATTTTCATGATAATAAGAAACGAAATTAAAGAAAACATTTCCACTTTTTGCACGTTTTTCTCAAGTATATTTAACAAGCAATGGGTTTAGGAATGGGATCTTTTGTATCAAAAGCAAGAAAGCACGTCCCTTAACATCAAGCCACTTCTATATCAAAAGAAAGTTGATTATACAATGTGCTGTCTAACAACTGTGCTGTTGACTGATGACAGCATTTTAAACTTATAACACGGTAAAATAAGCATTTACAGAACTACCTTTCGGTAGTCGACAGAAATATTCCAGCATCTGATTTTACATTTTTAGTTTTATCACAAATCTGCCGTATTTATTTTAGTTTAATTCGTGTAAAAAGCATTTTTAAATTCTCATTTGTTATTGAATTATCGCATTTGAAATTTTACCTAACATTTGGATCACCCAATATATATTGTACACAAGTAATAAAACCTAATGTATAATGTAAATTGTAAACAAGAGTATTTAATTGGTGTAAAAACATTTTTTATCTTTATTTGTTGGTGAATTTTTGCATTTTAATTTTAACCTAATATTTAAATTACCGAATATATATTGTTCACAAGTAATAAAACCTAACGTGAAATGTAAATTGCAAAGAGTATAAGGGATCTTTCACAATAAATTTTAATGATGACGATACATAATTCTCTGCTAGTTTGTGTTTAATTTTCTAATTTTAAGGGATATAATTCAATGATCGTAGAACATGACAACATATCGTCCATTCATAATGTACAACTTGATGGTACTGATATCATATCACCAATCACTAATATTAATTTATTTAATACACATATGCGTATGTCCCTTTGTGTGAGTGTATTATCGTTGTATATGTTTCAATACATAATTTAGGGGTATTTACAATTCCTACATGCAACTTAGCGTGAATGCAACCGTAAAATATTAAACAATAGTAAAAATGCAAGCTGAAATTGATTTGTCAAACAAAAATACGTTATAACTTTATATAGCACATGCTGTATTTGTTAAATTCAAAGCAGCTTGAAAAGGAATTCGGAATCTTTCTATCTGGCTAAAATCCAAGCTGGGATGTCCAGCATTTGAAAGTTTCTGAGGTGTAAGCAATAACAACATAAATCAGATAACTAGGTCGGATTTTCAAAACTTTCTAAAAGTAGAGATAACAATATTTCTTACGCTGTATATCGATATAAATCTCTTTTTCCAAGTAAAGAAAACTAAAATGTTGTCCATTTAATAACATAACCGGTATTTTGAGTTTAGAATACCATGAATAAACTATTTCTGTAAGATTTTATCTTATAAAACTTTATGTTATTGAACTTAAAATATGTTATCTATGTAGTTTTAATTTTTCTGTTCTGTATTTTTGTGACAGAAATGGTTAAAAAAACATTTGGCTAGTAAAGTTAGAAAAATATTAAAAAAATAAATTTTTAATATTACAATTTTAAAGTTATTTTATATTATTCCTAAGAGACAAATATTGATATAATATAAGAGGAAATAATAGAGAGAAATATTAGTTGATATTTTAAATATGAGAGGAATAATCGTGTTTTTAAGTATAGTTATGAGTATGTAAAGGAACGGTAAAAGTTACAAAGTGATTTTTATTATTACATTTTAATTTCTGCATTTAGTTATGCTGAAACTAATTCATATTTTGGGATATTTTATATTATAATTACATAATATAAAATTAACCTACTCTTTTCAATTTCATATTTTATTTTTAATAAATCCCTGTGAGATATTCTTACTTTCCCCATGCAATATAAACAAGTTACTAAAAGTACGTTAAAACACAGTACAAACATATTGTTTTCAAAAGTACAATTTAAGTACTTTTCTAAAGTCTTGAGTATTTATCACACTCCTTGACTGCTAATGTTTTCAGAAAATATAGATATTTCTGAAAAACTAATTAACTCCAGAGTTCTTAAGTTATTACGTTTATATGATCATTAGATTACATGCTTTCTTTAAACTCAAATATAATTAAAATCAATATATTTTTAATGTAGTATATGTAGATTTGTGTACTAAGATCACTTTGTGTGCTCTATTTTCTTGCTCTACCTGTGCTATATTTTCTTTTACCGTTCTTTCTTTTACCGTGCTATATTTTCTTTTAACGTTTTACCGTTATTTTTATTACCCCCCCCCATGATTTATGTGTTTATATTCTAGTTCTACATCGCTCCCATATATTCTTCTCTGCTTCTTATGTAGAAACGCTTTGAAAATGCTAAAAATCAAGTAACAGAATAATAATTGCTACGCTTCTGATGTTTTATTTCAACGTATACTCGTTTCTTCTAAATAATTCAATGATATGTCTTTATCCGTTCCCCTTTCAATGATCTTAAATTGTAAAATGTAGAATTGTAGAAGATTTCTTTTAAATATTTATGCGTTTAATATTGCATATTTAAACTACATTGTAATATTTTTCTTTTAATTTAAGTTTTATTATATGCTCTTACTAATTTTTAAAATGATTTTATTATGTTAAGTTTCTTATTTTTGACGCTTTTTATAAATATTTATTTCTTTGTAATTATAAAATATGCATCCTACATATAAAAATACACTAGAAAAATGAAAGAAAAATTACATTAAAAATAATTTAGTTTTAAAAATTTTATATTTTTTGGAAATTCTTCAATTGAAACTAGAATGTTCTAAAATTGAAACACAATAAAAATTTCATTTTGTGTTTGGAATTTGTATTTAAAATATGCATCCTACATATACAAATACACGAGAAAATGAAAGAAAGTTTACATTAAAAATAATTTAGTTTTAAAAATTTTATATTTTTTGGAAATTCTTCAATTGAAACGAGAATGTTCTAAAATTGAAACACAATAAAAATTTCACTTTGTGTTTGGAATTTGTATTTAAAATATGCATCCTACATATACAAATACACGAGAAAATGAAAGGAAGTTTACATTAAAAATAATTTAGTTTTAAAAATTTTATATTTTTTGGAAATTCTTCAATTGAAACGAGAATGTTCTAAAATTGAAACACAATAAAAATTTCATTTTGTGTTTGTAATTTGTAATTAAAATATGCATCCTACATATACAAATACACGAGAAAAATGAAAGAAAGTTTACATTAAAAATAATTTAGTTTTAAAAATTTTATATTTTTTGGAAATTCTTCAATTGAAACGAGAATGTTCTAAAATTGAAACACAATAAAAATTTCATTTTGTGTTTGGAATTTGTAACATTTTCCACGCAGGTAGAAACAAGTAATTATTAATACTCCTAAATATTACATAGTTACTACTACTTTGTCTATTTATATTTCGGAAGGTAAATAATTAAGCATATTATATGATTAGTGGTATTTATTTCATATATTATGACTACAAGCGAAAAGATATTATTCTTTGAGTAAAATATTTCATATAAATTATTGAATAGTGAATTTTTATCATTTTCTAGGTTTAATTAGCGTAAGAATTTAAATGTAATTTCGTTCATCTAAAGCAGTATTTCTTTAACACAAATAACTTTAATTGAAATCCACTTTTAATTTAAATTTTGAAATAAAATTATGCTAAAATGAATTCATCGGTTGAAAAAGAAAGAAGTTCTATGATTTTAATAAGTAAGCCCTGTACATAATTCCGTATGAAACAAACCACTTATTTAAAAACTTATTTTTTAACCACTACTAACTTAACTTAGCCACTTATTTTATAAACACTAAAATAAAAAATATTATATGCAAGTAAATATCTCGGGTATCACTGTAATCTCTATTTTATTAGTCTATTTTCTAAAATTGAGCATGGTTATACACTCGAAGAATGCTTGTCTTTGAGAAATTACCCAATATTTTACTTCTTGATAAAGTACATTTGTAGAAATTTTGATAAATTTTAATTGTTGTTGAATTTTCAAAACCACTTGTTTTATGCAATTGAAAAAACAATTCTAATTGATAAAAAGGTCAACATACATGAATAACTTGATAAAAAGTACAAATGTTGTAAAAGTTTTCAGCATAACACAATTTTGGCAGTATCTAAGTTAATCCGACATATTGAATGCATTCTTTATTTGAACAGAAATAATTGGTACAACCAAATTTTTTAAACTATTTGCTTAGATCAAACAAAAACCTATGCATGTTATAGGATCTAATTTATCAAGCTCTACACATTTTGTTCAAGGAATTGCATACGCAATTTTTATAAAGTATATCCCTTGACGTTAAAATTAAAAACATTTCAAATTTTAATTTAGAACCAAATGTCTCCGGTGTTTAAAGGCTATTTAAGTTAGTTGGGAACTTCTATAAATTACTTCCGATTTTTAAATCAGAAAGACCGCTTCACGTGAGTAAAATTCAAAATATCCTCCTCTTTTAATGAGCAACATTAGTCGAAATTCCGTTGTGTTTCAATCAACGTTGAATTTCAATTACATTACTCTCATGGTATTGACAAAAGAAAAACTCTAATTGGCATAAAATCCAGCGCACGGTAAAGACATGATAGAAAATGGAGTAATTTTTGCAGAACTTTCCTTCTCATTTTCTTCGGCAGTCTCGACTTCGACGACCATGTCACCCCGGATCCTCTGATAAATGCCGACGCAATACCTTTTAACAAAAGTACATTATCTGGTTCGGTCGACCGGAACAGAAGGGATAAGGGCTCCCTCGATATTGGGTGGATTTCGATCTGCCACTATTTTTGATTGCATGTCCACGGAATCGGTAAATGCATTAAAGTGGTCAATATTTCACAGATAGGATAATATTGTGAAACGCTGAATGGACAGCGAGTTTTTAAATAGATTACATCGATTACTCGAGCTCAATGAATGAGAGAGACAATTTCCTTTCCCAATTATATTTTTCGAATGAAATTAAATATTTTCATGCATGAAGTGACGGCATTTTGTTTTTGAAAATTGTGTTTGGCTAAAATCTAAACAACTTTTAATTTAAATTTTGAATTAAAATTATGCTAAAATGAATGCATTAGTTGAAAAGGAAACAAGTTGTATGATTTTAATATGTAAGCCCCGTACAGAATTTCGTATGACACAAGCCACTTATTTAATAATTTATTTTTTAACCACTACTAACTTAACTTAGCCACGTATTTTATGAACACCAAAATAAAAAATATGGGGATTTTATATGTAAGTAAATATATCAGGTATCACTGTAATCTCTTCTATTTTATTAGTCTATTTTCTAAAATTGGGCATGGTTAGACACTCGAAGAATGATTGTCTTTGAGAAATTACCCAATATTTTACTTCTTGATAAAGTACTTTTGTTGAAATCCTGCTAAATTTTAATCGTTGTTGAATTTCCAAAACCACTTGTTTTATGCAATTTGAAAAACAATTCTAATTAATAAAAAGGCCAGCATACATGAATGGCTTGATAAGAAGTACAAATGTTGTAAAAGTTTTCTACATAAAACAATTTTGGCAGTATCTAAGTTAATCAGAAATATTGAATACATTCTTTATTTGAATAGAAATAATTGGTAGAACCAGATTTTTTAAACTATTTGCTTAAATCAAACAAAAGCCTATGCATGTTATAGGATCTAATTTATTAAGATCTACACTTTCTGTTCAAGGAATTGCATACACAGTTTTTATAAAGTATATCCCTTGACATTAAAATTAAAACATTTCAAATTTTAATTTAAAACCAAATGTCTCTGGTGTGTAAAAGCTATTTAAGTTAGTTTTCCATAGGCTATAACTTCTGTAGGTTACTTACGATTTTTAAATCAGAGAGACCGCTTCACGTGAGTAAAATTCGAAATATCCTCTTCTTTAAATGAACTACATTAGTCGGAAGTCCGTTGTGTTTCAATCAACGTTAAATTTCAATTACATTACTCTCATGGTATTGACAAAAGAAAAACTCTAATTGGCATAAAATCCAGCGCACGGGAAAGACATGATAGAAAATGGAGTAATTTTTGCAGAACTTTCCTTCTCATTTTCTTTGTCAGACTCGATTTCGACGACCATGTCACCCCGGATCTTCTGATAAATGCCGAAGCAATACCTTTTAACAAAAGTACATTATCTGGTTCGGTCGACCGGAACAGAAGGGATAAGGGCTCCCTCGATATTGGGTGGATTTCGATCTGCCACTATTTTTGATTGCATGTCCACGGAATCGGTAAATGCATTAAAGTGGTCAATATTTCACAGATAGGATAATATTGTGAAACGCTCAATGGACAGCGTGTTTTTAAATAGATTACATCGATTACTCGAGCTCAATGAATAAGGGAGACAATTTTCTTTCGCAATTATATTTTTTCGAATGAAATTAAACATTTTCATGCATGAAGTGACGGCGTTTTATTATTGAAAATTGTGTTTTGCTAAAATCTAAACAACGTACATTATTTTTCCAGGATTGAAATTTATTCTATTATTTTCAAAATTACCTGATTTTTTTTCACAGTTTGAAGTGTAATACAATCCTACAATGCTACTCTGTTTTACCATGTACTTAATTACAAAAACCATTAAAGTATAACATAATCATTAAAATTGTGTCATTAGTTCAGTGTCTGATACTAAAAACTGATTTTAATGATTCATTCTGAAAAACTATAATTTAAATTTAATTTTTTAAAATTAATTTTATACAAGAGGGTTATTTCTTTAGGCTAGATACAGCAAGTATCCCAGATTTGACGATATATTAAAATGATCATCATATAGTGAATTTTTAAGTAAATTGCATCTACTAATAGAAATAAATAGTAAAGAAAATAATTTTCTAACATAATTATGTAAATAACATAATTTTCATTTTTTCCAAATGAAATGTAATTTTTGCGCATTTTAAAAATTTCTATATTAAAATTTGAAAATTTTTATGCGATCGAAAATGTTCTGTTTTTCTAAATCCAAATCAATGTATGTTATCTGGTAATGCTTACACATTCTGTACAGATGTATTATAAAATAAATTTACTTTTTTGTTCAGTATGAAATGTAACGAAAATTTAAAATTTCCTTCATTTATCAACTATTAATAAAAAATTAAAGAATGAGAGAAGCTTTTAAGTTTCAAAATTATTGTAATTTCATGAACTAGAGAGTCATTTACATATTTCGTATTAAACACATGTATGTAAAATTTAGTTTTTCTTATTGGATTTAAAAAAAACTGACCTTTTTATTCTAGGTATATATAATAGCACACGTTGAATAACATATTTAAATAACCAATTTGAAACATAATTTTAAAAAGAGCCCATTGAATACTTAACCTCGATTATTACAAAAAAGTCATTTTATATTATAATTTTCAATTGAAATTAATTATATTTTTGAACAAAGTCGATTTACTATTGTACAAAGGTCTAGGTGCAATTGAAAATTGATAAAAGAAAACATCGTTATTGTCTTACACCTCAATTCCGTATGTTATTCTGTAATGACATTAATTTGTAATACTAAAATTCATTGATGGATATTCCTTATTATTACACATAATTCAATCGTTAAATTTTACTATGATTTAGAATCTACTTTAATTATTTTAATAGGAAGAAACACTAAAGTACCATATTTCTCTCTTACCAATATGTTAATTTACGCTGCTAAAAGAATTTTTTGATAAATTCTGATAAATACTACTTTTATTGATTTGTTACTGGTTTTATGTAAACATTTTATTTTAGATAGAGTCGATAACCTAATATATAATATTATTACACACTTAATGGACTGCATAGTTTTAAATTGACAATCTTGATTACTAGAGCCCAATGATCAAAAGGGGAAAGTTTTGTTTAAAAGTTTTATTTTGTAAAAACAAAGTGAAATATTTTATGACTTTTAATTCTCGAAATTTTATTGTTCACTTTATCAATTATAAAAAATCTTTGAACAGGTAAACGTGTACTGGGTAAAACTTAACCCCTTCCGGTAAAATGACGAGTCTAGCTCGTCATTAGTTTTTCATTCCATACCGCACAATGATGAGCTACACTCGTCATGCGATTAAAGATACTGTTAAATATGATAATTAATTTAGTTTAAAATCTCTAGTGTACTGAATTTGGCAACACTTTTATCACTTGTGAAAATCACAAGTCACTATTGCATATTGTTTACTTAGAATTTCTTGGTACAAGTCATTGTCAAATGAATGAGTCAGAATAAAAGAAAAAATACTAAGAAATGCCGTGTGTGCTACAGGAATCAAATTAAAAGTGAGACTACTTGGCGGTGTAAACAATATAGAATTCCTTTGCACTTTGTTTTGAAAAGTACCACTAGCTTGAAGACTATTATCTGTATACCTTATTAATGTTTTGCTTTGATACTTTCTTAATTTTACTGTTTCTAATATTATTTAACACTATGCAAAAAGTGGATTTTAATTAAGAATATGTAAGAATTGTGAAATGGAACAAGTTTTCTAAATAAAAATTAAATGGTTATTTCATGCACAGTTTTTCATTATTAAGTCATACTGGAAGGGGTTAAATGACGTATGATGTTCTTTAACGTTGCTTTCGCATTTTTACCGAATTGCATTCACTTTTGTCATTATGTTGTGATGTAATACAATTATAGGATTTCATATCATCCTTTTCAGAAGGGCTGGAACAGCATATGTCTCGCAGATGAATCAGTTCTTTAAAGAGACAATTTCAAAAGTTTAGTATAATTATATAATAAAACAAGTAATATACCTGACTTGTGTAATAGACTTTGGATTATTTAAAGAATTCAATATCCATCTGACTCATTAGTATTAAAAACCATATTTTTTAAACTTTAAAATGCATAGAAAGGTGTTATTTCCTTTATATTACATGTTTGTAATATATTACTGTAAAGAGTTCAATGAATAGTGTCTTTTTAATACATTCCATCAGTTGCTTTTCGAAAGATATAAAATAATCTGTTTTCATAGTGATAAGATTAAAAAGAATTAAAACTTATGGTTATGAAATCTAGCTATTTTTTTTATAGAAAATTGACACTGTGATGATACAATTTTAGAACAAAAATATCTATATTTTGTTACAACCTGAAAGTTATACAGTGTTCGGCTCTGATTAAAATAAAGTTTTTGAGATATTTGCAAAATTCATTGACTTTTTTTGTTTAATTTTAAAACTCAATTCACTTTTACAATTTCTCTTTCAGTTATAATTACGTAAGAAATAAAATTAAGTAAAATACTTGTTTTGAAACTAAGGTAGCTTAAGAACATGACATTGAAGCTACGAGAATTATACTGAAACACATATCATTGAATCCAAAATTTATTTTTAATGAATTGATAAAAATATTTTCATAAATTTATGTTAGACATACATGCTCATTTCTTGTTCAATAAAAATGATATATTATTACATTCCTAGCACAAAAATGTTTTCTATGCCTTTATTTTGTAGAACAACACTGTACAAACGATATTTTATACTATTGAATTTCAATCTAATCTTGAAACCATTTTAATGAGTTCCTGGCAGGATTTTAAAAGTCATGATTCTTAAAGTTTATTTTTATGCAAAATATTTATTAAATCGTTCACTCATAGAAATTACTGAACTTTATTTTTTTTACAAAATATTCATTAAATCGCCCACTCATAGAAAAATACGAAACTTTTAGCTTGCTAATTGTTTGTAATACAGCATATAGTTTTGTTGAGATTATAACAACTATTTGTTAAATAATGATTGTCTTTTACGATTTTTTCTTTAATTTTAGCATTGTATCTATTATTTTTGTCTTAAAATCATATATAAACTATATCATCAAAATACTAATATGATAAGATACAATGTTTATGTATGATATTTATTTTTTTAAATATATACCAGATCAATTGAAATTGATGCGAATAATAATAAGAATTTTATAAACCCAGTCATTTTACTGTAATCTGAATTAAAGAGCCTAAGCGAATTTATTTGATAGTAATTAAAATACAAAATATGGTAGATTTTTTGGAATGCATGGATATTAAAAATAACTTTGACATTTAAAGCTTCGTTATTTAAAATGCAAGGTTTTAACTACAGCTGTTACTCTATCACGCCTAATTAAATAAAGTTTAAACGCAAATACATTATTATCCGAATCCATACAACTTAGTAACTAGAAATTAGCAAAGAGCTTGGTCGTGTCATTGTGACATTTAGGTTGTATAAAATTTCTGTATCTAAGTATGCTAGATAGGAATATCCTCTTTTACAAAATAGAAACATCCAATTAGCAAAACAATGCTACTCGTTACTAAATAGAATAATTCTGTTCAAATATAATTGCTGTTAAAATGTATCGCTTTCACATTTACATTCTGTCTACTTTTTTGAGAAATTCATATTATGTGCAAATAAATTTAAAAGTATACATATATATATATATATATATATATATCTATATTTTATAATATATATTATATATATATATATATATATATATATATATATAATATAATATATATATATGTATATATATATATATAATATATACATACATATACACATATATATATATATACATAATAATAATATATATATATGTAGATATAAACATACATACATATACTACATATATAATATATGTATATTATTTATATACATACATACATAACATATACATATATATATATATGTATGTTATAATATATACATACATACATACATACATACATATAATATATTGTATGTAAATATATATACATATATACATACATACATATATATTATATATATAAAATATATATATATATATATATATATATATATATATATACATATTTTAATATTTTTAATGATATATTGTGATTTAACATTTTGTTAAATATCTAGAAAAATACATTAAGTATTATCCTGAAACCTCAGGCGTGTAAACAGGATGGTAGACGTCATATATTTCAGCAAAGAATTTTTTCCGAAACCCCATGCTATTACAGTCAACAAATGGAAGAAAACTAATATGTTTTGGATAACCCAATAAAAAGTAAAGTATAAAAATCATTGAAACTTTAGCACACGATTAGGATGCTTCTTGTATTGATTTGTGTTTATTGTTATGAGAATAGCATGTATACTCGGGGAGAAAAGGTTTTTATAAAAAAAATGCCAAATTTCTTTAAGTGATTTGCAGAGTTCTCAATATCAAATAATGCCACTTTCAGAATGGATGTCAAACAACATTTTACACAATACTCTGGAATTGAAATAAAAAATAACGGAAGTTGTGAATTTAAAGCCTTTTAAAGATCATTTTTTGGACAAAACTTTTTAAATTTTCATGAAGATTAGTTTACACATTTTTCTAGTATTTTTAATAATTAGGAACTTAGCAATTAGAAAGTCTTGAAGCAAGAAAATGTGGGGAATTTTAAGCATGTTAATAGTTAAAATTGCTTTCATAAACTTCAATTGCGTTTTTTTCGGAACGGTATTTTTAATAAAATGTTGAAACTCGAAATGTGATCTCTCAAAGAGTTCTTAAAATATTTTGTTGAAAATTATTATGAATGCTTTTAATAGTATTTACTAGTGAATGACTTAAAAATTTTAAATTTGGAAAATTTTTAATAATGTTACACTCATAGTTAGATATAAAGGTAATAAAAATTCGTTACAAATTCAATGTGTATGATTTTGAAGGACCAAAATGTTTTACCAAATGTAAATTAAGCAAAGATTTTAGGTGATTCACTAGTCTGGTGTATAAGAAATGTGTTGCATCAAAAAATATTGAAATAATTTAATTTTTTAAAAAATTAGACCTTTTGAAAAAACCCGATTTTTTACTAAATTTTATTTATTTATTATAAATATTATAAAAACTTCTCCAAGAATAAATTTAAGTGCAATTCTCTATGATCATATCAAAAATAAATCTAGAAATGTAAAAACGTGAACTAATTTCTACGTTTAAAGAAAAAAGTTCTCCGAACGTAGACGGATGCCTTAAGTACAAATAAAAGTGTTTTCGTACTCATACAAACAGTTCTCGTCCAAGAGCTGACTGAATGGTTAGGGTGAGATCCTTCGGTACTATAGTCCATGTAAAATCTATTGGCGCTTCAAGGTCACACTTTCTCGTTTCCCCAGTCATCGGTTACTATGGTAGCGACCAAGAAGACTGTGCATTCACCCTTATTTTCAGCACTTCAGTGGAGGATTTGATTCCAATACGTTCGGACGACTTGCTTTATTATTATAAGTCAAAATTTTCAGTTGTGCATAAATGCGTTAACTATTTACATAAAGAAAAGTTTAACAATATGTATAAAATGGTTATAATAAACCACAGATGTTTTTGTAAAAATACAAAAATTCCTTTTAATTTAGAATTCTTACTAAAACATTATGAATCTCTACCTTCTAAAGAAATTTTCACTTTCTAAAAATGTGTCAACAGAACCTTAAATCTTTAAATACATAATAAAATTATACAAAATATTGTTATTGCATTAGGACCTCTTTCAATTCTTGTAAAATCATAAAATAATTAATACAGTACAATTTTGGAATAGAAACTTTACTATGGTCCACATAACTTCATAATATACTTATTAACATACAACTTAAATTTAAGGAATTCCAGAACTACATTCTCTTAAATAAATTATTAAGAAATACTTTTGATATTTAAATTAAAAGAATCATACAAATATAAAGAAAAATAGTGAGAAATTATAACTAATTACTCATTAAAATTAGCGAAATATTCAATCATCTTAATGATATTATTTCTGTAAATAATGCAACTGTGTCTGAAAAAAAAGATTTGCTTTTTCAGTAGAATTTTTTAAATCTTACGGATTAGAATATAACATACAATTTTTGAATTGTAATTTTATGAAATGGGATTATATTTTAAATTTATGAACTTAAAAACAGGTCTGAAATGACTCATAAAATTTTGTGTAAAGTATTAAGTATTCTTCAAAGTGTAGTCTAAATAAACATACTTTCATCATGCACGGAGAGCCCACACGATGCATGACACCCCTTAACACAGTGGGAAAAAAGAGTAAAGTCATTCC
>CM063501.1:72303331-72305831 GCA_032207245.1 Pardosa pseudoannulata
CTACCGAATACATTATAAATATTAAATTTTGGTGCTAAAAATATAAATGCTAAAAATAGATATACACTTTTATTATATAAAATTAAAAATTAAGATTATATTAGCTATTAACTTACTAAATTTGTTTAAAAAAATTACTTTTTCTTGTATTTTACTTGCTTTTTACAGTAATAAACACTCACGTCTCCTTGAAGATTTATATATAAATATTATACACATATAAATTATATGAATATGGCATGATTCTATAACATTCTAGATGCATGCAACCCTTTTACTTATTCATATCATTATTCCTTTTATATAATTTATTTTCACAGCATTGTTTCTAAAAAATTAATTTTAACAATATTTTGTAAAAGTTTAATAAATAGTTATACGCTAGTACTTAATTTACCAGAGACCTATTTCCTCAGATGCACTTTAGCAACTAATCCTAAAATCCCTAGTTCCCACAAATTTCTGGGTTCGTAAATTTCTTGAAAGATTTACATGCTGTTATTTCCCATTTAATCTATTTTAAAACATCTATAAAGCGCATTACGGGGCTTGTATTCTCTTTTAATCATTCATAAAGACGTAATGAATACCATAATGACATTTCCAATTTTCTCAGACTTGTAGCATTAGCAGAACTTTAATCTATTCCGAGTTATTGGGAACCCTTATCTCCCCCCTTTTCCTTTTCATTCGTTGATTGATTCTATAATGAATGGAAATTCTCTGCACTTAAGGACAGGTGGATGAATTAGAGTTTGGATAAAGCACCAAACGGGAGTTGTTTAGAGAGAATTTGAAGCATGTGCATTGAAAAGTGGGTGGTGAAAACAAAACTACTACCTCACCCGAGTTTTCAGTTTTTCATCTTGATTTGGGTATGTAGGTTGACGGGTGTTTCAGACATTGACGTAATGTACAGTGTTTCTCGCTGGGATCGAAGAATAATTTTCACTGTGCTGTTTGCACCTCGTTTTCCAGTTTCCGTGTTTCGTTGTTTTGTGCTTTCTATTTGTATGTTCACCGGCGTTTTCCCAATTAGTAATAATTTTTTATGCCATGACTATTTATTAACTAATAATCAATTTCATTATGTACATACAACTATTTGTACAGAAATATAGAACTTACATAATATAAATTTTTCTTTACTAGATATTTAGAGTAAGAAAACGATTCCTATTTATCTAGTCCTATAAAACCAAGATAAATTTAAGATTACTAATACAACTAGTATTTAAGTTTTTCATATTGATTTGGGTATGTAAGTTGACGGGTGTTTCAGACATTGACGTACTGTGCAATATTTCTAGCTGGCATCAAAGAATAATTTTCACTGAACTGTTTGAGCTACGTTTTCCAGTTTCCAAATTTCTATGTTCTGTGCTTTCTATTTGTATGTTCACTGGTGTTTTCACAATTAGTAATAATTTTTTATACCAGATGTTTAACTAATAATCAATTTAATTATGTACTTACAACTACTTGTGTATAATTATAGGACTACCAAAATATAAACCTTTCTTTTCTAGATATTTAGAGTATAAAAACGATTCCTATTTATGTAGCCCTCTACAACCAAGATAATTTCAAAGTTACAAATACAACTAGTATTAATGGTTTTCAGTTTTTCATCTTGATTTAGGTATGTACGTTGACGGGTGTTCCAGACATTGAAGTAATGTGCAATATTTCTCTATGGGTTAGAAAAATAATTTTCACTGGGCTGTTTGTACTTCGTTTCCCAGTTTCCTCAATTCAATGTTTTGTGCTTTCTATTTGTATCTTCCCTATTGTTTTCACTTTTATTCCAGATGCTAACTAATAATCAATTTAATACTAACAAAATTTAACTAATAATCAATTTATTTATATACATACAACTATTTGTGTATAATTATAGAACTACCAAAATATAATCTTTTCTTTACTACATATTTAGAATATAAAAACAATTTTTATTTACCTAGTCCTATGCAATCGATATAATTCCAAGATTACAAAAGCAACTAGTATTTTGAGGTTTTCAGTTTTTCATCTTCATTTGGGTATGTACTTTGACGGGTGTTTATTTGCATTGTTTCAGACATTGATGTAATGTACAGTGTTTCTAGGTGGGATCGAAGAATAATTTTCACTGGGCTGTTTGTACTTCGTTTCCCACTTTCCGTATTTCCTTGTATTGAGCTTTCTATTTGTATGTTCATTGGTGTTTTCACGATAAGTAATAATTTTTATACCAGATTCTTAACTAATAATCAATTTAATTACGTACATTCAACTATTTGTGTATAATTATAGTACTACTAAAATATAATCTTCTCTTTTCTACATATTTAGAATACAAAAACGATTTTTATTTACCTAGTCCTATGCAATCAATATAATTCCAAGATCACAAATGCTAGTAGTATGTTGAGGTTTTTAGTTTTTTTCATCTTGCTTTGAGTATGTACGTTGACAGGTGTTTCAGACATTGACGTAATGTACAGTGTGTCTCGCT
>CM063501.1:72315831-72318331 GCA_032207245.1 Pardosa pseudoannulata
GACAATGTCTGAGCAAACTATTTGTTCAGAATTTAAGGGAAATATTAAATGAATTCTTTCATTTCATAATGTTTCCGATTTCGAAACGAGATGGGCTTGGTTCTGAAATATTTCCCAAACATGCTTGACCCAATTTTCAGGCGCTATTTTTGATGTTTTTCTTTTTCTTTTACAACCATCCTAAAAGTAATGGACGAGCCTCCAAAGAAAACTGCCTGTAAGTGAAAACTACAACACATTTTGGCGTTCAGCCAAAAGTCAGAAGATTTGAATATCATCTTTGTTGCCCAACATCTAACAAATAGTGAAAAATTATACAGAATGAGAGGAGTTCTTTCAATTTTTCGGTAACCCTTAAGATGGATTCAAATGTTAGCTAGGTTGAAAGTAATTGAAAGAAAATATCGCCGTTGGCTGGCTTCCAAATATGCCTGATAAAGACTGAGATTGCATTCAAAATGAGGGACCTTGAAAGAAAAAAGCAGTAAAATTTTCTCAGGGGAAATGAGAAATGTTTAAGAACAATTTACGAATAAAATAACACGAGGAAAAAGTACCTTGTAAATTCACACTAATAAATTGAATTTTTTTCAAAGTTTTAAGTTTCAGAAAGTGATATGATTGGGTTATAGTGTTGTAATTATATATGATACAGGATTTTTTACGCTTTAACATGCATTTATAATCTATTCTTTAAGGTTATCCTATATATAGCATAATGCGTTATTTAGCTTAAACTTTATTCAGGTCAGTTAATTTTCTATCAATGGACGGTGTGTATCTAAAAAAATAAGTAAATCGTCCAGTACGGTATTGGTGAACTATATACAGTGAAACTGCATATTAAAATAAATAAAATAAATAACATTAATAAAAATTATTTTTCAGTGCATATGCATTAACCTTTATTAAAATTGTCCTCAACAATGATAGCTCTTTTGTTGACTATATTATCATCTAAGCATCATATAAATGTCCTCCCCAGAAGTGTACTCACCAGAAGCGTACAACACTACTCCCTTTAACCCTCCGAGTGGTCTCCAAATATACGCTACAGTTTTATTGTGTCGGTGACCAAAGTGTTCTATGATTTTTTACTTCACCCTTTGTCGACTAGATTGGAATACAGGAAACTCACCCTCGTTATTGTCCCTTTACTTCCGGTTATAAATAGATATATAAATAGACATTATAGATTGTTAATTTTTAATACACATAAAGCTCGTCAAATCTCGAAGATCATCGCATAAGAAATATTGGATTCTAAAAGTAGAAATAAAAATATTCTTTAAGAGAATGATTTATATTTTTTTGCGAAAGTCATCCAAGCTATTTAAGTGGTGCAATTAGAGATACATCTGTTACCGCAAACGAAATACTTCGAAAAAGAGATTTACAAAGCCATGAAAAGCTATCAGCGTCTATGTGCGTCAGGGAGTAGGAGTGAATCCCTCAATAAATGTCAGTGAAAGAGGGGTGCAGTTCCCAAACAATCGAGCTGATCCTCTTACCTGAAAACTCCATGGGGGAAAATACTGTCATAAATGTATAATACATCAATTTTCGGAACGTTTTTGGAGGTCTAAAATGATTGGTTTGGCGGAATTGTATGTGCGAACCGCGTAGGGGATTAAGCGTACAATAAAAACATTCTTACTCAAATTTCGAACGTAAACCAGTTGATTAAATTCACATAACACTGTACAGTCCTAATGGATAGATGTTATAATATTGTTAATCCAAAATATCAACAATCCAAGATATTGATATAAATTATAGCCTATCAAAATTTTTACAAGTTCAAGATATTATTGGTCTAAAATATTGCCGATCCAATATGTCGTTAAATCAAATAATCACTGATCTGATATATCACTCTCAAGATTTTGAGAAAATTATCATTAGTCAGTCAAACAAGTCAAATTTATTTTCTTGACAAAAAGATATTTAATTATTAAAAATGATATAAAATAATTTTATTTTTTAAAGTTATAAAATTTACCTGAAATATTATTATTACCGAATTTTACAAGTTATAAATAATAACTAATTTATCATCAATAACGTTATCATGACTGATACTCATATTGCAAGAGGATCACTCCAACGGCTTTGACTTGTCAGTAGGAAAATGAAAACGAAGAATAGCAAAGACAAATTTGTTTGGTAGTTACTGAATAGAGAACATAGTACGATGCTAGTATTTAGAATATAAATAATACTTGTCATTTGTCGGATTTGTTTTGAAATATAGAAAAGTTATACTGAATTAAAGTTTTGCTCATGATGATGCTTTAGAAGAAAATAAAGTGATTTGCTCGACAAACAACAGTATCCCTACTTTTTGTGATAGACAATTTTTATAATCTCTCTCTCACACACCCAAACAATTTGAAAGAACACTATAATTGTGTATATAGTTAAATCAGAATGTATGGTGGTTAGCACCGCATTTCAGTAAGAGATAACATTATTACCTTCAGAATTCAATATACTTGCG
>CM063501.1:72325831-72335831 GCA_032207245.1 Pardosa pseudoannulata
AAAGTTTCATTAATTTTAGGCACGAAATAAAACGCATAATTAAAAGATTGCAAAATTTTAAAAATACAATTAGGTTTAAAAAAACTGAACATTAATTAAAACACGAGACTTAATCCGTTGTCTTTGTTTTTCTTCACTATTTATTATTGATTGTATATGAAAAATTTGAATAAAGTGTTTTGAATAAAAAACACAAATTATTTTTTATGATTTCTGCTTTATGTGTGTTGTTGAAAACATTTACATTTACTAAGATCCGCTCTATCCTTTGAAAAAAAAAATAATCAAAATCTTTATTGATTTTCCGCAAGTATTTTATTTTTTACAGTTTAATTTTTCTTCAAAAGCCTGAAATTATTTCTTTAAATTTTTCTCTCAAAACTGAATTATTTTGGAATATACTTTCCAAGAAGAGCATTTAACATCGAAATAAATAATAAAATGTTATTTCGCAAAATAATTATTATTAACTACTATATATTTCTTTTCCTAAATTGTATATTTGCTATGTAATTTCCTTTCGTTTGCCACTGTGATATTAAGACTGTGAAGCAGAAATAATAGGTAATCTCTGAATTTACGTTTTTTATATCTTATTTTTAAAGCTTCTGATTATACAGTTTGTTTCATAAAAAAATAAAAAGTTGAAATGCTTAAAATACAGATTTATAAATTATTAATCTTCAGCATATTTATTAAAATATAAATATTTGTTTATAAAAAGGAAGAGCGTTTTAAAATCTCATAAAATTTAATTTTATTGTATTTTAGTTTTTTTTTTATTTAATCCATTTTCCAAAACAGACACAATGTTTAACGATTTTTTTTTCATTTCATAGGATACATGATACCAATATACCCCTTTTACGTCAATGAGATTTGCATGGTGTTAATCATTGAGTGCAATTACACACACACACACATACATACATACATACATACATATATATATATATATATATATATATATATATACATACATATATACATATATATATATACATATATATTTATATATATATATATATATATATATATATATATATATATACATATATAAATTCCTCGGCGCAACAACCCCTAGAGGGCCAAGGCCTACGGTGCCAATCTCCGTTTACGAGACCAAGGGCTCCATATGTTCCGGTTAGGTGGTCAATCTAACGCGGAACCCCCAGTGTTTAGTTCCGAAGCACGTTTGGCCCTCAGTTCATCTAACCACTGAAGGGATGAAAGGCTGTGTCAACCTTGCCCAGCCCGGGGATCGAACCGAGGACCTGCGTCGTGAGAACGCAAAGCGCTACACCAACGCCACTGGGCTTCATATATATATATATATATATATATATATATATATATATATATATATATATATATATATATATATATATATATATATATATATATATATATATATATATATATATATATATATATATATATATATATATATATATATATATATATATATATATATATATATATATATATATATATATATATATATATATATATATGTATATATATATATGTATATATATGTATATATATGTATATATATATATATATATATATATATATATATGTATATATATGTATATATATATATATATATATATATATATATATATATATATATATATATATATATATATATATATATATATATATATATATATATATATATATATATATTACAAATTAAGGTAATTTTAAAGTTTAAACATCCAAAAATAATACAGCTGAATACAGTGAGAATGATCAAATCAAATCAGTTTGAAAGTAATGGTTATGAATGTAAATTAATTGTTAATCCTAAAGTGCTTTTTTCATACAAAAATTATAAAAGAAAATGATATGTTAATAAGTTATCAAGTAAAATATGTCAACACGTATTTAAACTCTATCTATAACCTGTGTGTTATCTAATTAAGGAAAATAATTAAACCATTTATGCTGTTCTCTAACTGTTCCTGTAAATGGTTACAAAATCAACATTATTTATAATCTATTATATATTTTGTAAATATCAATTTATAAAAAGAGTAATTTCTTTTGGCAGCTAAGGCGATTTTTTTTAATATGGGATATTACATAAACAATTTGAGTATCTAAAATATAATTTTTAAGCATTGAAACATTTCAACTATTGTTTCTTTTTAAATTAAGTTATATAATTTCACACACCATTGCAAATATAATCGCATTATTACAGCGATTTATTTTTTGGAAATAAACCAATATATTGCATCTTTAAATTAATAAACTGTAATGGCATTTGTGGGAAATAAATTTTAATTTCACTTCATAATCAGTGTCAATATTGTAATTTTTTTAAATATAAATAAATTAAATTTTTTTAATTTTATAATTTTATAATGGTAAATGATATCAAATTTTTTGTATTATGATAAAAAATAATTTTAATTGAATTTTAAGCATCGTACTATTTTATTAAATCATTAAACTGCGATGTTGTTTCTCAGGTATAATTTTTGCAAGCAATTATTAAAAATTTTAAAATTCAAAAATTTTTTAAGCAGTATTTCTATAAAGAACATTCATTTCATAGTTTAATATATCAAAAACATTGCACATTGTATTAGGATAAATTTAAAAATAATGTATATTAAAAATTATATTCGAAACACTAAGCGTTATCGGATTAAGCGTAAAATAATGTTCAACCATTTTTATTTGAAATTATTTGTTTTTGTCCTAGAAATATTTTCTACCACATAATTAGAAAAAAAGGTCAACTTCTGCAGCTGTTAAAAGGTAACAGACCCCTTAATCGACGCTTAGGGGAAAAAATCTGAAGTATGTGAGGAGGCATCCAATATTGTCTGTAACTTTTCCCTCCTCTGCTTAAGATCATTTCGTCCATTTTCGCTCCTGTCTAATGTAAGGGGTTGGGTATGGAAGCAATAAAGAAAGCATGACGGGAACCATTAAGTGACGTCACTGACAGTCTGTGAGAAAGACAGATAATTTCACACATGTTACAAGAAAATGCTATCTTCGTTATATGAATGGAATTAGCGCGTCGGTACATTGTAGAACATTATGCAGGAAAGTAAAAGTTTGGTAATGTCAAGAATTGCAAAGATCACACTAAAATGACATTTGTGGCTTAGAGCTTTGTTTTAATTTTTATGCTTTTATATCTGCAGCTGTTGCTAATGGAATTTATAACAGGTACTTGAGTTCTTAGTTTTGTAATTATACTTTCGACATCGTTATCGTTTAAGAAAAGACTTCTTACTTGAATTTTAGCCGTTAGGAAAGATTTAATCATAGCATATGACAATAAAAATTTATGCGAAACTATGAAGCTGTTTATATAAAGTGAAGATTTCTTTACCATTTCGCACTTGTATTATGAAATAACAATGATATTCACTGTCCTTCGAAATATATATTGAAAAGAATCAACAAGACATATATATTTCAATCCTTCTTAATTTTTCTATAAAAACCAAAAGTTGTCACATGCATATTTTGCCATGTATTCATTTTCTGTTTATGAAATCAACCTAAAATTAAATACTGTATTATAGTTCCTATGAAAATATCAATTTTTTACGTATAATTCCGTTTAAAATTTTGAATATATTGTTCAGATTTATTATTTTCTGTATATTAAATCAACCTAAAAATATGTATTCTACTATAGTTCCTTATACCATTTCTAATCCGATGAAAATATCAATTTCCTATTGATAATTCAGTTTAAAATTTTGAATATATTGTTCATATTTATTCTTATATACATATTCTGATCTTCGGATAAAGTGAAATTTTCTTTATCATTTTTGCACATGTGTTATGAAATAACAATGATATTTACAGTCCTTTGAAATATATATTGAATAGAATCAACAAGACATACATATTTAAATCACTCTTAATTTTTCTTTAAGGATGAAAAGTTTCCACATGCTTATTTTGCCCTGTATCCATTTTCTGTCTATGAAATACACCTAAAAATATGTGCTGTACTATAGTTCCTTATATCGTTTCTAATCAGATGAAAATATCAATTTTCTGTTGATAATTTAGTTTAAAATTTTGAATATATTGTTCATTTTTTATTTTTATATGAATGCTCTGCTCTTCGAATAAAGTGAAATTTTCTTTACCATTTTGCACATGTGTTATGGAATAACAATGATATTTACAGTCCTTTGAAATATATATTGAACAGAATCAACAAGACATACATATTTAAATCACTCTTAATTTTTCTTTAAGAATCAAAAGTTTTCACATACTTATTTTGCCCTGTATCCATTTTCTGTCTATGAAATACACCTAAAAATATGTGCTGTACTATAGTTCCTTATATCGCTTCTAATCAGATAAAAATGTCAATTTTCTATTGATAATTCAGTTTAAAATTTTGAATATATTGTTCATTTTTTATTCTTATATACATGATGACCCTGATTTTAGGGTATATAAAGTGAAATTTTCTTTACCATTTTGAACTTTTATTATGAAATAACAATGGTATTCACTGTCTTTCGAAATATATAATGAACAAAATCAAGAAGACATACATATTTCAATCGCTCTTATTTTTTTCTTTAAAAATCAAAAGTTTGCCACATGCTTATTTTGCCCTGTATAAATTTTCTGTTTATAAAATCAACCTAAAAATATGTACTCTATTATAGTTTCTCATATCATTTACAATCCGATGAAAATATCAATTTTCTATTCATAATTCAGTTTAAAATTTTGAATATATTCTTCATTTTTTTCTTATATATACATGATGGCCCTGATTTTAGGGTATATAAAGTGAAATTTTCTTTACCATTTTGAACTTTTATTATGAAATAACAATGGTATTCAATGTCTTTCGAAATATATAATGAACAAAATCAAGAAGACATACATATTTCAATCGCTCTTATTTTTTTCTTTAAAAATCAAAAGTTTGCCACATGCTTATTTTGCCCTGTATAAATTTTCTGTTTATAAAATCAACCTAAAAATATGTACTCTATTATAGTTTCTCATATCATTTACAATCCGATGAAAATATCAATTTTCTATTCATAATTCAGTTTAAAATTTTGAATATATTCTTCATATTTCTTCTTATGTACCAGATAGCTCTGATCTTCGTATAATTTAGTAGATATTATATTTCTTAATCCATATTATCTTTTTATACATTATAATTAAAATTGATATTAAGTGTACTAATAAAAATATTCTGAAATTATATTTTCTTACAAAAATAATATATGTACTTTACATAAACTAATATTAAATCGAAATAAATATAGCAGTAATGCACATTCCAAAAATAATTTGTATATTGTAAGAGAAGGATAAATTAATAAATTAAAAATTAAAATATATCAACACTTATTTAAAATCTATCTATAACGTGTGTGCTATCTACTTGCTTAAAATAATTACTCCATTTATGTGAATTCTCTAACTGTACTGTTCATTTAACTGGCTACAAAATCCACATTATATACAATCTATTATATCTCTTGGAAATATAAATTTATAAAAACAGTAATTTCCTTTGCCAGCTATGCTGACATTTTTTAATATGGGACTTAAAAAATTTGAATATATAAAATAAACATTTTGAACTCTGTAACATTTCAACCGTTGTCTTTTTTTAATTAACAGTTAGAAAAGGGATAAGGAAATGTAAAACTTCTGCATAGATTTAAATATTATATTTAAATACTGAATCAAAAAAATAATATTGTGTTATAAATTCTTTCTGTAATATTTGTACTTATGAAACATAAGGGAATAGCAATTTGTTTTAATTATTCCAAAATTATCACATGTATGTGGATAAAGTTTAAGCAATTTTTTATCCTTAAAGATAATATTAGGAGACGAAATACATTAGTCCAAATCTAAATGAGTTACATACACTCGAAAATGTAACTAAATTTATCTAAGACCTTTATCCCATTTTTAATAATCCAACTTTTCTCAAACAGTAATTTTCAATTAAGTGCTACTTCATTAAAATGTTCTTAAATTATTACAATAGCAATAATATATAAATTATACCTTAAATTTCATACTGATATCCTAAACTGTTTTATTATTATCAGGTTTATTTTGTGTAATAAGACATAAAATACAAGTTCCCAAAAATTGCATGCATAATTTTTATTGTAGAAATATAAACAAACAAATTATTTCTTGCTTACTTCAAATTATCTACTTAAAAATGTTTAGTTTTATAAGCTTCAATTAAGCCAATTTAATCAAAAAAAGTCTAATTTTAAATTAAAATCTTAGATAGAATGATTAGCTTAAAAATAAAATCCATTTAATCTATAACTTCTGTTTATTTAACTTCTGGTTTATCAATAAAAAACATTCAATTTTGTCAATTGTTAAGAGTATAAAAACTTGTTTTTGTATAAATAATATTATCGCCTTTCCAAGACATAAATAAAATAATTTTCTAATTTTCACACAAAAAAATCCCCAACTAGCCTAGTCAAATACATTAAATTATTTAATCAATTATGTATTCATATTATTATAATGTAAACAGCAAATAATTTAACATGTAAAACAGCAAAGATATACACATATTGTTTTGGCTATTAATGTGTGCAGCTTCTGGCAAACAATTGTGGAAAAATTACTATTCAAGATGATCAGAAAACATAATGTTTTATAGATTGTTAAGAGCATAAAACTTGTTTCGTCTACCTAATATTATGGCCTATCCAAAAAATAAACAATAGAATTTTTTTTTCACCAAAATATTACCAACTAGCCTAGTCAGATACATTAAATTATTTAATCAATTATGTATTCATATTATTATAATGTAAACAGCAAATAATTTAACATGTAAAACAGCAAGGATATACACATATTGCTTTGGCTATTAATGTGTGCAGCTTCTGGCACACAATTGTGGAAAAATTACTATTCAAGGGGATCAAAAAACAGTGTGTTTTATCAATTGTTAGGACAATAAAACTTGTTTCGTATAGCTAATATTATTGCCTTTCCAAGACATAAAAAATAGAAATTTCTAATTTTCACAAAAAAATCCCCAACTAGCCTAGTCAGATACATTAAATTATTTAATCAATTATGTATTCATATTATTATAATGTAAACAGCAAATAATTTAACATGTAAAACAGCAAATATATACACATATTGTTTTGACTATTAATGTGTACAGCGTCAGGCAAACAATTGTGGAAAAATTACTATGCAAGATGATATGAATCATTATAACAATTCACAAGTATAAGAAATTGTAAGCATATTATTTTTCAAAGAAACGTGAAATTATTAATGAGACCAACAGCTAAATAAGAAAATATATTTAATTTACTGCCAGAACTTTTTTAGGGAGTAAATGTTAGAATATGTGAGTACAGAGTAAAGAACAAGATGTTATACGACTACAAATAGGAATACCAGTTTTGCATCATTTATTATAGGACTGAAAAAAATGGTTGAAATAAACTTCTAACTACTCTTCGTCTTTTACAAAATCTCGCAGAGGTTAAATCCAAAACTTGCCGATAAGCCATTAATTCTACAAAAAGAAACACCAGTTTTAAATGTCAAGTAATTAATAAAAGCAACTCAGAAGCAAAAAAAAAAGGGCACAAATTCAAATAATATAAAATCAGAAGCATAGATAAATTGGCAAGCACACCAGAACAAAGCCATTCCTAAAAAGGAAAAATGAATGGAAACTTTCAAAAATGGAAAGGTTAAAGCTACACAAAACCCATTTTGAAAGAAGAAAGTAACCGAATTAGTAATTAATTAACTTACAAAGAATGATGATTTAAACAATAATTTCTGAAACTATATTATGGTCTTATCTTCCAGATAAACAAAGAGTTCCAATGCATTGTTTTCCAAGTTTTTTTTTCTGTTACGTCATTTCAATGAACGGCATTTTTATCTTCATTTTAATTTATATTTCCTGAATAGTTTATTTCTGTAATAAACCCATAAAAGGTTTATTTATGCCTTTTATGTTTTTTTTTCTTTTTAATCTAACTACTATCTTTTAATTTTAAAACAACATCGTATAGTTTATTAATTGGTATTTTTTTTTCAAATGATTACAATTATATCTACTGCATACAGCAATAATAGTTTTTTCATTTGAACTATGATAAAAATATTTGCAATAGATATGGATGATGTTTTGGATATATATTTGGCTATGAAATTTATTAATTAATATCTCCTGTTTCATAAAAAAATGTTTATGTTTATAAAGGAACTTTAGATTGAAATTATAAGTGGCTGTAAAAATAATGTACCTCTATAACATTATTTAGTAGTTATGATTTAAGTGCAATGAAACTTAATCCTGAAGAAACGATATTTTATGACGCGTTCTATTTTCAAAGCTTTAGATTAGAAGACTATTTTTTCAGTTTTGTGTGCTCCTTAGAAGCAAAAGGCTTCCTTATATTCTTCATCAACCCAATTTGTATTCTCGGGGGAATTTCGGAAGAAGTAAATTGATTAATTTTCTGAAAATTATTCTTTAGGGGATCACTAGAATCATATATTTATAAAAAAAATTCGTATTAAAAGTTTTATTTCCGTCATTTTAACAACGGGGCATTTCTAAATAAAACCTATTACATTAAAAACTACAATATGCATAACGAACGCTAAGGAAAATTCGAAGAAACATTTTTTTTTCAATTTCCTTCTATGTATAATTTTATTTAACTAGATAAAAATATATTGAGCCTTTCTTTACAAGCAGTCGCATTATGGAATGATTTATCACACTGTTGTGTTCAAATGGTATACTTTCTGCATGATTAATTTGTGATTGCTAGCTGTTTCAGATTTTTGATTTTCTACAGAAATCTCTAAAAAGTGTTGGAGTAGAAACACCTGGCTGTTGAAACATTGTGATTAAATGAATATACATCTATATGTAGCAATCCCTGTTTTTGAAATTTACAGTAAGAATGCTTTGACTTATACTGCATAACACCAATGCAACAAAACTTTGTATTACATACCAATTACTTATACCAGGTCTGTTGAGATAGCACAAAGAATTAAGACACCAGATACAAATGAGTGAAGACGTATGCTTTTTGCAGACTCTTTATTTACAGTTCTGTCTATGCACAATCTGGTGACGCAAATAACATATTAATTCTCAATACGGAGACAACGTAAACTGCTGGAGTGTTGGAACAGCTCCTTGCCGCTCATGACGCTATGTGCAGATGAAAGAAATGTTTGAGCATTCCCTGCCTCAGCTGAAGTTCTCCTTCCTCTCCGTCTTAACGTACTTTCCCTCTGAAGGGGCCTTCAAATTTGCGGAGCAAAATCCAACAAAATTTCTTGCAGGGCCAAAGACGTTAGCAACCCCTCTTGTCCAATGGGGTCGAAGAGGGGTGGGGTCACTGACATCGCCCTTTTTCCTCGGTCAGACTCCCGAACTGGCGTAGTTCAGCAATGTAACTCATTGTTACACTTTGAAACGTCATTTGCTCTTCTAATCCACTGGATAGAAAAAACAGGAAATTGCAAGATGATTGATAACAAGCATCAATCCAAAAAATAATGTTATTTTCAATAAATATATTAGGCACTACATAAACGTCCTACATAAAATATAATGTGCAATTTTACATAATCAAATTTGACAGTATTCTAAAAAGATATACTGTTCAAAAACATCTCACTGAAATTCCTCCAATTTCCCTATCGTGATATTTTATGTACCTTTTAAAAACACATTGTCATCAGATTAATTAATTATAAACATTGCAATCAGATGTAACACCTTTCACAAAACACAAGTGAAATAGCGAGTGACAGGTGATTTGGAGATTTCTGTATTCGTTATCCATGGCCGGTTTTGATAGCATTTGCAGGATTGGAACGCTGATAAATAAGATAACACTGTAACTTATTCAAGCGTTTCCTCCGAATCGTTGTCTCGGAGTGTTTAATACACTAAGTGTTTTATATTCCA
>CM063501.1:72340831-72360831 GCA_032207245.1 Pardosa pseudoannulata
AATTATTTCAAATTATGCAATATCTTAGCATTTCTTCTGTTATATGGAACGAAACCTACACTACCCTGAATAAATAACTTTCTCTTAAAAAAAGTTATTCTTAGTTTAATGACAAAGGAATTATTAGACATTGTCTAGACAGAGTGTTAAAAGTGTTATCCATTTATGAAAGAAGGGGTAATTTAAATTATAATGGAATAATATTCAGTTTTCATTATATATATATATATAGAAATACCATTATTAATATAATAGACATGGTTTCAATTATTTCATCTATATAAAAAGCAAAATCATTCATACAATATACATTTTAAAACATACACTCTCTAAATATGTAATGTGAATTGTGCAGCTGTACTCAATTCTATATAATGAGAAAAACTTCAATATATAGCAAAGGGAATTTAAGCATGAAACTGGCTTTAATGGTTTAATACTGTAACGTCACTGGATTAACATTCGGGTTATTGTTTTCAGTAGTTGCATGTGATACAAAGAATATTTTACTGCCAAATTTGAAAGAAAACTTTAAAGAAGACTATTATTTAAAAACCAACGAAATAAAAGCAGACCAAACTCTTCCTAAGTATTAAACAAATTGTTCAACAGATATACGGTTGTACAGGAGTACAACTTGGACTTCTAGAATCCCACACAATACTGGAGATTGGAGATTGGCGTAGTCAAATACTCTGGCGAAAACTCGCCCCGCAGGTGTCAGCTTTCGCCACTTCCCATTGGCTTTTCCTACCCTCGTTGCCGTTCTGCTAACCTCAGTTTGGTTCTTCAGTTGGCGCCTGACAGTCTGTCCTTCCCGTGTAGCATCCGACCTTCTAATCACCTCGGACATCTCAAGGCGTGTAGATCGAAAATGCTCTTGTAGTTGAATGTCAAAATTCCAGATCGAATGTCGCCTTGGCCTGGGTTTTAACAAAACCTCTTTGTGAAGCCAGTGGGATATCCCAATACCGTTAGATTTGTAATTCAATGTATTGAGACACTTATTCAAAGCTTATCATAATCTCCACTCATTTATTGCCCCAAAATTAATATTCAAATATGGAAAAATAATAATAATGACTACACTATAGTAAATTTTACATTGATATTAATGTCCCTGCATTTTCACATATTTTATTACACATACTTGATTTAGACTACGCAACAGAAGTGAAATATTGAATTGACAAGACCCAAACGAAAATGTAAAGAGGCTGGTAAATTTCTACAGTGGCTAATAAAATATATAGTATAAAATGTGCTAGTTAAAGATTTTTTAACAATAGAACTGAGTTTGTTGAAAAAAATACTTAGTCAGAAAATGAACTTCTTTTTTTCTCGTTTCTTCGTTCGTACTTTATAATTTCTTTTAGAATCCAGAAATGAATGATTTTATAAGCACTGATTAATGAATCCTTCTTCACATATTTTAGTATTTAAATTCGTATTTAAATCAGAGATTGATCCTATATATTAAATTAGTTTAAAAGACTGTTTTATTGAATATTTTCAGAAATATCCACTAAAATATCCAAAGATATATGTAATAAGAAGTAAAATGTAAGCTATGATGTCTAACTTTGGTGTAAAATTGCACGACGTTTCTATCCCTTTAGTTAGAGTTATGAGCAACTGAATTAAAATATAAAAATTTATTGTTTTTAGATAACATTTATGAAATAGCAAATAAGAAAGTATGAAGTTTGCAGTTTACTATTTGAGTTTGCTACTTTTGTTTGATCAAAATCATTTTAATTAAATAAAAATAAATGTGTATGATGCTTATATTTCTTTTTTTAATTTCCAATCAATTATACAGAGCACTAAAACAAGTATATTAGTAAATGTTTATCCCTTGTAATAAATTCTGAACATTTTTTAAAAACTGTATTTATGGGAGACGAATATATGCTATCTCGAATCAAGGCAGCTTATAGCCTAGATATGCTTATTTTACTATTTAACTAATTTCGAAGTGTTGCATTGAAGACATGCAACAAATTTTCATTTAAAAAATAAAGTACAATAAATAGTTCATTACTGAAGATTTGAACAACAATATTTAAAATACGTTTTTTCCTTAAATCTAATCAGGGGAAATGTTAATTTGAATAAACACAAAAATAAAATGATAATTGAAATAAATATTTAAAAATGTAGAAAACTAATAAAAGCGATTCATTGATATTTTAAAATTAATCACCCGACTCATACAATTTGTTTAGTTAAAATTAAGTATAACAATTCTTTGTTCTAAAACAATCTCCGGTCGGGTGCCCGACAGATATACGGTTGTACAGGAGTACAACTTGGACTCCTAGAATCCCACACAATACTGGAGATTGGAGATTGGCGTAATCAAATACTCTGGCGAAAACTCGCCCCGCAGGTGTCAGCTTTCGCCACTTCCCATTGGCTTATCCAACCCTTTGTTCCTACCCTTTGTTAATTTGAATAAACACAAAAATAAAATGATAATTTAATTGAAATAAATATTTAAAAATGTAGAAAACTAATAAAGGCTATTCATTGATATTTTAAAATTAATTACCCGACTCATACAATTTGTTTAGTTAAAGTTAAGTATAACAATTCTATGTTTTAAAACAATCTCACCTTTAATACCCTAAAAAATAATCACAGTTAGATGACATGTAAATAGCTAGTTTAAAAAGTTATTATAAATCTAATTATCTTACTAAAGATAAATATACCTTCATATTTAAAAGTATTTAAAATATTCTATACAGAGACATCAGAAAAAGATTATATTTATTAACTATTCTTTTTGTTATTACAAGTTTTCGATCGGTAAATTCTTTTCAACTATCACGTCGTTGTTATCAGCCGAATATTTCTGCATCAGTGATGGGGTAACAAATGATTTGTATAGAATATAGTTTGGATTTAATTACAGTGAAACTCATCTCAAACTTAAAGGAAGAAGATAACATAATGATTTTATCAGCAATCTTAATGATTTAGATAGTTAAGCTCGGAAATAGTTAGTCGACAAAGAAACATCCATCAAAGCAATTAATGAATTTAACTATGCTTCGAAGAAATGTTTGTAAATTAGTTTACATTTCAATAAAAGAAATAGAAAATAAATTAATAAACTCTTGCATAAAACAAAAATAATTCTGTATTCGAGACATGGGCAACAACAAATTAGCATTTTGTCTTAAAAAATCTTAAGTTAATTTATAGACTGATAATTAATCTTTATATAAAATGATTGATATTTTTTTTCACAAGCCAGGCTTTTCAATACCTGATATAAAAAATATAATAGAGCTTAAGTATGGAAGGATTTTGTTCATGCAGTAATTTGATGTAAATTTATTTCGGTATTAAGTTTTCTTTTATCTTTCATAGAACGTGACATTTTTGCGAAAATGGTATTTTATTGTGGATTTTGAGGTATATTCAGTCTGTAAATCATTTTTTTATACTCTTTAGAGAATAATAGTTTTTCTAGATATTGACAGAAAGAAAAAAAATTAATTTTGTTTTTCTAAAGCATTTAATCTGTGGGGGAATTATAAATTCGTAATTTGTTATATTTTTCATGATAAATAAGGGGTTAAAATATTATGAAAAGGCTATTACATCTATTATAAAATAATACTACCCGGAATAAAGGTTTACAACTTAATTCACTGCTTGCGTATTCAATTCAGTTTTGTAAACTGTTTTCAAAGTGATAAAGATTAGTTAATAAAATTTAAATTCTTTATACCACGAGAACATTAGTTTAACTATTTAGATGCACAGATGAAATGCTTACTTCTGATAAAAGCTCTACTGTTATCACTTTGAAGGACTAGGATATTACCTATGAGGCCTGGCGTATAACAAAAATATTTACATTAAAATATTATAAAAAGGCTATTACATCCATTACAAAATAATACTTCCTGGAATAAAGGTTTAGAACTTAATTCACTGCTTTTGTATTCAGTTCAGTTTTGTAAACTGTTTTCAAAGTGATAAAGATTAGTTAATAAAATTTAAAAATCTTTATACTACGAGAACATTAGTTTAACTATTTAGTTGCACAGATGAAATGCTTACTTCTGATGAAAGGTCTATTGTTATCACTTTGAAGGACTAGGATCTTACCTATGACGCCTGGCGTATAATACAAAAAATTACATTAAAATATTATAAAAAGGCTATTACATCCATTACAAAATAATACTTCCTGGAATAAAGGTTTAGAACTTAATTCACTGCTTTTGTATTCAGTTCAGTTTTGTAAACTGTTTTCAAAGTGATAAAGATTAGTTAATAAAATTTAAATTCTTTACACTACGAGAACATTAGTTTAACTATTTAGTTGCACAGATGAAATGCTTACTTCTGATGAAAGTTCTATTGTTATCACTTTGAAGGACTAGGGTCATACCTATGATGTCTGGCGTACAATAACAGAATTACATTAAAATATTATAAAAAGGCTATTACATCCATTACAAAATAATACTTCCTGGAATAAAGGTTTAGAACTTAATTCACTGCTTTTGTATTCAATTCAGTTTTGTAAACTGTTTTCAAAGTGATAAAGATTAGTTAATAAAATTTAAATTCTTTACACTACGAGAACATTAGTATAATTATTTAGTTGCACAGATGAAATGCTTACTTCTGATGAAAGTTCTATTGTTATCACTTTGAAGGACTAGGGTCATACCTATGATGTCTGGCGTACAAGAAAAAAATTTACGAAGTAAAACTTTCCTTGGTATTTCGCTGTCCACATATTTTTTTGCAATATCAGGATTAATGAGACGGTACGTATTGCTTAAAGCCGATTCTAAAGGGCTACAAACAAGAATGAAATGGTGGTATTCGAATCCATGAACTCCGATACAGATAATCAGTGCCCTTACCAATCGACAATAATTCGCCAACGAAGTATAAATATTCGTGGTATCCAAATTACTGAACGTAACAAAGATTTAAAAAAAAATCTGAAACTTGATGTTTTTGTTGTCTTATGCCACTTGGTCAAACCAAGCACGGTTTGAGCCGGAGGCTACTTATTATTAAGGAACAAGGACCCGCCTTTCGTTTTGGCAAGAACAACATGGGTGAAAGTACGACTTATGCTCAAGTGGGTCCCCGTAATTTTAAAACAGGGACTAAGCACATAGATTTGGCCTGTCACCCCGAGAGGTATTAATTGAGAACTTGTAGGACATTGTGACCACGAACATAGTTTATGTGAACCAGTCACATTTACCGGACAAGTCGGATATTAGCTCAGCTCAGGTTCCGAACCCGCAACCCTCCAGTTAGGTGAACATTGTCTTTGCCAACTGAGCTACCACTTCTAGGAACTTGATATTCTTCCACTTTATGCATACAATCGTATTTTTAAAGTTATTGCTTAGATAAATTTAGAGCATTTGAGGAAACATTTTTGTTTAAAAATTGGAGGTGTAACCATATCCAAAGCTGTATTGTGCTTGAATTTAAAAGACCTGTTTTTTGTATCACAGCTTTGTTTCAGCTTTGATTCAAGTGTCAGTTGAATAAACGTTTGTTATGTACTGAAGCATTGAATTTATTATTTTATTCAGATATGATATCATATTTTGGAGTGCATAAACATAATGACGTTAAACCTCTGTTGAACTGGTATTTAAAATGCTGCATCTTGCAGTTACCGGTAGTCTTCGCATGGTAGCTATGTATTCTATATGTGACTGCTACATGTACCTGATGTACGGCCGATGTAATGAAAATGCCTTACGAACTATTAAGAAGTATGCCCGTGCATATAATGCTATTGATATGTTCAATAAAGTGTTTTATCTTGCACCTGCAGTGACGTCATACTTTGTTTTTCGTGTTTTTCTCGTAAACTATGGATCTTACAGGTACGTTTCATTGGGCAGTTTTTATGTACTCCGAGAAATTTAGCTGTGCAGAGTTCATGTGGTAGTTTTAGGACACCCTGTATACTTCAAAATATTTACAAATATTTATCTCTGTTTAATTTACATATTGAAGATAAATGTGTGAAAAATACATTAAATTCATTAATAATTTAAGCTAAATGGTATAAGAAATTATTTTACATTGAAAAATAAAAGCACAGATAAAGTAATTATCCGGAATATAAAATAGCCTAACATATGAATATATCCTAACGTAAAAAAATATTTGAACAAAAAGTAACATTTGCTCATTAAATTCAATTAGGTGTTTTTAACATTTACTGTCAATTTCTTCTCTTTTAAAAGTTTGACACTATCAGCTTTAAAAAGTGCTTCAACGGGAAATTAAAAAGTTTGTTATGACAAATATTTTAAGAATATAATGTGTAACCACTTTACTTTGAATTAAGTATGTTTTGAATATACTTTTTTTCCATAAAAAAAGTTTAATTAGCAAGATAAAGTGTTTTTATAGACATAATACAAATAAATGTTATTTGCCGAATTTCATAGTAAAAAAATATTATAGATAATTTATAATAATATTCTTATGTAAATGAAGGTATAAATATATTTAAAGATAACTTTCATCAAATAATTTTTAAAAAAATCTTTTATAATCATGTAAGTTTTATCATGTCATAAATAAAGTAGCATTAAAATTTTTTAACTTAAAATATGACTTGTAAAAAGAATTTGATTTTAAATAACAGTGTGCGCTTGGTGTAACAAGCAATGCTTTATTACGCAGATAATTTATTAAGCAGATGTAGTAATTTTCCACATTTAAATGGATACATCCCATTTAACCCTTCAAAAAATCTACTTTTTCTTTATACAGTTTTAAAAAATTTTGAATCGTTTAAAACAAAAGCAATTAAAATATTAGAATTATAACCTATGAAATCTTGCTATCTTTGCATTTGATATCATAGCTTTTGACTAAACTATAAAGGAAGTATGAAAATGTTTAACTTTAAATGTGTTTTGTTTAAAATGATGTTCTTTTTAAATTACACGCTTTTCTAAACATAAACAAAACATAAAAATGTATTTAACAGATTGATTTAAGACTTTAAAAGTAAATGCATCACAGGTCTGCAATAACAGTCAGCCTATTTTTGGTTTCATTTTTAGATTTTTTGGTATTTATACTCTTTAAAGTGGAACTATGAAACATTATTTTATCTCTTTTCAAAATGTAACCAACTTGTGTTAGATTTCTAAGGCGTTTAATAAATAGGTAGAGAATGATATCTATTTATTATTGTTGTTAAAAAAGAAAAATAGTTTATGAAATTCCCCATGTGTTGTTGCATGTTTGTGAATAGTAATTCAGAAACAATTTAAAATTTCATAAACAATCTTCCAAGTTTAATTTCTTTAAAAAGTTTTTTTTTTTGAAAAAAATTTAATCCAACAAAAAAATATGTAAGAATAGAGATCAAATATTAAAAAATCCATGTATTTGTGTAATAATTATAAATTATAGGTAAACGCGAAAAATAAAAATAACAATATTCCATTTAACATTGCATAAAGGTGATATGCCCTATTATGATATTATGATATATTGAAATGCCTTGAAATTTTTGAAACAGGATTGCAAGTTTTAATTACTTGGAAATTTCTATTTACAAAAAAAATTAATAAAGTAAAATATATGTATGAATAGAGATCAAATATTGAAAATTATTTACATTTATGTACTAATTATAAAAGATAAGAAATTGTGAAAATTAAAGAAAAGTATTTCATTTAACGTTGCATAACGATGATGTGGACCCTTAAGGTCTTCTTTATATTGAAATGTCTTGAAACTTGTAAAAAGAACTTGCTAGTTTTAATTTCTTTAAATATTATTTTTTAGAAACAAATTTAATCCAGTAAAAATGTGTGCAAGAATAGAAATCAAATGTTGAAAATTCCATTTAAGTACTAATTATAAAAGATATGAAATAGCGAAAAATAAATATCAATATTCCCTTTAATATTGCATAATGGTGATGTGCCCCATTAAGGTCTTCATTATAATATATTGAAATGGCTTGAAATTTGTGTAGCAAGCTTGCATGTTTTTATTTCTTTAAAAGAAATACTTTAGAAACAAATTTAATCTAGTAAAAATATGTAAGAATATAGATCAAATGTTTAAAATTCCACGTACTTATGTACTAATTATAAAAAATATGAAATTACAAGAATTATAAATCAATATCCCCTTTAACGTTGTACAATGATGATGTGCAGCCTTAAGGTCTTTATTATAATATATTGAGAAACCTTGAAATTTGCGAAAAAAGTTTGCATGTTTTAATTTCTTTAAAATTTCTTTTTTAGAAACAAATTTAATCCAGTAAAAATATGTAAGAATAGAAATAAAAAGTTGAAAATTCCATTTCTTATGTACTAATTATAAAAGATATGAATTAGAGAAAAATAAAAATCAATATTCCATTTAACGTTGCATAATGGTAATGTGCCCCATTAAGATCTGTATTATGATATGTTGAAATGCCTTGAAATTTGTGAAGCCAGCATGAATGTTATCATTTCTTTAAAAGTTATTTTTTAGAAACAAATTTAATTCAGTAAAAAATATGTGAGAATATAGATGAAATGTTGAAAATTCCACGTACTTATGTACTAATTATAAAAGATATGAAATTACGAAAAATAAAAATCAATATTCCCTTTAATGTTGCACAATGGTGGTGTGCCCCCTTAAAATCTTTATTATAATATATTGAAAAGCCTTGAAATTTGTGTAAAATGTTTGCATGTTTTAATTTATTTAAAATTTCTTTTTTAGAAACAAATTTAATACAGTAAAAATATGCAAGAAAAGAAATGAAAAGTTGAAAATTCCATTTCTTTAAGTACTAATTATAAAAGATATGAAATAGAGAAAAATAAAAATCAATATTACCTTTAACGTTGCATAATGGTGATGTGCTCCATTAAGATCTTCATTATGGTATGTTGAAATGCCTTGAAATTTATGAAGCAAACTTGTATGTTTTCATTTCTTTAAAAGTTTTTTTTAGAAACAAATTTAATCGAGTAAAACATATGTAAGAATATTGATGAAATGTTGAAAATTTTACGTTCTTATGAACTAATTATAAAAGATATGAAATTACGAAAT
This sequence comes from Pardosa pseudoannulata, assembly GCA_032207245.1. NCBI lineage: Eukaryota > Metazoa > Arthropoda > Arachnida > Araneae > Lycosidae > Pardosa > Pardosa pseudoannulata. Next base: position 72,349,931 of record CM063501.1, read on the forward strand.
ATTTAAATCAATATTCCCTTTAACGTTGCACAATGGTGATGTGCCCCCTTAAGGTCTTTATTATAATATATTGAAAAGCCTTGAAATTTGTGTAAAAAGTTTGCATGTTTTAATTTCTTTAAAATTTCTTTTTTAGAAACAAATTTAATCCAGTAAAAATATGTAAGAATAGAAATGAAAAGTTGAAAATATATATATATATATTTATTTAAGTACTAATTATAAAAGACATGAAATAGAGAAAAATAAAAATCAATATTCCTTTTAACGTTGCATAATGGTGATATGCTCCATTTAGATCTTCATTATGGTATGTTGAAATGCCTTGAAATTTATGAAGCAAGCTTGCATGTTTTCATTTCTTTAAAAGTTTGTTTTTAGAAACAAATTTAATCCAGTAAAACATATGTAAGAATATTGATGAAATGTTGAAAATTCTACGTTCTTATGAACTAATTATAAAAGATATGAAATTACGAAAAATATAAATCAATATTCCGTTTAACGTTGCACAATGGTGATGTGCCCCCTTAAGGTCTTTATTATAATATATTGAAAAGCCTTGAAATTTGTGTAAAAAGTTTGCATGTTTTAATTTATTTAAAATTTCTTTTTTAGAAACAAATTTAATCCAGTAAAAATATGTAAGAATAGAAATGAAAAGTTGAAAATATATATATATATATATATTTCTTTAAGTACTAATTATAAAAGATATGAAATAGAGAAAAATAAAAATCAATATTCCCTTTAACGTTGCATAATGGTGATGGGCTCCATTAAGGTCTTCGTTATGCTATATCGAAATGCTTTGAAATTTGTTAAACAATCTTGCATGTTCTAATTTCTTTAAAATATCTGTTTTAGAAACAAATTCAATCCAGTCAAAAAATATATAAGAATAGAGATCAAATATAGAAAATTCCATGTATTAATGTACTAATTATAAAAGATGTGAAATGGCGAAAAATAAAAATCAATATTCCCTTTAACGTTGCATAATGGTGATGTGCACCATTAAGGTCTTCAGTGTGATATATTGAAATGCCTTGAAATTTGTTAAACAATCTTGCACGTTTTAATTTCTTTAAAAGTTCTTTTTTAGAAACAAATTTAATCCAGTAAAACAGTATGTAAAAATAGAGATCAAATATTGAAAATTCCATGTATTGTATGTACTAATTTTAAAAGATATGGAATGGCGAAAAATAAAAAAACATATTTCATTTAATGTTGCTTAAAGATGATGTGCCCCTTTAAAGTCTTCATTATAATATATTGAAATTACTTAAAAATTTGATAATGTTTATTTATTCACATTTTATATAATTATGATAAATTCAACTTACAGATGATGCATTAAAATATTCTCATAAAATATTTCATTGTAATGCAGGTACAATAACTTAAGAAATAATATTGAAATATATCTATGGCTGTAACTTATTAAATACAAAAAAGTTATTTTAGAATTAAAACATTCTATTCATGAAACATATGTAGACCACTAAAATGAATTTGAAAACATTTATTGTGGATTAAATTTTATTTTTCATTAATATTTTTTCCTTGCATTACAACTTTTTTTATCAATTTAATTTGTATATCACATCAAATTTTATGAAACAGCGCTTAAGAATGTATATTATGAGAATCGTTAGTGTCATCTCTCTATGTATAAAATGGAGTGCATATAAATATATTTTATTATTTGTTTTTATATTTGCTCTATACACATATCTGCATAATTCGGGGTAAATTCAATATACATTTTTTAGACATTAATATATATATGACCCAAATGTCGTTGATTATATTAAAACTTTTTTCAAAAGTCTATATAACGTAAAATCATAACATATATTAAATTATTCAGTACTCATTCTCCAACAGATTAAACTAATCGAGAGTTCAAAAAATCAATATATCTCCTAAAATATAATTCATGAATTTAAAACATTTATATACACTTAAAATACTGCCTAATATTTAAATCTCATTTAATATCTCATTAAAATCAAGTACATTCATTATTTAAAAAATACAAATATATTAAAGACGTGATTCATCCACTGTAAATTTTTAGTATTTTCCCTAAATCAAATTATTGCATTAATATTTTAATATTGTTTTGCAAATTAACTTTTTTCAGAATACCACATTTTGACACATAATTTGACAATTTAACTTGAATGATTTTTCCTTTTTTATTTTTTAAAAATGAAAAAGCTAGTTTTTGATCTAGTTAACATTGCTAATTTCAGATTTTAGTCAATTTATTGAGTTGTTAAACATATTTTTCCGTCTTTAAATTAATGTGAGTTTCAAGAAAATTCATCAAGAAGCGAAATATATATATATATATATATATATATATATATATATATATATTGTCACGCAGATTCGAATGAACACACCGTTTAACGTAACAGAAGAATTTATTAAAGCTAAGTAGCAACTCGAAACTTTACAAGACCGAGAAGTTGCCTACAACTAGTGGGTATCAGCTTTTATACCCGAACAGAATATTCGAGAAATAACTAATTTACATATTAAAGAAAGATCTAGAAAGTTCAAGAATAAGGAAACAATAAATAACATTTTTAAATTAAAAATCCGTACTTTGGATAAACAGCCATGGCAAGCATCGAACCCACAATTTTCCGCTCTGGATCGCGTGCTTTGACCATTCGGCCACTGAGCTAGTTGGCTAGGCTTCTTTATGCGGCATTACTCCTATCTCAAAAAGACAGCGTCTCGCTGCTATTTAGATCTGGAGCGTGTCACAGGTCCCTTGTAAATTTCTTTTGACCTCTCTTCCGGAAGAACGACACCTGGATTTCGTCCATCTTCACTTTCGGTCTGCTTCGTCGGATCATGGTACGGCTTCATACGTAAAACATGGACAACGTCTTTTGGTTTTCTTTTTCGGGAGGAAGGATCGAAATCTTGAACTTCATAGGTAACGTCGGATAGGCGACGCAACACTTGATAGGGACCGAAATACCTCTTTAAGAGCTTCTCTGAAAGACCGACCTTTCGGACAGGGGTATAAACCCATACGAGGTCTCCAGGACTATAAGACACCACTCGGTGCTTAGAGTCATAACGTCGACGGTCTTTATCTTGCGCTCTCAGAGTATGCGTTCGAGCCAACTGTCTCGACTCTTCTGCTCTGGAAATGGTCTTGGCTATGTAATCGTTAGTTGCATCATGAGGGCAGAATTGAAACATCGTATCCAGCGTCGTTTCGGCTTCACATCCATGGACTAGGTAGAACGGTGTGAATCCTGTTGTCTCCTGCTTGGCAGTGTTATATGCGAACGTCACAAATGGTAGAATTTCGTCCCAGTTTTTCTGTTCGGTGTCAACATACATGGACAGCATATCGGCTAGAGTTTTGTTAAGGTGCTCCGTCAACCCATTTGTCTGGGGATGATACGCAGTCGTCATGCGATGATCGATATTGCACAATTCGACGAGAGCGGAAACAAGTCTGGATTGAAAAACGGCTCCACGATCTGTAATAATAACTCTAGGAGCTCCATGTTTTAGAAGAATCTCTTCGAGCAGGAACGTAGCTACCTCTTCGGCTTCAGCAGTTGGTAAAGTTTTAGTTACTGCATAGCGTGTACAATAATCGGTGCAGACTGCGATCCATTTATTGCATGGGCAGATTTAGGAAATCTCCCAAGCAGATCTATCCCAATTCGATGAAAAGGTGCGACAGCAGGAGGGATAGAAACCAGTCGTCCAGGTGGTAGCTGTGGAACTGATTTTTCCCTTTGGCATTCTCGGCAGTGCATGACATATCTAACAATATTTCGGTACATCCCTGGCCAGTAAAATCTTTTCCGGATCCTGTCGTACGTTTTCGCAAAGCCAAGATGCCCTGCGGTAGGCGCGTCGTGGAAATGTTTAAGTATGTCTGCACGTAGATGTTTGGGAATGACAGGCAACCATGTCTTTCCAGTTGGATCAAAATTCTTTCTGCATAGGACTCCATCAATTAAATCAAATTGCCTTTCGGTGGATGATCCGATCTTCGGACGGATCATTTTTGCTATGTCTGGATCTTTCTTCTGCTCGACAGCGAGGTCTATACTAGTGGTTACTGCTAAAAATTGATCTTGCGTCTCAGTCTCTTCGTCTATTGGATTTCTCGAGAGAGCGTCGGCATCGTTATGCTTCCTACCCGATTTGTATTTTACTGCAAAATTATGTTCTTGGAGTCGCAGAGCCCACCTTGCCAGTCTGCCTGAGGGATCCTTTAGAGTCATAAGCCAGCACAATGAATGGTGATCTGTTACGACGGTAAAATGTCTTCCAAACAGGTATGGCCGGAATTTATTGATAGCTCATACGACGGCAAGGCATTCCCGTTCTGTAGTAGAATAATTTTTTCGTCCTTTGTCAGGGTCCTAGAGGCGTAAGCTATGACCTTTTCGACTTCATTCTGCATTTGAACCAGAACTGCTCCAATACCATATCCGCTGGCATCTGTATGAATTTCTGTAGGGCATCTTTCGTCGAATATCCCCAATACTCGATCAGATCAGATGTAAGCGCCTTCTTCAGGTTGTCAAAAGCCTCTTCCTCTTTACAACCCCAATGAAATTTCGCATCGCCTTTCAACAGAACCTGCAGGGGCTCTGCGAGATAGCAAAAGCCCTTAATGAACCTTCTGAAGTAGGAGCAAAGTCCAAGAAAACTTCGTACGTCATGTAAGTTCTGCGGAGTAGGGAAATTTATCACGGCTTTCACTTTGCCGGGATCTGGACGCACACCGCTACTGGATACGAGATGGCCAAGGATTTTTACTTCTTTATCAGCAAAAAGGCACTTCTTGGGGTTAACTATGAGTCCAGCTTCTTGAATGCATTTCAGAACTGTCCTTAATCGGATAAGGTGGTCTTTGTAACTTTCCGAGAAAACTACTATGTCGTCCAGGTAACATAGGCACATAATCCATTTGAGATGACGCAGCAAATTGTCCATGATTCTTTCAAAAGTCGCCGGTGCATTGCAAAGTCCAAACGGCATGACTTTAAATTCGTATAAACCTTCTGGAGTAATAAATGCCGTCTTTTCACGATCTGCTTCATCCACTTCTATCTGCCAGTAACCAGATAGGAGATCCATGGAAGAAAAGAACTTTGCGCCTTTTAAACAGTCTAGAGTATCGTCAATACGGGGCAGAGGATAAACATCTTCCTTCGTGATTCTATTCAGTTTGCGAGAGTTCACGCAAAAGCGCCAGCTTCCATCTTTTTTCCTTATGAGTACGACGGGAGATGACCACGGACTCTCAGATGGCTGGACAATACCTTGGTCAAGCATTTTCTGAACTTCTTCGCGAATTATGCGTCTTTCAGTCGGTGAAACTCGGTAAGCCCTTTGGTAGATTGGAGCATGGTCGCCCGTATTGATCCTGTGTTTCACATTTGTCTTTGCGGCTGTCGACTTGTTGGCTTTTATAAAAAATTCTGAAAAGGTTTGTAAGAGCTCGACTAATTAGCGTTTTCTTTCGCTGCTCAACTCAGGGGATATCATCATTGTATAATCTGTATTGGAATTCGTCGGCTCCTGCAGAGTACTTGTACTTTTTGTTGTTTCCGCAATCTCGCATATATGCCTTTCATCCAGGAGCTCAGCTTCGTCTACGTACATTCCTTTAGGAATGACTTGATCTTTGGCTTGCATGTTGGCAATCCAAATTTCACTTCGTCCATTATGCTATAAGGATACCATAGATGGTGTAGCAAGGTTTCTTTCGAGCAGCAAGTGTATATTGCCGTCAACAATTACGCTTATGTTTCTTCCGACATCTAGTCCTGATACTGTTATTCTTGTCATTGAGCGTGGCTTAAGCTTGTAGTCCTTCGTGGCATACACCTTCCAAGCGTCTTGTGAATTGGTTTCTTGACCAGTACCTTCTAACAACAGTTCACTTCTGCCACAGTCTATTACAGCTTGAGAAGCTTCCAAAAAGTAACATCCGAGGATTACGTCGTGACTACAATGTTGTAGTACGATGAATTCAACAGGCAACTCTCGTCTATTTATAACGACACGCAGAACACATTTTCCTAGTGGCCTAACAAAATTGCCATTAGCGACTTTCAGCATAGTGTTCTTGGCGTCAGCGAACATAACTTTCTTTAAGGATCGACGAAACTTATCGGAGACGACAGAAAACGAGGCTCCAGAATCTACTAGAGCACGGATCGTCTGATTATCTACTAGAACATCGAGGTGGTTACCCGTCATCCTTGCGGCCGATGGAGGATTTTCATTACATGCGGCCTCACCTCCTCGAAAGGTCGCTCTGCTCAGTTTTCCTCGTTTCGGCGGCTTGGAGATTGACCTGATCGACGATATGGCGACGGCGATCGGGAACAACGGGTTGGTGATCGGCCTCTAGTTGGACTAGGAAAAGAACGGCGTTCGGGGCTTGGTCGGCGAAACTCATCGTCAGTGTCATCGAAGTTCTGTCGGCGAGCTCGATAATCGTCAAAAACGGCCTTCCTCTCAAGTCAATAGCGTACGATGTGTCCAGGGCGTCCACAGTGGAAACAAACTGGTCTGTTGTCGGTCGTTCTCCATAGGTCCATTTTCCGTGGTGCTGATCTCTGGACAGAACTTCTGGCTTTCCTCGTTACAGCGGCTGCATACGTAGGACGTCGTTGGACATCTGCAGACTTTACGACCACTGACGCCAAAGCTCTTTCGACTTCGTCTTGGATGACGGTCTGTAGCGGCTGGGAATAGGGGTCTGGAAACTCGTCGACTTGGTTTACTAATCGATTTACCTCTTCGCGTACAATTCTACGGATAAGAGACACTAAATCTGTCTCTTCCTCCATGGTTGCAACTGGTACGACGTTTGGTAGTCTCTCAAATTTTCGGCCAATTCTTTTTTGCCTCATGTCCTCAATGCATGTACACCACTTGATGAAGTCAGCTGTAGTCTTCATTTCTTTCATTAAAAGCACTTGGTACATATCTTCAGCAACTCCTTTCATTAAGTGAGATACTTTCTCGTTGTCGGACATTGAAGGATTGAATTCTTGACAAAGCCCTAATACACTCTGAATGTAGGACTGAGTATTCTCTCCTGCCCTTTGAGCTCTACATTTTAGTTGTTCTTCGGCCTTTTTTGTGTACTTGAGACGATCGCCCAAAAGTTCATTTAAACCCCTCTTGAATGCGTCCCAGGAGTCCAAGGTATCTTCATTATTTATGTACCACTGTTTGGCCGTACCGTCTAGGAAAAAATAGACGTTTGCAAGACACATCATTTCATCCCATTTGTTGTACTTTGCCACTCGATGGTATTCTGCAAGCCATTTCCGAGGGTCATCTCCAGGCTCCCCACGGAAGGTTGAAGGGTTTCTTAGGGGTGGGTAGGTAGTAGTTACCACTACAGGCTTTGTATCTTTGTGCATTATCTGCTTCTTTCTGGATTGTAAAAGCCAAATTCCGGACGTAATCCTCATAAACGGAGACTTCTGCGAACGCTGTCAGAATTATCCACAATGGCGAAATCGTTACCCGGCGCCTCCACCAAATTTGTCACGAAGATTCGAATGAACACACCGTTTAATGTAACAGAAGAATTTATTAAAGCTAAGTAGCAACTCGCAACTTTACAAGACCGAGAAGTTGCCTACAACTAGTGGGTATCAGCTTTTATACCCGAACAGAATATTCGAGAACTAACTAATTTTCATATTAAAGAAAGATCTAGAAAGTTCACGAACATAAGGAAACATAAAGAAACAATAAATAACATTTTTAAATTAAAAATCCGTACTTTGGATAAACTGCCATGTCAAGCATCGAACCCACAATCTCCGGGTCTGGATCGACCATTCGGCCACTGAGCTAGTTGGCTAGGCTTCTTTATGCGGCAATATATATATAAATATACATATATATATATATATATATATATATATATATATATATATATATATATATATATATATATATATATATATATATATATATATATATATATATATATATATATATATATATATATATATATATATATATATATATATATATATATATATATATATATATATATATATATATATATATATATATATACATATATATATATATATATATATATATATATATATATATATATATATATATATATATATTTATATATATATATGTTTTAAATCTATTTATTTTAGTACATAAATAATATCTAATTTATTTAATATGTGTAAAGTAACACTATCAATAAACTATCTTACTGATTTTGATAACTTTTATCTAACACTTATTGAAATAAATGTATTTTACGTTGATTTATAAAGTTTCTAATATTTTTAATTTTGATATTTCAATTATTTTATTCTAAACTGACATTTACTAAATTAATATGTTTATTTACGTTTTAACTAAAGGATATATAATTTTCATACTTTTAATTCATTATCGCCTGTATCTAATTTTTACTTTTATTATGTTATTCGTGGTCATTTTAATAAATATTTTCAAAGAGGTAAATTTAATTTTAGTTAGAATGTGATTGATCTAAATGCTATTAATCCAAATCTGATGATTGATCTAAATTTCTTTCCGTCTGTCTGAATACTTTGACCTTTCGAAAATAATTGGGATTTTTGTGTGAAAACGGCACTTCATGGATTTAGAAATCTGTTTTCAAATTTAGGATTTTAGGAAACTCATTTTTGACCATTTGCTCTTTGTAGAATGAAGATAATTATTAAAATATACTCAAATTTCTAACTTTAAATGATTTCTAACTACTCCATAAAAGTAGACATGATATTTGTTACTTACTCTCCATGAAAACAACTTCTTCTCTGTCAAACAATTTGATCAAATATTCAGAAAGTACTTAGCTCAAGTTGTCCCAATTTAAACATTTATAAACATAAATATTCAGCCCTTTTATAATTTGATCTGATCAATAATTATTCAGTTATATGAATCAAATTCTTTGTTCATATATAATGAACTAGTAAAATTCATTGCAATATTACTATTTAAAAAAAATATTTTGATAAATATTTCATGTTTTTCATGCAGCATGAATGAAAGAAAAATTATATGTATTAAGACTACCATATGTTTCAGCTCATCAAATTGTATGTTATTCATAAAAATCTGCAACATATTAATGCGTAATTCTTTCTATCCGTATGTTCTAGAGTTGAAAATGAAAGCATTAAAATTTTTCATGTCTTTGTATAAATAAGGCAGTTAATTCTGTCTTAATGTCACAGGCGAGTGTTTTGACAGTGTCTTAAATTGTTAATGACAGATTCAATTAGCTAAGTGATTCAAACGCGTTTAACAGAGACAATCGTATTTATGGAAATACAATGTTTAAATTGGGACTTATAGAGCTAAGAATTTTCTGAAAACTGAACCCCACTATTGTACTGATGGAGATGAAGTACCTTTGTAATAAACGAAATCCTAATAATGTTCTATAAAATTTAAATAATCAGACATTTTATGAAAAAAATGTTAATATTCGCAGAAGTCCATGATTCTTATTAGAAAATTTATATCAGAAGCTTAAATCACATAAGTGTAATAACATAACAAAAATCTAGACTAAAATCTTTAATAAAAACCAGGGTCATTACTTATTTGCAAATCCATTATAGTTGTGCATATATATATATATATATATATATATATATATATATGTATGTATGTATGTATATATATGAATATATGTATATATATATATGTGTGTGTATATATATATATGTATATATATATATATATATATATATATATATAATATATATATATATATATATATATATATATATATATATATATATATATATATATATATATATATATATATATATATATATATATATATATATATATATATATATATATATATATATATATATATATATATATATATATATATATATATACATATATACATACATATATACATACATATATACATATATATATATATATATATATATACATATATATACATATATATATATATATATATATATATATATATATATATATATATATATATATATATATATATATATATATATATATATATATATATATATATATATATATATATATATATATATATATATATATATATATATATATATATATATATATATATATATATATATATATATATACATTATCTGCACTCTCTTTCTCTTCCACTGGACTGAATAATAATTTAATTTGTTGAACTAATAATATATTAATACTAATATTAGTGATGCATATATTCAAATTTCAATATTTTTCATACTGAAATGAAATTATTTATATGTATATTTTATCTCCTTTTAAAATGCTGTATACATTTATGCATATTTAACCATTCAATTATCTCAGACAATCCACATTATATTATATTCATAAATTTCTGCATATCTGTAACGTGTAATTCTTTCTAATAAAAAAATATGCGGTTTAAACACTAGAACTGCAGTTTTAAATGTCGTTATTAGAATAATGCAGACAATTCCGGCAATCGAGGAATCGAAACTGTTGACTGTCAGTCGCAAATGTTTTGACAGTATTTTAAATTATTAATGACAGATTTAATTAGCTAACTCTTTCAACCCAGTTTAACACTGACAACTGTATTTATAAAGGCGTAATGTTTAAATTTAGCCTTCCTGGCCCAATTATTTTCTGAAAATTGGATTAGTCTGTTTGACGGACTTTAAATAGATTTCTAGTAAAGGACATAAAACATGCCCAAAACATTTCCGGTTTTATACCAACAGTGTGAAAAAGTATTATAAAAGCACTTTTACAATTTGGCTCTAGATTAGAAATTATTTCTGTTCCGGATTCTACATGTAGTGAGCTGAAAATATATGATGTAGTGT
>CM063501.1:72370831-72373331 GCA_032207245.1 Pardosa pseudoannulata
AAAACCGTCCAAAGAAGAGTTTCTGTACGATACATAGTTTACGAGAAAAATATGAAAAACAATTTATGATTTCATTGCCGATGAAAGATAAAGACTTTATTGAACATATCAACAGCAGTATATGCACAATTTAAATCAGTTGTTCAAAATGTCCTCCGTGAATATCGAGGCAAGCTGGAGCACCCCATAGAATGGCTATCATCACATGTTGCAGAAACGTGAAGTCCATGGAAGTACAAGCAGCATGAAGAAGAGCAACTTAGTTCAATGGTGTTGTCGCTACGTCTCGATACACCAGTTCCATGAGATGACCCTATAGGAAAAATTCCAATGATATAAGATCATTATCGTCTGGAAAGATATGCAAATACTGTTGTTGAAATGTCCAATAAAGTGTTCTTTCCTTGCACCTGCAGTGACGTCATACTTTGTTTTTCGTATTTGTTTTTCATAAAATAGTAAAGGATCGTAAAGGAGTGCTTTTATGTACCCCCAACGAGGAGTCTATCTCTGTAGATTTTATGCTCCTGTTTTGGGACTCCTTGTATATAAATATTCATATCTGGTTTTATTATATATGAGGTAGTGAGTTTTGATTGTTTTGGAGCACTACAGTCTCTGTTACTCTACAAGAGGGCTAATTATAACAGAATCTACTGCTTAAATCCAATTGTTCATCGAACAATGGCCGAATGGTACAGATGCTGGACTTCGGAACCGGAGTTCGTGGGTTCGAATCCCACTATGACATGGATATTCGCAGCCCTTCGGAATCGGCTTTAATCAGTATGTTACGGTCTCATTAGCCCTCGTGTTGCAAAAAAAGTAGACTGAAGTAGCACAAAACCAAACCAAACCAATTGCGATCAGCAACCAACTACCATACTAAGAGTCAATTCGAACACAGGAAAAACAGAACCAAAGGTGGTACAATTTATTATTCCCCTATATCTGTGGTAGATGATTGTAAAAAGAAATATATTCATATATCCTTTTTTTCCAAAAATTGACAAAATTACCAGACTTTATTACATGTTTAATTCTTTTATATATATATAGATGAAAATCAGTTTTATCTAATGGCTTGCAGGTATCACTGTTGCATGATTTTACTACTTAAAGTATATCTCACAATTATGTACCTGTATTTTTATATCTATTAATATAGTAAGTATAAAATTCCAACAAGGAAATAGTTTCTTTAGTATTCCTTAGAAAATTAGTCATATTTAAATGTCATTTAAAACATATTAACGTTAATTGCATTTTAAATTTCCTGTCTTTAATATTGCTCCCGAAATATACACAATACCGATGTGTGTACTATCTTGTTTGCACTCTCTAATCAAGTGTGTCAAAGATATTATGTTCCGCAACAAATATTTTAATGCTCCCCAATATCTTTACCCACGCTCGTCACCCACAAAATTTAGTGGTGTTATAGGCAAATGGTTCGGACAGAGTTTTGAATAATTAATGACGGGTGAAATTCTGTTCGCTTTTCAGATTCACTGCTTTTGGTGACAACTGCATTTAGCGAAATGTATAATTCATTTCCGTCCTCTCCAAGTTTGGCATTTTGTGAATGTAATTTATTGAACGGAACACCGTCTGACGTCTTTCATTGTTCGAAGCGATAAATGCCGAACATTTTGTTGCTCTTCACCTACGTATAAAATTTTGATAGAATCGAGAATATTCCCGTATCTGGGCTAAGTTTAGCCACACTCGTGTTCGTTGCAGCTATTGTAACAAATATGAAAATACATTTTGTGTGATACGTTAAAGGATTGTGAGAAGCATTTTTATCTTTGCATAAATTCTATAAATTTGAAACAGATATACAGAATAGAAACGATATATTGTAGATAATACAGTTAACTATTAATATTTAAAATGTTATCAGAAATATATAATTTGTTTTCTAAACTATGTTGCTTATAACATAAAATAATTGTTATATGATTAATTATTTCTAGTTTTTATACATTTTTAGCAGTTAGTTGTAATTAAATATTAATAGATAATACAGTTAACTATTAATATTTAAAAAGATGGAATCTCAAAAAAATAATTTGTTTTCTAATCTACTTTGCTTATACTATAAAATTATAGTTATATGATTAATTCAATTAATTCTAGTTTTTATACATTTTTAGTAGTTAGTTATAAAAATATACTAAACACTAACTATAAATTTAAATATTAATATATAATAGAGTTAATATTAATATTTAAAATGATGTAATCTGAAAAATATAATTTGTTTTCTAAACAATATTGCTTATAATATAAAATCAAAGTTATATGATTAATTTAATTATTTTTAGTTCTTATACTTTTTTAGCAATTAGTTATAAAAAAATATAATAAACACTAATTATAAATATGAATATTAATAGATAATACAGTACTATATTAGAAATTGATTCGCCTTTTCCAGATCACTGCTTTTGGTGACAAAACTGGGCTTTATAGGCGAAAATGTATAATTCATTGT
>CM063501.1:72375831-72383331 GCA_032207245.1 Pardosa pseudoannulata
TTTCTAGTTTTATACATTTTTAGTAGTTAGTTATAAAAACATATGAAACACTAATTATAAATTTAAATATTAATAGATAATACAGTTAACTATTAACATTTAAAACGATGGAATAATAAAAACATAATTTGCTTTCTAAACTATATTGCTTATAATATAAAAATATAATTATATGATTAATTTAATTATTTCCAGATTTTATACATTTTTAAGCAGTTAGTTATAAAAGACATAATAAAAACTATTTATAAACTTGAATAATAATAGATAATACTGTTAATTGTTAATATTTAAAAAGATAGAATCTGGAAAACATAATTTGTTTTCTAAACTATATTACTTATAATATGAAATCATAGGTATATGATTAATTTTATTATTTCTAGTTTTTATACAGTTTATAGGAGTTAGTTATAAAAGACATAATAAATGCTAATTATAAATTTAAATATTAATATATAATACTGTTAATTATTAATATTTAAAAAGGTAGAATCTCAAAAACATAATCTGTTTTCTAATCTAATGTTGCTTATAATGCAAAATCATAGTAATATGATTAATTGAATTATGTCTAATTTTTACACACTTTTAGCAGTTAGTTATAAAAGACATAATAAAAACTATTTATAAACTTGAATAATAATAGATAATACTGTTAATTGTTAATATTTAAAAAGATAGAATCTGGAAAACATAATTTGTTTACTAAACTATATTGCTTATAATATGAAATCATAGTTATATGATTAATTTAATTATTTCTATTTATTATACATTTTTAAGCAGTTAGTTATAAAAGATATAATAAATACCTAATTATAAATTTAATATTATCAGATAATACAGTTAACTAATAATATATTGGAAACATAATTTGCTTTCTAAACTATATTGCTTATAAGGTAAAATCATGGTTATAGGATTAATTTAATTGTTTATATATTTTTATACAGTTTATAGGAGTTAGTTATAAAAGACATAATAAATGCTAATTATAAATTTAAATATTAATAGATAATACAGTATTTAATATTTAAAAAGTTGGAATCTGAAAAATATAAGTTTGTTTTCTAAATATATTGCTAATATGAAATCATAGTTATATGATTAATTTTATTATTTCTAGTTTTTATACAGTTTATAGGAGTTAGTTATAAAAGACATAATAAATGCTAATTATAAATTTAAATATTAATAGATAATAGAGTAAACTATTAATATTTAAAAATACGGAATATGAAAAACATAATTTCTTTTCTAAACTTTATTGCTTATAATATAAAAAATAGCTATATAATTAATTTAATTATTATTAGTTTTTATAAATTTTATAGCAGTTAATTATAAAAGACATAACATAAACTATGCATAAATTTAAATATTAATAGATAATACAGTTAACTATTAATATTTAAAAAGATGGGATCACAAAAACCATAATTTGTTTTCTAAACTATATTGCTTACAATATAAAATCATATATGATTAATTTTATTATTTCTAGTTTTTATACAGTTTATAGGAGTTAGTTATAAAAGACATAATAAATGCTAATTATAAATTTAAATATTAATAGATAATAGAGTAAACTATTAATATTTAAAAATACGGAATATGAAAAACATAATTTCTTTTCTAAACTTTATTTCTTATAATATAAAATCAAAGTTATGTGATTAATTTAAATATTTCTAGTTTTATACATTTTTAGGAGTTAGTTATAAAAGACATAATAAATGCTAATAATAAATTTAAATATTAATAGATAATAGAGTAAACTATTAATATTTAAAAAGTTGGAATCTGAAAAATATATAATTGTTTTCTAAAGTATATTGCTTATAATATAAAATTACAGCTATATGATTAATTTAATTATTTCAAGATTTTATACATTTTTAGCAGTTAGTTATAAAAGACATAAGAAACACTAATTATGAATTTAAATATTAATAGATAATTAACTTTTTAACTATAAGATATAATAGTTAACTATAACATGAAACAGTTTACTATAAGATAGTTATCTATTAACACTTAAAAAGATTAAATCTTAAAAACATATTTTTTTCTAAACTATATTGCTTATAATATGAAATCATAGTTATATGATTAATTTAATTATTTCTATTTATTATACATTTTATATTCTTTAATTATAAAATACATTATAAACACTTTTGCTAAATATTTTCTGTAATGCTCTTTAAAAATATTTTTATTTCAAATATACTTTTAAAAAATTATATATCTTAATATATCTGATATTCTTTAATTAATATTAATTGAGTGGTAGAAGATTGTGAGACGCTTTTATCAAGCCTCCACAATGAAAGTATTTCCTCAATAATACAGAAATTATTTTTCCTGAAAATGCAAAAGGGGGCTTGAACTTTGTTATTAAATCAAATTATTTACTTCACTTTTTTCAAAGCTATTCATTTTTACACATTTCTTTCAAAACTTTAAAAAATCGTACTATAACATCTTATACAAAATAAAGGAAGTATTGCTTTAGCAAAAAATTTCGATGGTTAGATTTCAAAGGAAGTATTCAATTTAAGTAAGTTTCGTTAGTAAGTATTTAATAAATTCTACAGCCTAAGATTTAAACTCATACATAGCATGTAGACTACTTTTTATTTTCAACATTATTTTCGAATCAAGATGGATTTTTTTTAAAAAAGGGAATTCTTCTTTTATGTTCTATTTAATGGATTAATTACCTAAAGCCTGGATTAAATGACTATTGTAAACATTTCTGGATATGCATATATTTAGATTAACAAATTCAATCTGCTTTTTGTGTTGTGAAATAATGCAACATTAAAAATGTTTTCCACCATTTCCAATTTATATCCACCATTCTTCCTTATGTAAAGGGTCTTCTATTTTTGAAATATGAGTAAGATTTTCAATGTTTGAAGAAGGTCATATAATATTTTGAATGAATTATTACAAATTTCTGTTTAAATAACATCTTTCCTATTTGCTCAACATTTTAAACATTTATTGTGTGTTTTGTATTTAACTCAGCAAAAAGACACGTTGTTGTTTTTAAAATATAAATCACTAAATAAAACTTTTTTATATAATTTGTATAATAAATAACACTTGTTTTTATTTAATATGCAAAACACTGATATTAATTCAAATGAATTTTAAGCTCTTAATAAATGAACTGTAACAATAATGTAAACATCTTAATTTATTTAGAGAAAAATGACGTACCTTAAAACAAACTACTCTGACATTATTTCAAAATCTTTCTTGTTAATTTCACTTCTTTTAAAAACGAACATCTAATGCCTAGGGAAGATTTTAAAAGATTCATTTTTGAAATTTGGTTTATATTTCTTGCAGTTACCCATAATATTTATAAATATGGAAACCAAATTAAGGAATAATTGGAAACACGATTTTAAACTGTAATTTTATTTACAAGACCAAGGTGAACTTTTGGTCTAATTTACTTTACGGTTTCTTAAAACTGCTAATGACGTTTTAAGCTAAACTCTGTGTCTCTAAATATTTGGCGTTTATTGTAGTTAATTTTTCTGTAACTTTTGGAGGAAAATTTGCTAAAACATTCTTTACCATTTATGTAAAGTTGGTACGTGGAAGAACTAAAATGTTTATAATGAAAAACGACTGAAATATATTGAATTAATAATTATTTTTGTGTTTCGTGTGTGACTTAAATTTACATCACGTTTGCTTTTAAGATAATATTTTAATTATTTAAGCAATTAAAAAAATGTTTTACACTTTCCTTAAGATTGTGTTAAAGATGAAATTTAAAAGAATGTTCTCCGTGTTCTTCAAATTCATATATACATACATACATTCCTACACACACACATATATATATATGTATATATATATACATATATATATATATATATATATATATTATATATATATATATATATATATATATATATATATATATATATATATATATATATATATATATATATATATATATATATATATATATATTCACAACTTCTAAGTTAAGAAACTTTACTGAAAAACATAATATCAATGATCTGTTGACTTCAGCTCTCTATCCACAAACTAATGGTAAGGTAGAAAGAGTAAATCGATCAGTAGTAATACGACCAAAATGTAAGGTAAATTTTTCTTCCAAACAACACCTTGTAATACTGTACTAGAACTGGTTGTTCCTTCTCATACACTAAGTTCCCACCTGCATATTTGTTATTTAGTCATTTTCTCATTGATAAAAATATATCCTGTTTCCTTAAGGAAGCAAGAAATTTAGCAAACAAAAGGACTGATGAATACCACCAGAAAAAATTAATTCTGACAATTCTATTCTTTTCTGGAAACCTTGGCGAATATCTTTTTTCCTTTACATCAACTTCCTCTTAGCGGAAAGTGAATGCTGATTACTTGACTCATAGAACAATAAATTGAAATATGCGGGCTTATCGCACGGAGAGCCTTGAGAGAAGGTGTCTAAATAAACTGCGTTCCTCTTAATCACAAAATATTTTGTTTCTTTCTGTTTTTCCAGTCTATTACATTTGCACCGTATCCAGAATTAATACTATACCCTTAGTGATAGAATAAATTAACCATTACACACACATGTGTATGTATAATCATGAAGATCTTGTTCGTCGCATGTTGAAACATATCCAATATATAATAATAGCCTAAGTTATCTGTCCGTGTGTCCTTAAATTTATGAAGCGGCATCCACATTGGATTTTTGATGAGTTAGGTTTGGCGAATTGCAATATGAGTAAAGTTTAAAACGAATAAATTTTAGTCAGTATAATTGTAAAATTGAACAATATTTATTAAATATAAAAGTGGAAAAGTTTCCTCATACGATCGTTCAATCGCTTTCGGATCTTATGTTTGAAATACAGTCTTTTACCAGTGAACCGGAATGATTTGTAATCGGGATGTTCAATATCAAAGATGTCTTGGCATTAATCATGTAAGTTGAACTATCTTGGAGATTCAAACAGCCCCATCGCTGATCGCTAATCGCTGTATCACTGTCAGCAGGTTCCTGTCAGCAGGTTACAGGCACTGTCATCAGGTTGCAGACACTGTTATCAGGTACTGTTAAATCCCAAACAGCGAGCGAGCTAGATAATAGCTCGATCGCTGTTTGGGATTTAACAGTACCCTCGCTACTTGACATCGCTTTCCGAGTATCACTGTGGAACTTCTGCAAACTCCTGAAGATTTCCACATCTTTGAATCAATTAAATTCCTAGGTGATCAAAATACCTGAAATGAATAGAGGTATCCATATTAGATTCTTAATGAGTTTGGATTAGAAAAATTCAAAGTGAGTACAGTTTAAAACGAATAATTTTTAGGATAATTGTAAAATGAAGCATAAACTTGTAAAATGGAAAATTAAAAAGTTTACTGATCCCGTCATATGACGGGTTATATGCTAGTCTTCTTTAAGAGTTTAATTAAGCGTCAAATTGACAAACAATTACGTTGTAGGAAATAAAAGAGGGCGGTTCATACATTGATATATCAGGGCTCCGTTTTTCATCCAGTTTATCACCGTTTTCATTGTCCAAAATTCCACAATCGGCAGGAAATCACAGAAAAGTAATTCTGTGCTTCTTCTATTGGAATAGTGACACTTAATAAAACTAGTATTAGTTTTTATATCTTACAAAGTAGCCAAAACTATTAAAGAAACTGGAATTATGTATGTAAAATCATCCAATTTAAAAAAAAAACACTTTTTCTGATGTTTAACACTAATTTTGAAATTTGACTATGAAATCTCAACAGGTACCTCATGCTACATATCATCTAATATGATTCCTCAGAGTACCGTTTGGTAATTAAAAATTCCGGTAGTATGTAATTTCTGCATACTGCATTAGAGGACGGTCCATGCATTGATCTATCAAGGCTCCCTTTTTCATCCAGTGTATCATCCTTTTCATTGTCCCAAATTCAACAATGGGCAGGAATTCACTGAAAAGAAATTCTGTGCTTCTTTTACTAGAATATTGACACTTAAATGAACTAGTATTAGTCTTTATATCTTACAAAGTAGCCAAAACTATTAAAGGAACATGAATTATGTATGTAAAAATCATCCAAACACACATTTACTATTCCTGATGTTTTACCCTAATATTGAAATTTTAATACATATTCTCAACAGGTACCTTATGCTACATATAATCTAATATGATTCCACAGAGTACCGCGAATTAATTAAAAATTCCGGTAATACGTAATTTCTGCATCCAGAGTATCATCCTTTTCATTGTCCAAAATTCTACAATGCGCAGGATATCACTGAAAATATATTCTGTTCTTCTTCTACTGGAGTAAAGACACTAAATAAAACTAGTATTAGTTTTTTTTTCACAAAGTAGCCGAAACTGTTAAAGAAATAGGAATTATGTATGTAAAAATCATCCCAAAACACACTTATTTTTTCTGATGTTTAACACTAATTTTGAAATTTGACTATGAAATCTCGACAGGTAACTCAACATACATATCATCTAATATGATTCCTCAGAGTACCGTTTGGTAATTAAAAATTCCGGTAGTATGTAATTTCTGCATACTGCATTAGAGGACGGTCCATGCATTGATCTATCAAGGCTCCCTTTTTCATCCAGTGTATCATCCTTTTCATTGTCCCAAATTCAACAATGGGCAGGAATTCACTAAAAAGAAATTTTGTTCTTCTTGTACTGGAATAGTGACAATTAATAAAACTAGTATTAGTCTTTATATCTTATAAAGCATCCAAATTGTTAAAGAAAAAGGATTTATGTATGTAAAAATCATCCAATTTAAAAACACACTTTTCCTGATGTTTAACCTACTATTGAAATTTTACCACAAAATCTCAACCGGTAAATTAAGCTACGTATCATCTAATATAATTCCACTGAGTAACGGGGAGTAATTAAAAATTCCGGTAATTAGTAGTTACTGCATTAGAGGGAGGTTCATAAGTTGATCTATCAAGGCTCCCTTTTTCATCCAGTGTATCATCCTTTTCATTTTCCAAAATTTCACAATGCACAGGAATTCACTGAAAAGAAATTCTGTGCTTCTTTTACTAGAATATTGACACTTAAATGAACTAGTATTAGTCTTTATATCTTACAAAGTAGCCAAAACTATTAAAGGAACATGAATTATGTATGTAAAAATCATCCAAACACACATTTACTATTCCTGATGTTTTACCCTAATATTGAAATTTTAATACATATTCTCAACAGGTACCTTATGCTACATATAATCTAATATGATTCCACAGATTAACTTGGAGTAATTAAAACTTCCGGTAGTATGTAATTTCTGCATACTGCATTAGAGGGCTGTTTATACGTTGTTCTATCAAGGCTCCCTTTTTCATCCAGTGTATTATTCTTTTCATTGTCCAAAATTCCACAATAGGCAGGATCTCCTTGAAAAGTAATTCTGTGCTTCTTTTACTCGAATAGCGAC
>CM063501.1:72388331-72390831 GCA_032207245.1 Pardosa pseudoannulata
TTAATGGACATATTTTCATTTTAGATGAAAAATCTAATTTTCCCTCAGGATTTGCTTTAATAATGTCTCCAAAACTGATGGAATATCTACATTACACAATAATAGCCTTGATGCATTTCATAAATATCAGAAACGTAATCTTGTTTGTAGGATCTAATATATTACATCCTACTCTTTTATTTTAGACACGTGTTGGAGTCTTTTTTTTTAATTTCACATCATGCACTTATCCAAATAACTTTTAAGATATAACAATGCACTGTCTAACAGGAATTAAAGTAAAAAGGAACGAAGAATTGTTATTATCATTACGTTGTGTGTCTTTTCAACTGAGATGTTTACTTGAGATAGTGGGCAATCGAGTCTGGCTAGACATATCGATTGATTTGATAATGTATTTATTAACAAACGAAAGATATTCGTATTTCATAATATCAAGCAAATAAGACAGAACAATATTTGAGAAGGCCGGTATTATCAGGATGGTTATAAATATTATCTTAACATCAAATTATTTTGTATCTGTGTTTTGATGTCAATTTCAGCGCATGTAGAAGTAAATTTTATAAGATAAAAAATAAAAGCTGTATTAACGTTATATTAAGTAGCTGACACATCCTCAGCTGCCTGAATAAGCATATGATATGTATTGTTGCGTATTTTTTCATCTCAGTTCATGGTGGTTTGATGGGGTATAAAATCATATACAATAAGCTATCACAAAATTCAAAAAGGGAATTAAAGAATATGTATGTGAAACTTCATACTAATCTCCAGATTTGAATCAAGCTGGAAAATTATTTGTTTTAAAAACAGCATAAATTTATTCATAAATATAATATATTTTTAATATTATATAGATTGATTTATGTGTTGATGTATATTTGAATGTAGAACCTATTACTTGTAAATAATTTGTAACAGTGAAAAGAATAATTAAGGATACTATTAATAAATATAAAAAGTTACAAAACTTGTTGTTGCCATATTTTTAAACAAATGTGACAAGAGCTTGTGTATTTAACAATATTTATCATAAATTTTTATTTTATAGATATGAAATATTTTTCGTCATAATAGTATTAATGAATATGATGATTAACGATGTGTATGTTGTATGTTAAAATGTAGAACCTATTGTAAATAATTTGTAGCAGTGAAAAAAAATTAAGTATACTACGAATAAAAATAAAAATTATAATCAGGTTGTTGTTATATTTATAAACAAATGTGACAAGAGTTTGTGTATTTAATAATATTTAAAAAATAAATAATTTTTTAATAGTATTGACCAATATATGAATAGAGAACAACTTACATAACGAACGCATTTTGCTTAGACCTTCTAAAAATATATCTTGAATTCAAACTTTCTCTATTTAAAATATCCGCAAAGAAAAGACTTTTACGCAATTCAATACGAAAGAAAAAGTTAGATGTTTCGTTTAAAGATACGACCAAGATATTCGATTAAACATTTTGAGTGATGTTTTCAAACGAAAAGTAAAAAAAAAAAAGAAAAAGAAAACAAACTGTACCACGCTTGTTCTCGGGGGGGATTTAAGCCATACTTTTCCAGCTTTGACAAAGTTTTACGTAATCCAAGCTGTTACCTTGATGTCCATGACTCAACGCTATCAGCATTTCTTCCTTCCCCAGAAAAGATGTCAAAGGGCTTACTTAATGCGATGCAGCGGACGGAACTCGCGGCTTAATGTCTTTAAGGCACGATAGACGTATTAAATGAGCAGTGAAAAGAAAGAGACATTTCGATTAAAAAAGAAGGGGAAATCATTAAATTGTAAGGAATTTTTTCCCGATTTTCAATTAAAATTATCAAATGCGGAACATAGACGAACTCGAAAAAAGACACATGTACCGTAATGGAAATTTAATATCTTATCGGATTTTTATTTTACTTTAATTTTTTTCCGCAAAATTTTAAGACAAAAGAAATCTGAAATAAGTTACAAAGAAGTATTTTAATCCTAAAAAGTGTAATTTAGAAATTTTTTTTTCGTGCATTAATCACAATATTTCAAGTACCTTGAAAAAACATTTTATAGAGAATTAAGTTTTCGCTTACATGTCTAGACAATGGTTTTGTTTCTATTTTAAGAAAATTAACTATTTTTTTGCAATAGAATTACAAATTTACCTTTTATATAATTATAAATTTCATTTTTTTCCTTCACCTCAATTATATTACATAAGTATATATATTATTCCTTATATATATTATATATGTATGTGTTCATTTAAATGTAAAATTTTTCATATGTTTAACAACCGTTTCTTGATATAAAATCCAAATGTATATAATTTTATGTTGTAAATAGGGAAAAATGAATTATATTTACGTAAATTTTTTCATTCCATATAAATTATAATGAATAATGTCCTTTGTAAAGTCCGATATTACTATTTGAAACTAAAATTATATGTTTTCATTTCTTTATATGATGTTTCTATACTTTTTAATTATAATCTTCAAGAATCT
>CM063501.1:72395831-72465831 GCA_032207245.1 Pardosa pseudoannulata
AAAATATTATTAGTAGATATTGTATTTTATTAATCAAGCTAGAGTAATATTTTTCTAAAATATTTAGAATAATGTTTGACATTTTTTTCGTAAAGCTTGTAAAGGATTTGGTTCCCGTAACATACATCTGGGAATTTAATGATTTGTTCGGTTCATCAGTTTTTAGTTTGGGTGTCTTTAAGAAATAAAATGAATAAAAACAATTTTGTAGAATATTAATTTTTGACATTCCTGCAGCACTTACACTTTCATCCTTTCTAATTGATATTATCTTTCATCCAAGAAACTATTTCATAGTTAACATGCACTATATTGTATTTTTCCTTATTGTTTAAGGATAGAAAAGATTCTTAGCAGAGTATTAGATGGAAATTGGAAATTTCAGATATTGAAGTTAAAAAGAGGAAAATAGTGAATATGTTAAAAAGCTATATATTTTACATTTCCAACAAACAGATAAAATAAATATAAAATCATATTTGTATTTATTTATATTTTATGTAAAAAACTACTACTTGTCTTTACAAATTTAGAAAAAGAGTTAGTGCTGTAGTTCAGGAAAAAACAAAACATAAAAAATTTTCATCAATTTTGTATTGTCTCTTGATCCTAATCATTTTGATTCTTCTTCTCTCTATTTCAAATCCAGCATATCTTCTGTATTTGAATCTTTAATTTTACTGTTACAATTTATGATGATTGACAATAATATCGCAAAATCAAAAATTTAGCTAACTGCAAGGAGGGAGGGTCTAAATTCCAGTTCAGGGGAACCGCACCAAGTTCACTGGGCACACCAAGCCATGTCGCCAAAATCTAGAACCCAGTTTTCTGGCAAACGTTGCTCTATTTTTTATTTTTTCTATATTCTTAAATTTGTATTCACCTCAACAAAATTTCAAACCTCTTTTTGTTCAAAATATGCTTTGAAATTGGATATAAACTTAATACAAAACGAAGCACAAATTGTAAACACCACTTGGCGACAATTTGTACAAAAATAGAGCCAAAAACATGGCGTTCGGCCCCTCCCCCCGCGGAAGTGCGATTATACCTAGGGAAGATTTAGACAAATTATATCCCCTCACATGTGCCATGTATTTCCACTGATCTAGTAGCTACTGATTTACTTATGGATTTTATTCATGGTATAAATATTATACTAATTAACAAATAACTTTAAGCAGTACATCCTTGGCAGCTGAAATCTCCTTTAGTACTTAACAAATGTAAACTAAACTATGCAACTTAAACAAAATATTTAGCACATTTTTCGTATTTCATAATGAGTTATTTGTCCACAAAAAGTTAAATGCAAAAAATATTACTTTTTTACTAAGTTAGAAAGCAAAAAAATATAAATATCCTCGTCTGTTCTCTTAACTCGACTAAAACGAGTTGATTTATTTATGTATTTGTTGACTTTTGTCGAGATATATAAGCACATTTTTAATATTTCATAATGAGTTACTTGTCGACAAGTTGAATGCAAAAAAAGATTACTTTTTTACTATGTTATAATGCAAAAATTATAAATATCATTGCCTGTTCTCTTATCTTGATTAAAACAAGTTGTTTTATTTATATAATTGTTTACTTTGTCGAGATACATAAGCACATTTTTAGTATTTCATTTATTTACTTGTCGGGAACAAGTTGAATGCAAAAAAGATAACTTTTTTACTATGTTATAATGCAAAAATTATAAATATCGTCGACTGTTCTCTTAACTTGATTAAAACAAGTTGTTTTATTTATGTAATTGTTGACTTTTGTCGAGATACATAAGCACATTTTTAGTATTTCATCATGAGTTACTTGTCGAGAACAAGTTGAATGTAAAAAAGATTACTTTTTTACTACGTTATAATGCAAAAAATATAAAAACCCTCGTCTGTTTTCTTAACTTGATTAAAACAAGTTGTTTTATTTATGTGATTGTTGACTTTTGTCGAGATACATAAGCACATTTTTAGCATTTCATCATGAGTTACTTGTCGACAACAAGTTGAATGCAAAAAAGATTACTTTTTTTACTAAATTATAATGCAAAAATTATAAATATCCTCGACTGTTCTCATAACTTGATTAAAACAAGTTGTTTTATTTATGTAATTGCTGACTTTTGTTAAGATACAGAAGCACATTTTTAGTATTTCCTTCAGTTACTTGTCGAAAACAAGTTGAATGCCAAAAAGATTACTTTTTTACTACGTTATAATGCAAAAAATATAAAAACCCTCGACTGTTCTCTTAACTTGATTAAAACAAGTTGTTTTATTTATGTGATTGTTGACTTTTGTCGAGATATATAAGCACATTTTTAGTATTTCATCATGAGTTACTTGTCGACAACAAGTTGAAAGCAGAAAAGATTATTTTTTACTAAGTTATAAAGCAAAAAATATAAAAACCCTCGACTGTTCCCTTAACTTGATTAAAACAAGTTGTTTTATTTATGTAATTGCAACTTTTGTCAAGATACAGAAGCACATTTTTAGTATTTCCTTCATTTACTTCGAGAACAAGTTGAATGCCAAAAAGATTATTTTTTACTAAGTTATAATGCAAAAAATATAAAAACATTCGACTGTTCTCTTAACTTCATTAAAGCAAGTTGTTTTATTTATGTAATTGTTGACTTTTGTAGAGATAGATAAATATAAGTATATGCCTTTCCTTTTTCTTGGAGGAGGACTTTTACCTACTAGTTCATAATAAGCAAGAAAACAAGGGTTGTTCCAAGATATAGAATTAGTAAACAACTGTTTATGCATATAACAAAGAGGAAAATATTTCTTTGCTTTAGGTAACACAGTTGTTGAAATTCCATTGCGTGCAACAAATGGCGTTGCGTGTCAGAATGTTGGGGAAACAAAAACAAATAAATTAGATATACATAACTTCCTATCTCTAAAAGTTTAACAAGTCTTAAATTTTTAGTATTATAGGTTATTAAGCTACTTTAGCGTAGATCATGCAACCTTACAGAACCAATAAATGTTAATCTTAAAAATGAGGTACCATGAATAATAAGTCAAATTTCAGACAACATACCAAACTTTTAAACTATAGATGCTGTTATTTATCAGAAACACGTAAATTCCGAATAGATTGTTATTGACCAACAAGCTAAGCAGTATATGAATAAATTCATTTTAATGATTAAAACTGTAGTATTAGTAAAAATTCACATTCTTTACAGAGTACATGTTCTACCCATCATTATAAACCTATTCTTATATTTGCATTTGTAAATGTTAATGTTATTAAATTCACTAATCTAATAACAGTAGAATGATGGCAGAAAACATTATAAGTATACCCACAATGAGTTTTTATTATACAACTTTTCTTTTTGATTCTAATGTTTATTTTTATTGTTCATATTAAGAACATTGTTGTCAGCAATTAAAACAACAATGTCCAAAATAAGAACATTGTTGTTAACCTTTAAATTGTTATCAACTGACAATAAAATCATTTTCCATAACAATAGCATAAATAGTTTACTTTTGTAAGCATACACTTACATAATTAAATAAATTATGTATTAAGAAATTTATTTATATAATTTTTAAAGCAGTAATAATAAATATATTCAATAATATTTTAACGTTATAACAGTAAAACTACGCAATAATTTTATTAATATTTTTACCATTCATTATATCTAACATTATTATAACTTACTGTAATATAAAAGATATAATAAGGTAAAAACTTTTACTGATGCTATTAGTTATATTGAATAAATACAACAAAAGAATCAATTGAACAACAACAATAATGGTTCCATTGGAAGAGACATTGTTACTAATAAAAAATAATACTGTTATCCTGCATATAGTATTACTGTAACTTATTGTTATTTTGTTTATGTCTTCTGATAAAATTGCTGAAATTGTTTATAATAATTTTAAACTACAATTAGAAACGACAGTAATGATATGAATATTTATTTCTACTTTTAGCTTTTGTATCTATATTGATGAGATAATAACAATAATAAGTTATTATTATTTATGAATTAACACTGTTAAAAGTATAGCTAACATCAATCGCATTGTTTTTACTCTATAATTGGTTTATATTATAAAGTAGCTACTGATTTACTTATGGATTTTATTCATGTTATAAATATTATACTAATTATTGAACAAATAAATAAATAAATACTATTGCATTATAATTTAAATATGAAATGTATATATCAATATTTATTGTAATGTTGACACGAGACTACTGTATGCTACTGTATGCTCTTATAATTGTTGATTTATGGAAGTAACTTCGATATAAAAAAATATCTTCCTCTTTTTTAATAGCAACGTAGTAATTATAAATAATATGTGACTACTAATAAAAATAGTTAAAATAATTATAGAAATTATTATAATAATTATTTTCTTCGATACAACAGTCCGGGAAGAGGTATGGCATTTCTTAGATGTTCTGTCCAGACATATATATCATAGTCGACCGAACTCCAGTTTATCAATTTTAAAATTCTTAGATGTTTCCTTAGACAGTTGATCCACCTAAGACGGAGTCTTCTTGATTCTTTTTTATGACGGCTGTACCAGGAATATTTTATTACTGAGAGAAGAATTTTGAATTCAGGCCCGTTTAATGATTTGATTTTAATGAAAGAAACGATATTGTATTCTCTGTACATCTTGTACCACTCAAGTTGAATCTGATTTTTCAAGAGCCATCAATCTGATACTCACCGAAA
The DNA here is from genome assembly GCA_032207245.1 of Pardosa pseudoannulata. Classification (NCBI taxonomy): domain Eukaryota; kingdom Metazoa; phylum Arthropoda; class Arachnida; order Araneae; family Lycosidae; genus Pardosa; species Pardosa pseudoannulata. The sequence goes on from CM063501.1 coordinate 72,400,570, forward strand.
ATGTTTCGTAGGATTCTCCTTTTAAATATCCGCAGAACTTTCTGCGGACATAAAGTAAGGGTCCATAACTGTGATACATATGTATGAAAATTTAGTAAATAGTAATAATAATAATAATAATAATAATAATAAGTTATTGTTATTTGTTAATTAACATTGTTAAAAGTATAGCTAACACCAATTGCATTGTGTTTACTCTATTATCGGTTTATATTATAATATAGCTGCTGATATACTTATGGATTTATTCATGTTATAAATATTATTCTTATTATTTAACTAGCAAAGAAATAAATATTATTTTATTATAGTATAAATATTAATGTATATATCAATTATTGTAATATTAACACTAGAGAAGAACTATTTTTCGCTCCCGCAATTGTTGCTCTATGCAAATAACTTCGACATAAATTTTCTTCCTTTCTATTAATAGCAACGTAATGATTATGAATATGTGACTTCTAATGATAATAATAATTAAAATAATAATAGCAATTATGATAATTATACTTTTCTTTGGTATGATATTCCAGGAGGAGAAGTGACATTTCTTAGATGTTTTATTCAGGCATATGTATCAATGTATAATAGTCGACCGATCTTCAGTTCCTCAACTTCAAAGTAGACAGTTGATCCACTTAAGACGGAGTCTTCATGTTGATATTTTTTTAAGGTTGTACCACAAAGATAGATTTTATTACTGAGAGAAAAATTTTGAAATCGGGATGCTTTGCTCTCAATGAAATTTTTCTATATACATCTTGCACCATTTAAAGTTGAATTTGATTCTCCAGGAACCGTCAACCTGAGAATTACCTAAAATGTTTCGTTAGATTCTGCTTTCAAATATCTCCCGGACTTTCTCTTCACATAAAGTAAGTACCCATGACTTCGCATAATAAATATGATCACTCTAGTATAAACATATCATTAGTCCTAATAATAACAATATTAAAAATTAAAATTAAAAGAGCAAAAATGTTATTGATATAATTACTGTCATTGTTATTGAATATATTTGCATGTTTTTATAAATAATGAGAATAAATTTATTTACCCTAAAATTCATATTACATTAAATTTCTGCACACCAATATTGCAAACAAATTAGTCTCAAAATGATGTCAGAATTTTAGGATAACGTGCTTATTGAACCATGTTACAAAATAAAGCAAATTATTCTACCAGAAATATGTCTTTTTTAAAAATTGTATAGTCAATTGAGAGATCTGCTGATTGACTCTTGGAGATAAAAGTTTGTGTTCCTAGTGAGAATATCTCACTCTTAAGTGCAAATTTTTAATATAATTCGGTTTGTGCTCATTAAATATTTAAGATTCATGGGTATATATTTATCCTTTGGTAAATTAAGTAATTTATGTTATATCCTAATAATTTCGTACTGATTGGCTTCAAAAAGCATAAAATGAAAGGGAATTTGTAGCTTTCGTATGTTCAGCATTTTTTCCTTATTTAAAATGGAAATAATGTAAACCCATTTTTAAAGAGAAAAAGTTCATTGTCCACATTCGATATATTTTGATGCTTAATTATGAGCACATTACCCATTAATATCACGACTATCTGCTCACGTCACATTTATTTTTGTAAACAATAGAATCCATGTAATGTGATGCGTCTTACTTTAATGTAAATCTTAAAACCAAAGACATTAAAATATAACAATATATCATTATATAAATTATATAATTTTCGTTTACGAACTTCTGCACCAATATTATTATTTTTATAATTATCACTGTTATTACTAGTGGAATTATTCTAGTTAACAAAATACTATTTATAATTACTTTTAAAAGATATGTTTATATCATTATTAATCACACGAAATAACAACGGAAATAATATATAACCGTTCGTATATGCATTAGTATTAAATTAGTTACTGAGATATTTGTTGTTTTTAATCTTATCATAATAATAATGAAAATAAGTTACGCATAAGAAATACACTTCATGTAATCTGCACATACCAAGAAAATCCTTTGTTTATTAGGGGAGCATATAAATGCATCTGGTATTTGCATTTGAAGAGAGATGCATCATTCTGTTTCGCACGGTTCATATCTTCTCTGGTTCAGTGCTTCCCTCGCAGATAATAATCCTTTAGTCGTCTAACTTTTCTTACATATAATATCATCAACTTCAACGTTGGATAGAGATTGACTGTAAACAAAAGATAAATATTTTTGGTTTAGTAATGCAGCGAGATGTCATTTAGAACAAATTTGTTAACAAACATGGAGTTGTAGTTTGATTTTTGTACTGATAAAAATTTAAAAAAATTAATTAGCAATCACGAAACATTACGATTTTCAAGATTTAATGGATGTATTCATTGTGGCCAATCCTCAATCCAGTTTGACTACTTTCCTCTTCTTATTAGTAGGTACGTAAATATTTACAAGTCTCGAATATGTAAAAATATTAGCTGATTAATGATAAGCTTATATATTTATGTCCACTGTGCAAATATACCACTGTGCAAAACTATATTTGTTGAAATCAGTATTCTATTTAAAGAATGATTTCAACGTAAGAGCTTTTAACGTTGCTGGAATAATTAAACAACGATTAGTTGAAGAGCCATGGTTGCTAAGTTTGGAAAGGGATCGATCTCGTAACTGAGAGGTTGTGAGTTCGAAACAATCGGGCCTAAGATACGCCATGTTCGTTAAAGGGTACTCGGGCACGTAAAAGATGTTCGTGGTCACAATGTCCTCCAAGTTCTCAATCAATACATCTGGAGGTTGACGGGCCAAGCCTATTGGTCTTCTGCTTGGTCCCTGATTAAAAATTGCACGGACCAACTTGAGCAAAGTTGTTCTTTCACCTTAACCCTTTCGTGGGCCATTTATTTCTCACTAGTAAAACTTTCAAAACAGAGCTGTAATTTCATTAAATATCTAACAATTGATACAGCACAAAACCTAAGCGGAATCAGTCTTGTATTTCAATAACAAGACCAATATATTATAATGGGTTTTTGCTTCCCTCAATATATTTTTGTAAGATCGTGTAGGTGGAAAGTGATCTTCCACGAAATTAATAGTGCTCAAAAAAATTAATCTCGCATGCCTTAATACGAGTAGCATGTGTCTCAGTAGTGCTTGGTTTGTCCAGTGGCTTCAGAAACAACACTATAAACCGAATATTGTTCAATATTTGTAATTTGTAAAATTAGTAAATCTTTATAAATAAATAAACTTGCGTGTAATTGAAATACACCAATGTAACAAATATATTTAAACTTTATTGTTTATTTTAATCTATAAGCTCAGATTGCCAAGTTTAGTTCACAACTTATTTTTAATCGCCTATTTGCTAAGTAAATTAGACGCATATTTAAATTTTGGTTTAGTGCTTTCATTGTAGATCATCTGGAGAAAATAATTTAATCATTATCTTTTAAAATATAAATAAAGGGATCATATTTTTAAAAGACTATATTTAAAAGATAAATATATATTAAAAGATCATTATGGGACTATATTTTAAAAAGATAAATAAAAGGAAAATAAAAGTAAAATACGTAAATGGTTAAAATTTGATAGTAGGTTGAACTACTAATTAACTTTCTAAAACTAAAAACTGTATTTAAAACACTTAAACTTTTAAGTGTTAACTCTAAATAAATGAAATACTGAAAATATCATTACACATAATTAATATATGATACTCAGAGTGAATTAAGAAGATTTGGAACCTTAAGATTTTGAAATAATTTTTAGAATTATATAGATTGATTTTACCATTTTGTCTAGATTATTTATTTAAACTATTCATTTACTCTATTCAATTTCTTTAATCTTTTATTAACAAGAAGAATTTGTTTTTTATCAAACTTTACTTAATTCAATAAATTTCAGATGGACAACATTCTAGTAGAATACTAGATAAAAGTAGTTATTTCTGCAGTTGGAATGATATATACCTCTGAGATATTAGCAATGGAAATTTCTGTAATAAACCTGATCTTTTTGTCCATTTATCTTTCTTGGAGGGGATTAGATAAAGTGGACTGTTCAGTTTTTTATGATATTCAAATATTTATATATTAGCAATTTAGAATATTAATACCATTACAGAATGTCCATCGAATTCCATCTTTCAATTTTTTTATTCATTTGAAAAAACTGCTTTCTCACAAAATGCATTACTGCAGTATGGAAAAAAGTAGTTTTTAATTTAGTATTATAGGATATTATTAAAAAATGATTTTTATATTACTAAATGTGAAGTGAATATTTCAAGATGAACAATTCTATTCAATCTGGTAGACTAGAATATTTTTTTCAATAAAAGAAATACATAATACTACAGTTATAATATATATATCTATATACCTCGTTATATGTGTATATGCTTTAATTTTAAATTAATTTAACTTTTAATTTATTTTATAACTTAATATTATTTCAATCAATAAAGATCTCAAAACTATGATACATAGCAAAGAAGATGTTTTAATTTATTTTACTGAACTTTAGAAAACAATATTTAGAAATACTTTATATTATTATAATTACATTTTTTCTCAAAATACATATTATTTAAATGTAAAGATGAAATATTCTCATACCTGTATAGTTATACAAATATTTGCATTAGAATTCATACTGGGTCCTCTAGAAAGGGCCATGAGATGTTCCTAAGTGGTTCGGCGAATGGCTGTAAATTGTATAAGTAAATACAGCCAATACTCCAATACTATAGGTATATATAGAACCGATAAACTACATATATATTATCCAGATCTCTATGTAAGAGAGTTTTGTATCGGTGGATAACATGATGTGTTGGCTAATCTCTAACATTTTGTTTATAATTGTTCTCGAAAGAGGAATATTAATATCCCAATCATTGATACTTTGATACCACTTGCAATAATGTATTAATGAAAAAATGGTTTTTTACGTATGCGGTAACAAAATTGAAGAATCGGAACATGTAGTATGTGCAATTCAAAACAAGGCTGTGGATATTAAATGAATGCTGAACTATTCAAGATTCCCTCCGAGTGTTTGAAAGTGTTATTAGAAAAGAAAAAAAACAGAGAAATAAGGCGAATAAATCACTAAAAAAACAAGCTGATAAAGATATATTTAAATACTTTACAGGTGTTTTATATGTAAACTCATAGTCACACAGCATTCATCAATGCAATAATGTTCCTGTAAAAATCTATACAATATGGTACTATCAACGGTATTCAAAGCACGTGTGATCATGTTACACTTCTGATATATCACGGGTTAACGGGAATAAGAAAACATAATTTTGAATCTAAGAGACTTTGTTGCAATTTTTAAAACCCCATAAAAAATTACACTTTGTTATATTCGGTGAGAGTAGATGATTTTGTAGATAGTTTCTGTAGATAGTTTCTGTACTTAAAGCTAAGTTTCATACCTATATCATCTTAGTATTTTGTTGTAACATTTTGACATTTTGAATCTTAGAAGAAAATTATAAACAATCATATATAGAGAGAATGATTTCGATTATCTGAGTATAAAAATTAAAATCTCAAATTTTATTTCAGTCACTGTGATGAGGCGGTTTAGATCAGTAATATAATTGATTCATTCATACAAGAAGTAAAATGCTCGGGATCTAAATATGACCTCATCACATCTTTTGTAAAGGACAGAGGACTATAAATTTATATTCAACGGATATTGTTATCTTTTAATGTTGTCTCGGGAGGGGTTCTGATCCCAGTCCCAGATTAGAATCCCGTCTCCGTACTTGACACTAAATAAGAATGTACCTTTGTGGAGTTATTTATGAGTCACTAAGGGATAGTTCCCAATTAGAAGGGGGTAAGGTTTTCTACGTTGGCGGTCTCAAGGTGGGGTTTAAGCAGATCAATTAGATTTTTACAACTATCCCGATTGGAAGATAAGAAGGAAAAGAGGACAAAATTGAAATTAATAAAATAAGAAAAATCTAAAAAAAGTAAGACGGGAAGGTATTCGGGTGTCCAGAAGAGGAGACAAGTCCTACGGAAGGTGTTCGGGAATCCAGTCGAGAAGACAAGTCCGACGGAATTGTTCGGGAGTCCAGTTGAAGAGACAATTCCGACGGAACGTGTTGAGCAGTCCAAGGAGAATAGCCTTGAGTTCGACAGAGACTCCGGAAACGTTCAGAACATCTAGCGATTACCAGCAGTGTTCCTGTATCACATATTACGGCCGCACCTCAAACACTCAGGAGGAAGCCCCTGACCAGACCGACGGAAGATCCATACATACCCAATCGTGATCAGCCCTCAACCAGTAGTGTTCCGGGCACACCATATTAACTCACAAAGGTACCCCCTTTTACATATATATGAAACTGAGATTAGGTCCTCTTTTTTATAATTACATATTTACTTAAGTGATGAAAAATTACTGTCAGAACTAAATTAGAGTGGCACCTAATTTGAAGGTGTTGATAAAGTAAATTTTATGAAGATAGAATCAGATTGTGTGTACATATATATATATATATATATATATATATATATATATATATATATATATATATATATATATATATATATATATATATATATATATATATATATAATGAGACTGACTTCTCGATGGGGGGTTGCAGTCATGGCCATAAAAATGATACCGTTTCAGCTAAAGACCTTTATTAAGATAACGTTGAAGGACGGGTTCCCACTTCATCATAAGGACAAACTGAAGGGTCAGCTAGCATGAAGTTCTATGTACAAGACACTTAACACCTGGGTCAAAATCTGTGGGAAAATATCTCTAGAAAAATCTGTCTCCGCTAGCGTGTATCTCCTTTTTATTTGGAAATTTCCTAAATTGTCCTCTAGGGCCATGTAGGTTTATAATTGGCCAGGCCCCTTCTCTGAGGACGTAACCTGTAGCCCCAGTGGTCAATTTAGGTTAGGGGTTAAAAAGGGGAATGGAAAATGACGCTGGAATTTTTACCCTTGATTTAAGTTTTGAAACCCCTGAGAATTTTCCTTATATATATATATATATATATATATATATATATATATATATATATATATATATATATATATATGTATATATATATGTATATATATATGTATATATATATATATATATATATAATATATATATATATATATATATATATATATATAATATATATATATATATATATATATATATATATATATATATATATATATATATATATATATATATATATATATAATATATATATATATATATATATATATATATATATATATATATATATATATATATATATATATATATATCATTATAATAAATTTACTTTTTTTAATTTTAAGCTGGTTTCAGATGTTTTTGATTTAGCTTTAAGTTTATCTTCTCATTTCATGTCTATAGTTTCTCAGAACCTGTGGTTAAATTTAGTACTAAAATATTTTTACACAACGCAACCAAAATAAATGACACTATACATTTGATCACAGGTTAATACCCAAACATAAACGGGGACTACACGACAGTCACGAGAAACAATAATGTACTAATTATTATCAAGTAGTTATACAAATAAATAAAATAATATTATGCATGTTTCAAATAAATTTTTCTTTATTTTCTGTAGTACTATCAGTAACTAACATATATTTGCATTTGTGGAAAGGTGTAGGATTCAACCAGTAGGTAATAAAATATCAAGAGCGCTAGTGTCTTAAATTTAAATATCTCTGAATTAAAAGTTGTTGGATTGTTGGTAACTATAATGTGTTTGTTACTTTATTGCACTGATAATTGTAATAAACAAACATTAAATTATGAAGGACCTCTTCATGTGTAGCTCATAGAAAGCATCTATATCAGACATACTTTCTGAGGAAAAAGATAAAGTTATATTTTTTCTTCCATATAACAGTAGGCATGTGAAATTCATAAAGATTGAATAAAACATGATGCATTTAATAACTTACTATTTCTAACTCTTCCCAAACAGAAATGTCTAAAACTTATTGCACCTTATATTTTACTTTATTTTAAAGCAACATTTGTAATTGCGTTTAGTTTTGGTATTCAGATATCTAAGTAAATATCTATTGACTCCGTCTTGATTATTTTTGATTAGTTACGTTTGTAAGCATTTATAAAAGGAAATTAGCCTGCAAACTTGAAATACCCATTTTGTCCAACTCTAAATGTGTTTTAAATAATTTTGACTTGATGTCGTGCATACATATTAACCATGAAATATTAGCCGTAGAATATTGAAGTTTTATATGTATGATGGGTAGAATACCTAGGTATGCACTCGGCATTTTGATTGAAATTTTGCATAACATATAAAAGCTATTTTTTAAATAAATGGTATCACAAGAAGACTAGCATAAAATATTACAAGCGGAACATATTTTGCAGATTGGCACTAGCTAAAAATAGCATGTAATTATGTAGTTTTTATTAGCATGTAAATATGTAGTTAATTGATTTGTCTTATTATTCGTATATTTACTTAACTAGTGGCTTTCATACCATGTTTTGGTCTCTGGGGCATTTAGTTTGGTAAATTACAATTTCAAAAATTAGATTATATTCATTTTTATCTTAAACTTTCATTTTATGTTATATAACATACCAGAATTAGAAATAAGTTCAATTAAATAATTAAGTAAACGTATTTCATTAAATGAATAACACATTTTAGTTAAATTTTTACAAACTTAAGGGGACAAAATACTTTCAAAATGAGGGAATTCGATCAAAAATTCGAAACGATTTTTTGGTGAAGAAAAATTGAACTGAAGTAATTATACGCTTACTTTTCAAAAGACATTTTTTAGATAATTTTGTTATTTTACAGTGCTGAAACCTGATTTTCGTGATATACCCTTAATTTACATTTAAAGTTTTTTTTTGTTTTACAATTACTTCATTAATGAACTAGTAGCTTCAAAATGTTTCAGGTGAAATAATTTTATGTATTTATTATTCAAAATTTTAAAGGTTGTCTATTAATGTGCTTTTCAACTGAACTTTGTATACTTTTTAAAATCGCGAAGTACTTTCACAAGTTTTAAAATATATAATACCTTGAAACGGTAAAAGAACAGTTTGTGAAGCATTGTATAACTCTTAATACTTGAGTTACGTTAATAATAATGAGAATAAGTGGAAATCAATATCCACTTTTTTGTCTATACAAATTATATATATATATATATATATATATATATATATATATATATATATATATATATATATATATATATATATATATATGTATATATATATATATATATATGTATATATATATATATATATATATATGTATATATATATGTATATATATATATATATATATATATATATATATATATATATATATATATATATATATATATATATATATATATATATATATATATATATATATATATATATATATATATATGTGTGTGTATATATATATATATATATATATATATATATATATATATATATATATATATATATATATATATATATATATATATATATATATATATATATATATATATATATATAGTTATATATATATATATAATTTAAAAGAAAAGCAATTAGTTTGAGCATTTTTAAGAAATATTGTTGGAGGAATTTTAAAAAAAAAATAGTTTAACATTTTAATCAAAAATTATTCTATAATATATTTTAGTGTCTTATATGTTTCATGAAGATTATCATTATTGCGATACCGTTAAATTTTTGAAAATTCAAGAACTCAGATTCAATGACCCTTGTACTCTTAATACAGACTAAAGCAATCAAAGGAGAAAGTCAAATCCCTCCAAAGTAACTGGGAATTGCTTTCCAGAGATTTTCAAACTCTTTCCTCGTTTTGACATCCCCGATACTTTTTGTGTTTGATGATCATGGCTTACGGAGAATGTAAATTCCCATATTCATAGGTATAGAATGTAACTTCTAGTAACATAATAATTGCTGTTTTACCTCTTATTAAAATAAATATTATTTATAAAAATGAAAACAAAACATTTATGTATAATCTTCACAGAAAATTTCATTTGAGAAGGGCATGGAAACTAAAAGTTTGTTAGTCCAGCACATAAATGCATCTTTGCATTTGCAACGGAAGAGAGAGATACATCTATCAATCTTAACGGCACAGTTCGGCTTCTCTCTGGTCCAATGCCCACGACACAGATCTTAATCCTTTTATCGTCAAGCTCTTCTCAGATATAACTCGATCAGTTGCCCCATCAGTTGGGGACACAATTTCAAGAGAGGGACATTTTATGGTAGACAATCCTTTATTTTGCCACATAATACAATAAGCGCGTTATCTATAAAAGTGTAGATTTCTTGGCTTATTTATTTGCAATGCTAGTGTAAGAAACAAAATACAACATAGGTTTTACAGTGAATATTTTATTATTTTTATTCATAAAAATACACACGAATATAATCAATAATAATGCTAATATTATTATAAATAAAAATGTTGTTATTTTAATTTTACTTCAAAATTTATTATAATTAATAATTATAATTACCCTGTTACAATTGAAAAGTAATTTTTTTAAAATTTAGAACATATGGCTGCTTTACCTATGGCAACGCAATACATTGACGAAAAGGGAGAAATGCTGTTGTAAAATATAAAAAAAATAATCGTAGAAAATATTATAAAACTAAATTAATTCTAGTACAAAAATATTAATACCTTATTTTAAAGACCATTTTAAATATTATCAGAATTCAGTTATCTCGATTTTAATTATCTTAACACGTAATTCAAAGATAATTGTACTCAATATATGTTCATCAAGTACCATGGAGGGAATTAAATTATCATATACCTCTTTTTTTCTAATTATTATTAATATTATATTAATTAATGTTTATAATTAATCCGTTACAAATAGAATGCTAAATACTGTTAATTTAGAACGGATGGCTGCCTTACCTATGACAACGCAATACATTGAAAAAAATAGCGAAATGTTTTTGGAAAATATGAAAAAATAATGGTAGAAAATATTATAAAATTAAATTAATTCTCGTACAAAAATATTAATAGCTTATTTTACAGACCATTTTAAACATTATCAGGATTTAGTTATCTCGATTTCAATTATCTTAACACGTCATTCAAAGATAAAAGTGCACAATATATGTCCGTCAAAGTGCATGGAGTGAAATAAATAATCCTCTCCTTCTTTATTTATAATTATTAGCATTATATTAATTAATATTTATAATTATTCAATTACAAAAATAATGCAAAAATATTTTTAATTTGTAATTTATGGTTTTCTTACCTGTGACAACAGAATATATTGAGGAAAATGGTGAAATTCAAATTAAAAATAAGCGAAATAATATAAATATTAATAATCAAACTATTCCTTGTTTTAAACCTTCAGTATATATCATTTTGAAAACCACTTTATACATTATCAGCATTAAGTAAACCTGATTTTAATTATTATAATACGTCACTCATAGAAAACTGTAATTAATATATGGTCGTCAAGTCGTATGGAGAGAAAACAAAATGTTTTTTTTCATCATTTTCTGGACCATCCATCAATTTGAACTGCGTAAAATTGTCCAACGGTTCGCCTGATCGCATTGCAAGAACAGGATCGCTGAAGTCCTTTCGGGTTACATAGCAAAAATACACACACATATCAAATACTTTATGCATATTGATTTGACATACATGGATTTGGGTTTGTTTTTGTTCAAATAACTCACGCAGATGTGGTAAAAATACATATGGATGGACCGGTTTATGAAGACATGATTCACTGAGAGAATTTTTTATTCATCAACTTGCAAACTATTTATTTATTTTCTATTAGAAAGTATATTTGATATGATTTTTTCAGTGTTTACCCATTATTATATTAACTTTACAGTTGTGAAAAATAGATGAAAGATTTAAATAACTTTGGAAAGAACGTCAGATTTTTTAAAAAAAAATTCCCCATATCATAACTCTGGAACCAGTGCGGTTCCATGGAGGGAAGGGCATGTATGTAGAGATTATTATATAGGTTAGAGATGTTTATTATATAGGTTAGGAGTTTTTTTCTAAAAAATTCTACATTCCTGAAATATGCGTATGATTAAAAAATTCTTCTGAATTTCACTAATTCAAATGCTTAGTGATTGAACGTATCTTTTCTATAGATGAATCATTATAATGAAGAATTATCATTTTCAAAATTTTCGCTTAAAATTAAATTCAAATATACTTTATTATCTTCTTTCAACTTCGAATGATTAGTTAATATCAATAATTTTTTATATTACACTTTTATGTATTTAAATCACTTAACGCACAGCACATTTTTGATCATTCTAACATAGTTTTTAATTAGATCGTAGCTACGTAAGAAATTATATTTTTAAAAATATTCAGAAAATGTTCTATTACCCTTATTATGCATTTCTTTATTTTTATGTAAAATATTTCTTATTGATGAAGTTATTTACCTTAAATATAATCTATAACCCTATAAAACATATTTATCAATTGTAATACTATTATTTAAAAGCACTGGACATCGATACGAGAATAATCACATTGAAATATCGCAATTTAAATGTACAGTTATCTACTTTTTAACTTTCTGCAACGAAACAAATTAAATTTCAAATGTATAGTTTACAACATTATGTTTCATAATTATTATTTATAAAGCACAGACTTTATAAAAAAAGTTTAGATAATTTCTTAAATACTACCAGCAATTATGGTCCGTCCCCATAGGATCTCTTTTCCAAACTGTGGGTTACTTTTTAACTTCCTACAAACAAACAAACTAACATTAAAAGGTAAATTTTACAACATTATTTTTGATAAACATTATTTATTTAGCAAAAACTTTATAAAAATATTTAGATTATTTCTTAATGATATTAAAAGATACAGTAATAATGTATAAAACTCTTATGGATCCCATACCCCCTCTTCTCGAAACTGTGGGTTACTTTTTAACTTCCTACAAACAAACAAATTAACATTAAAAGGTATAGTTTACAACATTATGTTTCATAATTATTATTTATATAGCACAGACTTTATAAAAAAGTTTAGATAATTTCTTAATAATATTAAAAGTTACAGTAATAATGCTGCCAAATCCTATGGTCCCCATACCACGATATGCTTTAAAGTAAGTTTTACTATAATTAAACAAATTAACATTAACAGCTGTAATTTTTAATACTATGAAAGCATAAATACATCAATTTACGTAACAGTTTTTTTAAATACCTTGGCTATGTTAGAAGTTATTTAAACTTAATGATAATCCCATTGCAAACCTCTATCTTCTTTAAACTGTGAGTTACTTACTGAAAGTAACCAGACTAACATTCAAATTTATAGTTTAAAGCAATATGTACATAAGGTTCAATGGAAATTCAGCATAAAATTTAGAGAGATATCTATATGATATTTTTATTATTTAGTGAAACTTTACTGTCATTAGAATATAAGACCTCTTTCTTCTCAATATGACTCATTAATTCAATCTGCGACTTACTCCAAGGAAATAACCGATGTGAAGAGTTGTTGGAACAATACTATATATTCATGGATCAATTAATACACAAATATTTTTTGAAACATCTAGGTAATTTATAAGAATAATTAAACTTTTCGATACACCCACATACTACAAACAAGTGAAATTTTTGAAAAAACTAGGTTCATTAAAGTTATTGTGTCTGACGGCAGGAATGCCTGAAGGAACGAATTGTCATTAATATTTCAAGACATTGCACAAGCAAATAAACACACGTACACAAAAGTCCCCTCCAAATAATGAAGTATGTTAAGCCTTTTGGATATTTTTTAACGAAGTTTTTCAATAAGACATATACTTTTGTGCAAGATGAATTATGAAGGAGAATTTCTAGAATTAATGCTTTTGGAAGAATTTCCACATATCTCCCCATATCTTATTCAATGATTAACAGCTACATATGCTAATTATGCGCACAATGTCAGCTCTAACAATGAAGCAATGTTTTTAAATGAATGCATTTGACGTGATAATAACGATGTCAAAAATGATTAATGACGGAAAGTTGCGTCAAAACTCGCTTTCTCAGGCACATTTATGATGGGCGCTATTTAATATATGTATGTTAAGTTGGTTAATTACGCTCATTTATTTACAGGGAAAAATGCAGGACGGTGTCATTTTATATCCAATATTTTGTCATTCAATTTGACAACGATGTTGTTTGATAGAAGGGAGTTCAATTATTTATTGACCGGTAACGTTCACGAGAACGCCGACAGATGGCGCTGCGTGTCTAAGCTGCGGGCGGGCGAATTTTATTACTATGCTCGGTGGACGGTATAAGAACAGTGTCAGAGTCGATCTAAGAGCAGTGTTGCGAAGTTCTCTTCTCAGTTGGGATTGTTTTGTTGAAGTCGAGGGGGAAAAGAAAGTTTTGGTTTTTCTCCTGAAAGGCTATTGCATCTCCGAAACTGTTGAAAAGGAGAATGAGATATGCACAAAAAGAACTGTTTTTCCCCACGTGCGTTCTCTGAATTGTTTCGCAGCACCGTAGATTTTTACTTGAATTAAATTACCGCATTTCTTTGTTCTTTAAAAATTTAATCCCGCATACATCGTACTATCCAACTGTCTCTCAGACAATATGGTATATTCACGTGAACAGGAGTCTGCCGCTCAACGAAAGGTGTGAATTAATAAGTGTCAATTCTTTACCTGAGTGTGTGCAGGAAAATGAAAATGGGGAAAGTTTTGGATTTGTTCTTCAGAGGAATTCTTTTTCCACGGTACCGGGTAGTGATATTTGTATTTCAATTGTTCTGCGTGTGTTACGGAGCACGGTCGAGAGTCAGAATGCATGGTAAGTACCATAATATATTTTTTGCTTAGCAAAACTCTAAAAAATAATTCTGTAGAATTTTCGAGGAATTAATACAGAAAATATTTTAAGAATTAATTTTTTTCATGTTTAGATTCTTCCTTTTTTTCTCTACTTTTCAGGTACAACGAAATTTTTCATGAAAAATTTTCTATTGTATCTTGAAATATAATAATTATCTAAACTTTTAATCTACTAGTTTTTGAGATTTTTAACGTATAAAAAAGTTATAACAGTTAATTCTAAAATATATAAATTAAAAAGAATTCGAATTAATTTAGATATTTCATATCTATTACCAATTATAAAAATATATGAATTTTAAATGCTTTTAAAATTCAATATTTTATTTAATAAATAAAAAATTGAAATTTTCAGTTACTACACATATATTTATACTCTTTTACTCTAGTTTTACGGGAGGAACGGAAAGTTTCCTTGATTCATTTTTAATTGCGGTAAGATCAATAATATAAAAATAATACTACTCAATACATTATGCACAAAATAAATAATAACATTTAGTGTTATATGAAATAAATTTTTGTTGTGTTGAGAAAATTTTACATTTATTTAAAGTATTTTATTTTTTTGCTCAACAGAATTTGCAGAAATACAATAGTCTAATTTTATAAAATCTTCATAATTTAATCTTAATATTGTATGTAAACAGACACGTCTATATAAATTTATTTAAAGTATTTTAATTTTTCGCTTAACAGAGTTCGCAGACAGATAGTAGTTTTGAGAAAATTTATAAAACCTTCAGAATTCAATCTTACTATTGTATGCGAACTGATGCATCTATATATATATTAATTCATACTCTTTTACTCTAATTTTAGTGAAGAAGTAAAATTTTCTTGATAAATTTTTCTTATTATTACCTCTCAGAATATTGAAGTTTCTAAATAAAATAAAGTAATGTTAATTGGGAAATATAGGTATAAAGATTTAAGCTAAACCATAACATTTTAATGATATTCCTAAAAAAAAGTATTACATTTATGATTTTCTGCCAAGATCTGTTAGTGTAACTATATTAATGAATTTAATAAAGACATAAATAGGGAAATATTTAATTGGGTAAACTGAATAAGATGTGAAAAATTTAAAGTGCAAAATATTCATCAGAAAATTAATTCATGATTTCAATATGCTTTTCAAATATAAAGACTTTTTCAAAATTAATTAATTAAACTAACTTGCAATTTATTTTAAACCTAAAAATGCATTTCGCAAAGTATTTATAGTTACTTCAAATTATAGAAAGAGATTAATTAGTTTTATTTGAGTTTATTAATTATTTGTAGTATTTGCTTTAGTTTAAATTTGTTTGAAATTTATTTAAAATCGCAGAAAATATAACTTTTCAAAATTTTATTTTTCCAGCATGGAAATGCCACAAAATTTATTTCTGTGGAGAAAATAATATCTACGATATATGAATTATATTATTTAATTGAAAATAAAATATAGATTCAATACCTCATGATTTTTAACTGAATTTTTCGTACTTGTTTCAAAGGTTATACAAGATAAATTTCACTACATTAAAACAAATCAATATCTAGTTAATAATTTTACTGAGATTATAGTAAGAAATATTTGATTATCGCTCTTTAGAGAGGGATGGAGTATATTAAAAAATAATTGCTATGCTGAAAGTATTCAAATCGTACTACAAAAAATATCGGATTTTTATTATGAAATCACGTTAAAAGCTTTTGTTAAGGTCATATACACTATTTTTCATTCAGAAGTATATGAAAATTTTTAACACATATATTTCTATTCAAATCTCATCTCTTTCATAATATAATAAATTTTTTAAAGGGTCATGTAATTTTCTTTGTGATTCGAGTTTTAAAGATGATAAAAAAAGATCTGAAAGGAAAATGAAAAGTTTACTTGTACTTTGTCGTGCAATTAATTTATTAATTTGAATTTAATATAAAAAGTGCATTCTCTTGATGATATCAAATTGTGTTTGTATATACACACACATATATATGAATTTGAAGAGAATTTTAAAAGATGTGTTTGCTTATCGTTCATGTAATAATATATCTGCACATGAAGAGGTAAAAGAAATCATAAAAAAGGTCTTTATATCTTATGTATTCCAAATTATCCTTTTCGTTTCATTGAATGCTTACAGTTTTATTGATTTTTTTTAAATTTTACCTTGGTTAATTCAACTGGAAATGTTTGCTAACGGGCTTTATATGTATTAATATTTTCAATACTTAATCTGCAAGTTTGTACTTACATATTGAAATAGTACTTATATATAAGAATGTAATATTATTTTCAATCTGTAAAAATCTTTGAAAATATTTTCATATTTTCGTAAGAAACACGCTTTATTTATGACAATTTTACTTGTAATGGAAGATTTAGGGATGATTTATAAAACTGTTGAAATTGAAGTAGAAATTTAATTTTTATAATATTAAAAGTTTAATGGAACTGAATGGGATGATAAAATAAAAAATGTATTATATTTAATGTATATATTTTAAGTCACACACACACACACACACACACACACACACACACATATATATATATATATATATATATATATATATATATATATATATATATATATATATATATATATATATATGTGTGTGTGTGTGTGTGTGTGTATTATGCATGTAGGTATGTATGTTTAAAATATGTGTGTAAACTAAAATAAATTGGTTTTAACATTGAAAATACTACATATATATATATATATATATATATATATATATATCTATATATATATATATATATATATATATATATATATATATATATATATATATATATATATATATATATATATATATATAAATAATGTGAATATATATGATTAATTAATGAGATATGAGTTTTTTTACTGTATTTGACATAATATTTGTACCTCAAAAAATTGAACGAAAATTTTATAAGAGTTTGATCTATTTACTGCATATGTTTCAAATATTTAAATGAACTTTTATAGGTTTTATTAAACTTTTATTTATTATAATTTGAATGTTTAAACTGAAAATCACAGTATATCTTATGTGTATATGATTTATCATGTGTGAGTGATTTTTTTTCCGTAACCGATCTAAATCTGTTCTAAAATACTCTGTTATTATGTAACTTTAATGATTATATTAAAAATATTTATCGAAAATGAGTTTATGAGTTATGCAGCATAAAATGCGCGATAGATTAGGACTGGAAAATCAGATTAAATATAATAATTCCGTAGCCGATATAAATCTTGGCTCAAATACTAAGTTATTATGAAAATTTTAATGATGATATCAAATTGTTTAAGTAGCATGAAATTGAAGATATATTAGGACGGGAGAATCAGATTAAATATAAAAATCACTGATTGCCGATATGTTGATTTCTAAATAAATTTAAGAGCCACGTAAAGATAAATATACATATTATCATTTTGTAAAATAGTAGAATAATTTGCTTATATAAGTCAAATAATATATTAAACTCAGTGGAGTTACCGTAAATTTTACAGAAAATATATATTGACTGAAAATGCTAAATAATATAAAAATCAGATCGATTCGAATAAGGCTGCATACATAAAGTTCACACTACGTTTGTTTATATATATTAGAATGATTTTTATAATAACAAAACTATAATTAAACATTTTTGTGCTACGAGTGTTGCTTAAAAATGCAACAAACATTTACTTCTTTGTTTTTTAATGAGTTTCTTCTTTCTTTATATAATAAAAATACAATTAATATTTTAGAGAAATTACAATCTGTATTCTTTTTATTATAACTAAATCTTAAGCAAACGACTAACATGTTTTTAACATTATAAGTCAAAAATATATTGTCAATATTCAGCATATTATTACACTGTATAAAAATTACATTGATTCTTTCAAGAGCAAACGTGAGATAAATTTACTAACAGTGAAGTGTCATTTTAATTTTCTTTTCAGATTCTTTCTTTAAATACATATTATTAAATATTTATTTAACATAATTTACGTAGGTTGAAGCTTACATTGTTAAGTTAATTGTATGAAGAAACTACATACTAGATAACACTCACGCATTAATGCGTTTTTTTCCCGATACATGCCTTACTTTTGCTTGAAGTATTACATTGCATTTAAACATTTTTATGTTATTGGCACGCTTAATAGCAACCCTTTCATTAAGTTAAAGTGAAAAAGTTTGTAAATTAAGGAACGCATACTTCACATACTTCCCTTCCAAAACAAAACACACATATATGTATAAATAAAGAAATTAATTAATTAATATGCATATATATGTAATTTGGGCGAGACTCATTAAAAATCACAACACAGGTTTATTTCCGGTGAGATACATGAAATCCATACATCAGGCAAGACCTTTTACAACATCGTGCAAATAGACCATGTGATACCGCACATGCGCTTTTCAAGTAGAGATTCCTCAGGTAAAAAGACTACGAATAATCCCTAAGCACAATTGATCACGTGATAAAAAATACCCATGTTTAACGGAAACGTGCTAACTATTGGCTAAAAAAGTACAGACAGAGGCTGAATTAAGTCTATAGCGTGTCTGGGGGAAAAATCAGAATTACCGCGCAAGCCTCGATCTTACATTACGAACAAAAGTTATTAAAGTAATATTAAAATAAGTAAATAAGGGATTTTAATACTTTTAACCGTTTACTTTGTATAGTTCCCCTCGAGGGCGTGTCTTTCTCCTATTATGTTATCATTAATGAGTTCTAACTATTTTTAATTATAACTCACTTAATTCATAACCCCCATTTTTAAACCTAACACACACACACACACACACACACACACACATATATATATATATATATATATATATATATATATATATATATATATATATATATATATATATATATATATATATATATATATATATATATATATATATATATATTATATGTATATGTATATATATACATATAGATAGATAGATAGATAGATAGATATAGAGTGAAAATGAATTTTGCTTGAGCGTATTTATATCGATAAATAGAAAAGTATGCAATAGCTTTCAGTTAGATATTGCCGGAAAAAGGAATTTATGATATTTATGTCACAGAAGTACCAAAAAATAATATTTAAAGCAAAATAATCTGTAGTGTCCGTATTCTACCAAAATCGATAAATATGTTTATAAGTATAAAGTGAAAATTTATTAAGAAGAAAATTCTTTAAAAGTGAATAGAATAAATTTTTAAAAACATGCAAAAAAAGCTATTAAATAAAGCAGGTTTAATACGATGCTTCCACCAACTATTTTGCATGCGATGTTCAAGTACACTCCGTTGCTTACATTTTTTTATTAACATAAACAACCGCGTTGGGATAAATTTTGGATACTATACCTCTTGAATAAGACTTCCCGGTAAATTCAGAAGCACTTAATATTTCATTAGTATACTAATTAAAAATACATTCAGAAAGCGAAATTTTCTGCATTTAATCCTTAGAATGAAAAATAAATTGCTTCATGTAATGAATATTTAAAATCTAGAGCATTTTACAGGAAAGAAATGAATGACGCTATCATTTTAATTATATTGCTTAATGCAATGCTTCTTTAGAGAAATTAAAATAAATAATATTAATAACATACTTTTTTAAATATTCAAGGATCTGGAAACGTGTTCTTTTGTATTTATAAAGATTTTTTGTTGAAAATAAAAAAAATATCTTTAAGGTTTTAAGGTAACTTAAATTTTAATATATAGTGATAATAATGTTTATTGTGTTATAAGTCAGCTCAAGTTTTATTTGGAATTTTTATATAAAGAATATATATTAAGAATTTATATTTGAGATTACTTAAATCTTGCATATATGTGAAATATTTTAAATATATCGCTGATAAGGGAAATTAGATATCACCAAGTTTACACTCTAATCAGTGACACTTTTAAGTCCTTAGTACGGCTAACTCCCTATATTTTATTATAGGCATCTGGTCGTAATCCTCAGCTCTTTGGGACCCCTACATCTCATACCCTTTAGGAGGCTAAAGGTTATTTTATTAATCATAGTACTCTGCAAACAAAGGATTTTAGATATATCTCGTTATATTTTAGAAACAATCTGAACCTTAAGGAACCTTATTTGACTATTTTAGAGATACTCTGTAACTTTAGGAATACTTTTATATTAGAAATATCAAATTAAATTAATATATAGTGCGTAATACCTATTAAATTTTATGGAAAAATATTTAAAAACAATATTTCAAAGTTTAAAATAATCCACCCAAATAATAATAATTCCTTACTTAAAATTTTAGGTGAACTTGAATAACAAAAAATATTTTCAAATGTATTGTGAAAATCTCAAATCAAGTTTTCATTGAAAGTAACGTTATTTAACTTATTATTATTAAATAATTTAATAATATTATTATTATATATTATTTAATATATTATTTATTATTTTATACAGTAATAATATATTAATTATAATATTATTAAATATTATTTATTATTATTAATTTAACATTATTACATATAACATAAAATAACAATTTATTTAGGTATGGTACATTTTAATGCAGGGATTTGCAGAAAGATAGATACCGGAAGCTAAATTTTAATTAGTTTTTCTTTGTTTTGTTGCAGATAAAAGTGTTAACTCCCGGTTTAAAAAATTGAATAATCATACTTATTATATCAGCTGTATACGATTGTATGTAAGTGAGAGCCTCAAAAAAGAGTAATGCTTAGGCTGCTTTAACGAAAATGACAACTCGACTGGCACGTGTCTGGATTGGAAATTGCTAAAGAATTATATAAATTTATTGTTTTAAAATATTTTCAAATACTCAAATGTTTGAAATAATATTCTTTTGTACGTCTAAAAATTTTCTAAAAATTAAAATGACATTAACCTATCAATATCTGGGACGTTTATACATAGAGATAAACAATTTTGTGTCATTCGTTTTGCTATGTAGAGAGAATGAATGTATGAAACTAATTCATAAAAAAGAATTTACGTTTGCGAAGCCTTACATTAGTAAATAAGATATCAAAATAAGACCTCTCTACTAAAGGAAAGGAAATTCTTCATTAATTCTTCAGTCATTTTGATATCATTCAATAGATTCGAAAATATTTTTGTGTATTTTAAAATATTCAGGAATTTGAAACTATATTACCTCGAATTTCTTATGAAATTTCTTTTGAAAAATATCTACCTCAATGTAATTGGCAGAGTTGAAAAGACGGTATAACCTATCCAAAAAGCAAAACCATACGCCTCACAAAAAGAAGGATAAACACTATTAGTGATTTGAAAGAAAAATATGGTACTGAGCGTGTTTTAGTCAACTGTTCATTTATTAAAGAATGTTAGTTTAGTTTTATCGTGTACTAAAAATGACTTTTTGGTAAAGTATATTTTCTTTGACATTTCAAAATAGTTGAAATTTATTATATTAATATACTTGCTAAACATGGATTTCCTTTTTGCATTTCTTTTTTTAGGGGGAGGGGGTACTAGCAATTTTTGTCTTCTTCCACTAATAAACCCATAAATAAAATATATACAGGTTTACTTTTTCTATTTTATTTCTCTTATTTTTGATAATTTATTCCTGAATTGTACAATAAGTTTAAAAAAAGAGCTGTAAAACCCCAGTAAAAAGATTTAGCTATAAAATATTAGTAATTAACTAAAAGGAATACCTTGCAATATTCAGAGAAACCTACAACCGTTAATATTTCAAATATCTTGAAATGAACGACTCACACATAAAAGAGAATACATATGGGGTATTTCCTCTTACAGAACCCGTAAAAACTACGTGAGGACGCAAGAAAAATTGTTGTCGTTAACTGTATAGAAAAATGATTGACGTTTATTCTACAATCAGAAAGATAGCAGTTACAGAGGATAAAAATATCCGTTTGGACTTCGAATTATCAGCAATAGAAAGTTCACTTTTACTGAAAAAAATAGATTGTTATAAATACAATTTTGAAACAATATATAAAGAAACGTTGAAGACTTGGTTTAATTTAAACATAATAGGTAAAAAATACATAGAGAAATGCATTTATATGTATTTTGACTAATCTCTCTGCAATTTTATTCTCCATTTTTTCTGTGAAAGTATATTTTTATTTTCGATATATATTTAATATTATAACAGATAAAATCTGAAGTACATATAAATATACAGACACTGTAAGAAATTGATTTGTTAATTTTAAATGCAATTTGAAATTTTATATACTATATTATTTTTATTATTAAAACTAGAAAAAGTGAACTATGGAAGAAAGGGGCTGACTTTCGGTACCGGAGTTCGTGGGTTCGAATCCCACTATGGTATGGATGTTCGTAACCATTCGGAATCGGCTTCAAGCAGTAAATCCAGTTCTCTTTAACCCTCGTGTAGGGATAAAACGAAATTGCAGCGCTTTAAATCTAAGATATTGAAACTGTAAATAAAATTACAACAATTTTATCTAGAATTATTTCTATTGGTACAATTTAATATTATAAGTTAAAAAAGTGTAATTTGCGTACAAATAAAAATGTTTTATATTTAAATGAGTGTGCTATTAAGATTTTTATTTATTTAAAAATATTTTTATTACAAAATTATTTTACTTCCATATAATTTCATCAATAAATATTTTATCTAACTTAATCTGAAAAAAAATCTATACCGGATGTTGGTAGAAATTATTTTCTGGTCAGTTACTTATTAACTAGTTTTTATGCTAATAATTCTAACAAATCACAGCCTGACCACATAAATTCAATATACAATTTAATCAGTTCACAGTTTAATTCATTTCTAAACAGGTCATGAATATTTGCTTCTAACGAACAATTAACATTTTGTAGTCTTGTAAACAATCTTGCATCTTCCTTTTTCATCAAGTTTGCATGTGTTATACTCTAACAGTGTATTTTGGGCATGATCTTACGACATCGTTACTATGACTAAAATTGTAGTCAACAGAGTGCCGTCACAAATTAAACTGAAATGAATGTGTCAACTGATTGTTCCCATAAATAAGACCTAAAGAGAGATAGGAGATTGAGACTTTTAAAAATGAACAACTAAAATCTTTACAATTTAGCATACGTTTAAGACAACTCTTATTTTATCTCACTTCTAAATAGGCCCTGTGTATTTGCATTAGAACTGGCTTTGACTTTTAGGTATTTCTTTTTTATCATTTTTACGGATCTATGTCGTGTATAATACAGAATAGGTAATATTCTATGTATTAAATGTATTTTAAGCATTGTTTATATAGATTCATGATATTACCACATCCACTATATTATAAATTTTATAATGTATTGGACATGGTTATATGCAAATTTTTACTTTTATTATAAAATTAATCAATGGAAGGCCATCACATAATGGAAAGTATATACGTGTGTGGGGGGATTGGGGGATTGTGACAACGTACATGTGTTTAGTAGACTGGTATTTTTAAACATAATAGCTATCGACTAAAACGAAAGTAGTTCCACACTGCAGAACATTTAAGCTCTCAGTCTACATAAATCAAAATAATTTGTTATATTTTTTATAATTCTTAAAAATTGCAGATAGGAGTAAGACAACCTCATCTAAATTAGGCACGTATTTATTCCTTAGGACATACCATAATCTTTAGATATTCGAGTAAAAATGCTTGCTTTCCGCCTCTACCGGAAGTGTTAGGTGTATTGTACTCAATCAGGTAATATATAACGAACTAGTTCTTATGCCCTTTTGCTACTGTGACTAAAGGTATAATCAATATAGCGCCCTCACAAAATAAAACCAATATATAAGTGAATAAATAAATATATATATATATATATATATATATATATATATGTGTGTGTGTGTGTGTGTGTGTGTGTGTGTGTGTGTGTGTGTCTGTGTGTGTCTGTGTGTGTGTGGTGATTATGTCCATGTATATATATATATATATATATATATATATATATATATATACATATATATATATTTGCAATAGTTTTGAGTATAATGTATTCTATGAGACAATATATAAGGGCCGAATTCTTACGCCCTATTGTTACAATGAATAAAGGTGTAATCAATATTGTTACCAATTTATGAAGCGTAGCTTTCGTGGATTGAGTAGACTTTGAATTAAGACAGCAAAAATAACAACACTTTATTCGTAATGCAGGGAAAACACGAATACAGCAGCCAACACTGCGAGAACTGGCTAGCACAGGCGATAACTCTTAGCGGCAAACAATGTAGGTCTTTACCTCTACAAATTTCTCAGCTAACTGAACTTCCATCAGGATCGGCCCCCGGTATTTATATCCTCGGGAGAAACTGGAATATTCTAGAAAGTACTAGGTACAAATGGTCGCCAAGAAAGTCACCAAGTCGCCAAATTTGCGATAAATCGCTAAACTTGGCGCCAATAATTAGTCGCCAAAAATATCGCCTACGAGCCAATATCTCACCAAATACATGATTTACCTATTATAATATACAGTATACGGCAAAAATACATGACAACTTGCGAGATTCGTAACAATATAATGCCCTCTCAAAATGAAACAATAAATAAATTAGTATATAACTACATATACGTGTGTTTTTCCGGTTATCATGAGTTTTTAAAGTTTATACGGACTTTTTGATCACTCGGTATATATATTTGTGTGTGCTTGCGTGTATATTTATTATAGGTATGTGGGGGAAATTAGTGCTTCTATGAATAAATGTATAAAAAAGATCAGAAGATTAAATTTTTACAAATAACCTCTTTACCTCTTCAATACTTAACTTACGAATAAAACAATTCCTGTTTCCTCTTGCAACTAAGTTGCATTTGCATGATTCCCTTCAAACCGTCTTTGACCTTTTAGATATTCGTGTAAAAGCGCTTGTATCCCGCCTCTTCCGGCACTTTTGCGTGTGTATGTTCAAACAGATAATATATAGTGGACTTGATCTTACGGCATATCACGATAGGGAAAGTAATCGAAGGTACGCTTACGTACCATTTTGAGGTACTGAAGCCACATGTTTACTATAAGGTGATTATTATGAATTTGCGTAGCAATGAATAAAAGGTTATTTGGTAAACATTTAAACAACTAATTTAAAATTAACTTCTGTTTACTTGCTGACTTAAACACACACACACGCACAAACACATCTCTAGATACATGCATATTCATAACTATGGAATATTTAAAATCATGTTCTGGATGAAAATTATGTAATGAATTATTTATTATTATATGTTTAATATTACATTTGTTTAAAATGGAATAAAGGATTACGGGAACAGTAAGAATTCAGATTTATTTTATTTATTTTTGAAAAATCTGACTTAAATTTTACTATGTAAGTAGTAGCAGACGTATGATAATTTCCTGAAAATTCAAGGTAAAATCTTAATAATTTTGAAAGTTATTAATTAATAATTATTTAAAACAGGCATAAAACATAATGTTACATTCACATCCCATTTACATACTATGTCTTTGTTATTCCTAGGATACGTTTTAGACTTTAAAATAGAACTTAGTTGTTAACATAAGAATTTACCAAAACTATTTAATAATAGTTAGAATATCCACTTTTATGTAAATCAGTTTAAAATTTTTGATTTCATAAAGAATAGTTGTTTGCTGTTACAAGTATTCTAATTTTAACTAACTATTATTACATTGTTCCGAAGGTAATTTATCAATGTATTTTCAAGGTATATGACATTTAAAATATAACTTGAAATGTTCCGAATACTCAGATATTTTGAACTTTATTTTTTAAGTAAATTTTTCGGATTAATGTTGGTGACAAATATTTCGCTAAACTTATCGTCTATTTTACATCTTTGTCAATAGCCTTGGAACCGATTCCAAGCCACGTGGCACTCATTATTTAAATTTGTTACTATTTATTATTGTTATTATGCGTTCATTACTTAGATTTGCTACTTATGTTCCTAATGTTGTAGAGCCTAAATAAGATTATATATATATATATATATATATATATATATATATATATATATATATATATATATATATATATATATATATATATATATATATATATATATATATATATATATATATATATATATATATATATATGTATATATATATGTATATATATATATACATATGTATATATATATATATATACATATGTATATATACATATATATATATATATATATATATATATATATATATATATAATATATATATATATATATATATATATATATATATATATATATATATATATATATATATATATATATATATATATATATATGTGTGTGTGTGTGTGTGTGTGTGTGTGTGTGTGTGTGTGCGCGCGCGTGTGTGTGTGTGTCTGTGTGTTGGTGTTAATTAAACGCAAATAATTTCAGTTTACTATAAAGATATTTCACAATGATTAAATAAACCTTTATTATTTTGGAGTTCCCAAATATGAGTAAAATAACTGGAAATTATACTGAAAACAGAAGCTACCTCAATTAAGATTGTAATAATAACATTTTACATATTCCAAAGCATAAACCAATACTGAACTTTAATAATTTCCCTTAATTGTTTGAGTATATAAAAGCAAATATTCAAGATGTTGCATACAGCAACTACTTCCTATTTTGAGTCATGGAAGCTCAGTCAGCAACAGCAGCAATCTTGACACTAGAGGATTCCGGATTAGAGTTGGACAAAGTTCCGTTGTGTTCTTTACTGGCTGTTGGAGCACGTTGAAAATTGCGTTTGCAATGTCCTCCAAGTTCACAAAGAGTTTCTGTTTAGGTAGCAAGAAAGTCCGAGGAAATATTGTGTTTGGTCCTTGCTCCGGAATCGAGCCGGACAAAGTTCCGTTGTTCTCATTACTGGCTGCTGGAGCATGTTAAATGGGGTCGAGGTCTCAATGTCTTCCAAGTTAACAAAGGATTTCTGTGGAGGTAGCAGGCCAGTCCGAGGAAGTATTTTGTTTGGTTTTTGCTCCGGAATCGAGCCGGACAAAGTTCTGCTGTTCTCATTACTGGCTGCTGGAGAACGGTAAATGGGGTCGCGGTGGCAATGTCCTACAAGTTCATAAAGAATTTCTGTGGAGGTAGCAGGCTAGTCCGAGGAAGTATTTTTTTGGGGCCTTGCTCCGGAATCGAGCAGGGCAAAGTTCCGTTGTTCTCATTACTGGCTGCTGGAGTACGCTAAATGGGGTCGAGGTCGCAATATCCTCCAAGTTAACAAAGGATTTCTGTGGAGGTAGCAGGCCAGTCCGAGGAAGTATTTTGTTTGGTTTTTGCTCCGGAATCGAGCCGGACAAAGTTCTGCTGTTCTCATTACTGGCTGCTGGAGAACGGTAAATGGGGTCGCGGTGGCAATGTCCTCCAAGTTCACAAAAGATTTCTGTGGATTTAGCAGGCCAGTCTGAGGAAATATTTTGTTTGGTCCTTGCTCCGGAATCGAGCCGGACAAAGTTCCGTTGTTCTCATTACTAGATGCTGGAGCACGCTAAATGGGGTCGACGTCGCAATATCCTCCAAGTTCACAAAGAATTTCTGTGGAGGTAGCAGGCCAGTCCGAGGAAGTATTTTGTTTGGTCCTTGCTCCGGAATCGAGCCGGACAAAGTTCCGTTGTTCTCATTACTGGCTACTGGAGCACGTTAAATGGAGTCGCGGTCGAAATGTCCTCCGAGTTCACAAAGAATTTCTATGGAGGTAGCAGGACAGTCCTAGAAATTATTTTGTTTTTTCTCTATTTCTAAACTAGGAGTATCCACTAGAGGCTTAGTGGGACTGTAGCCTCCAGTGAAGCTACGTATTGTTCTTTTCCTTGGACTAGTCACATAATATGAAACGACCTGGTGATAGTCTTACACCGTAGATGCTTAACAACTTCATAGTTACGATTGATTAAACTAGTCATCAGTTATTACATAAAAATAAACAATTCAAATGTTTCTTTTCAATCCTATTTAAGCACTGAATTAATGTCAATTCAATATACGTAGCAATGAGATAATTTGCCTTAATTACTTGAGTACAGGAAATCAGATAGGCAAGATATTACATAAGCAATACTACATTTTGGATTTGCAGAATTACTTAATTTATTCATTAATTGCTGTATATTATTCAACAATGAAAAAATGCCCTTCAAAACAAATTGCAATCAATACAAGAACAACCTTATATATGTTTACAGAAATAAGTTACCTCGGATTCTTGAGTGCATGAAATTTGCACGATATTGAGTGTACTACATAGATTTTATTTTTTCTTATATAATTGGTTAATTTATTGATCTACTACCATCTACTAATGAAGGTTGAAAAATAATTCTCTCAAAACATATTGTAATCAATGAATGAACTCCAATTCAATAACTCGGTTTCTTTTTTATTAAAATGATACTCTTAATTTTTTTCACGATGGTGAAGCTAAAATTCCCTCAAGAGGATATGCATTTGATTATTTGGGAAAAGAAAGAAAGAAAAAATATACTAAACGAAAAAAAAATTCTGTGCAGTCTTTAATCCAGAACATTTGTAAACTCAAAGTAAGTTTCATGTCATTAAATAAACGTTTCTTTCTTTTTGTTATAGAGGATCGATTTTCACGCTGAAAAAAAAATTGTCAAGGAATCTTCTCGCCAAAAACCTTTAAAATGTTTTTCCCCCTTCGTTATTGTACATTCTAGAATAAAGTAATGCGGGACATTGATTTCGCGAGAGATTAATGTTAGAGAATTAATTTATTAAACGCTGCGTACTTTTAATTAAAAATGGGATTATTGTTTACGCGAAGCCGTTTGGGTGTCATACAATTTTGAATGTGATGAATTAGTAGGGAGAGAAAACGTTGCGAATGTTGTATTTTTCATTAATTAAAAAGTCCAATTGTCATTATCTGTCTGAATAATTTAAGATATGATCAGGTTTTAAATTCTGTTAGAGGGTAGAATTTTTCAAAACTATGTTATTTGTTTATTTTAAAGGTCACAAATTTTGAATTAACAAATGCTTTTTTTAATTTTTTTTATTTTTAGAATAACAAAGTTGTGGCGTAATTAACTAAATAAATAAATATACCTTCTATTTTAGTTAAAATATTTGTATTATTGCTTTTGCAAAGCCATTTAGTTGTATTAATTGGAATGAATAATGTGAACAGAAATTGGCGATATTTTTATACTGCATTTATATCTTTCTCTGAAGAAAATAAAGTGTTTTTTTTTATTCATCCAAAAATCATTTTGTTCGGTTTGGATTAGTGGATTATGCTCTCCAATTTTTGAAACAGGAGGGCAAATGAGACCAGTAATTACTAATTAACCCCTTAATGCAAATATTATAAAAAAAAAGCCCGGTCCAAAAAAAATCAATATTTTAATGTAAAAAACACAATTTAGAACGTTGTCCTGCCAAGAAAATTACAAAAAATACAAAAATAATCAAAATTTTTATTGAAATTTTGGATTTTGATAACATTTTAGAAAATAGTTGAATATTGTAATATTACACGTATATCGACTTTTTCATCTCTCTTTTCGAATTCCCATTTCAGAATAAACATTATTATCAGTAAAAATTATCTCGAATTATCTCGAGTGTGCACAGTTTGGCAAGTTTAGCTCGCTTGAGTTAACTCGCACGTTAAGGCGTTAAAACCGATTCCGAAAGTCTTCTTACATCCATACCACAGCGGGATGCAAATCCACGAACTCCTAAATCGAAGATGAGAGCTCTAAGCTCTGATCGACACATCCGGGAATGAGTTTCTCTCTAGATTCGAATGTTCATTTATACGTATGTACGTAGTCACGCATCTAGCATAATTAAAAACAATCATTCGACATAGTATAATGAATTTCTGTATTTAGGACGGACGTTACACACATTCCATGTGAACCAAGAAAGTTATTTGCAGACAAGTCCAAGGGCTAGTGGGGAAAAGATGCCTTAATTATACTTTATCAATAGTTAATTTAAGACGAAGTGCAAACAGAAAAGTAACATACAGAACAAGCAGAACAACAAACAGAAAAGTAATATACTCTAAAATTAATGTTTAAAATGTTTGAAAATAAATGTTGGGACTGCAGTAACCCACATTCCATGCCAAGAAGAAGGTTTTTAGCATCCAAGGCCAAGACTGAGTAGGAAAATACTATATCCACCATACATTATTACATAATAATTCAAACTACATTGACACAACAGTATACAATCATATTAGCAATATAGTAGATAAATACATATAAACTTTATATATACATTTTCTTATTTTTAAATATAAACATTTTAATGACAACATTTAATAACCAAAATTACTCTACATGTTTATAAATCTATTAAAATGTATTATCTTTCTTTAACATAAAAGCATTTTACTTACAAAAAAATAATAAATAAGTTTTAAAAAATAAATAAATGAATAAAAATAGAAAAAAGAATAATAAATGAAAACTGGAACAAAGTTAATTATAAATTTCGTTTATTTTCTTTAATTCATAACGACTATTGTCAATATGTTTTACAGGAATGTTGTAACACCAAGTTTCCAGCTCTCTTTCTAGTTTCTATCTACATGCAATTTAATTAAAATTTTCGCAATAACCGATGATAACGATACCGGACATAGCTCAAAAAACGTTTAATCGTAGAATGTTTTATCCCTCTATTTAGAATTGTTGTACCATCTACTTACGTTCTTTATTATTCATTACAATAAATTCATTAGAATGATTATGACGAGAAATGTAAATTTATTAATCAAAGTTTGTACATTTCATTTATAAAGTACGTTTAACCCTTTGACTGCTCATTCCGCGATTTCCACGGGCAATTCAATGGTAGCAAAATTTGCTCATCCCGCGATTTTCGCGGGAATGTGTTTTTCTTTCTTTATTAAGAAGCACCTTCCGCCTTTTCACCGTTTAACTAATGGAATATATTATATACAGTATTAGACATTTAATTTGGTAATTAATAGAATCACATGACTAGAACTATAGTCATATTATATAATAGAATTATAGATAGTATCTTATAAATAGAAATTAACTGTGTTTCAATTGATATTTATTAAAAAATAATTTTTTTATGTGATAACTTCTGAAATTAGCTTTCCTGAAAGCTTAGTTTCTCCTGATAAAAGTCACTATAAAAAATCTTTTCTAGAAAAAAAATTATATTTCAATTCTCCAGTTTATATATATATATATATATATATATATATATATATATTATATATATATATATATATATATATATATATATATATATATATATATATATATATATATATATATATATATATAAATATATATATAATATATATATATATATAATATATATATAATATATATATATATATATATAATATATATATAATATATATATATAATATATATTTATATCATATATTTATATATATATATATATATATATATATATATATACTTAATATATTCAACAAAATTGCGCAATTTTTAAATGTCGGTTTACAAATTGAGCAATCAGCGGGTTAATCGTAGAATGTTTTACACTTCTATTTAGAACTGTTGAATCATCTACTTCCGATCGTTATTATTCATTACAATAAATTTATAAAAATGAATATGAAGAGAAATGTAAATTTATTAATCAAAGATTGTACATTTTATTTATAAAGTACGTTTAATCGTTGAAAGTTTTCAACTTCTATTTAGGGTTGATGTACCATCTAGTTGCGTTCTATATTTTTCATTACAATAAGTTCATTAGAATCATTATGACGAGTAATGTAAATTTATTAATCAAAGTTTGTATATTTTATTTATAAAGTATAGAGTTAGCCTTTATAATCTATTTTCTTCATGAGTGATGATTGTTTAGAGTATATTGTTTAATTTCTTTGTTTTTTTATCTCGGAATGTTTCAAGTGATTTATTCATAACTCATTCTATGAATAATATCTGGTCTTGTCTAATCCATGTTAACTCTATCAGGCATAGCTCAACGTTTAGTCGTAGAATGTTTAATGCTTCTATTTAGGGTTGTTGTACCATCTACTTGTGCTCATTATTATTCATTACACTAATTCATTATAATCATTATAAAGAATAATGTAAATTTATTAATCAAAGTTTTGTACATTTTATTTATAAAGTATATAGAGTTATCATTTATAATCTATTTTTTTTTGAGAATGTTATTTAGCATATACTTTATTTTATTTTTTTTTATCTAGTAAAGTTTCAAGTGATTTATTTATAATTCATTCTAAGAAAAATGTCTTGTCCTGTCTAATCGATATTAATGCTACCACTTATAGCGCAAAAATGTTTAGCCTAAGAATGTTCAATATTTCTATTTACAGTTGTTGTACCATCTTCTTGAGCTATTTATTATTCATTAAAAAAATGCATTACAATCTGTATAACTAATAATATAAATTTATTAATCAAAGTTTGTAAAGTTTATTTATAAAGTATATATAGTTAGCCTTTATAATCTATTTTCTTTAGAATGATTATTATTGAGAGTATATTAATATTCTTTTTGGTTTTGGTTTTTTTTTATCTAAGAACGTATCAAGTGATTTATTCATAATTCATTCTAAGAATAATGTCTTGTGATTCACTCATTATCTAATATTTATATGAGAGATTAATTTATCATCTAATAATGAGTCATTACTGATGACAGTTTCATTCAAGTATGATACTAGTAATTCACTCATTCCGATTTAGTATAACAAGTACTATTGATACTGAGTAAATATCATTTTTAAAAAATATTTATAACAATAGATTAATTTAATTTTTTTATAAACAAAGGATGTCTTTAATATCAATCAATGTTTTGGGCAATGTATATTTTTCTAAAATACTCTATACAATAACAAATAATTTGCTTGTTATATTTTGAAGACTTTCCAATAAATTTTATCGATATTAAGACACTAGCTTTTACATTACTGTATACCAGTCTCAATTTTACGTATCATTTTTCGCTTAGAGTAATAAAAGGACAGCATTTATTTTTCATACTTAAATAGTAATATTAATTTTAGAATAATTATAATGAACTTATGCTTCATACAAAAAATCTACTATTTATGTAATATTTGTTACAGCAATATAGATTTGAAAATAAAAGGCACTTCGATAAACTTTATGTTTTAATACACGAAAAATATAAATAAATGAACATTTATTTATTTATTTATTTTTTAAAATTTAACAGAAATGAGCTTAATCAAAATAATAATTAGAATATTTTGTAACTGAAATCTATTCTACGTACAAATATTTCATTTATTAAACATGATAAAGTTTTCTTTACTTATTTAATACACAAGTAAATGCATATTAAATTAATAGACGGATATTAAATATCATTGTTATGGAGATAGACATAAATTAATTTCGAGCACCAGTGGCCTTTCATGTAATGTCTTTAAACATCCAATTATACTATCTATAATTAGACGTAGTCTCGCTAACTCTTGAACGATTCGGCAGCTGACGTGGTGAATTGTCCAAAAACGTGGAAATTTCCCATTGTGAACTATATAAAGTAAGGCTTATTACCTAAGCTTCTAAAAAAGTAAATGTAAAAGTGATGAATAGATAAAGATGAAAATGATTTCAAAATATAGAAAATATGCAAATTAAGTTTTAACGAAACTTTCGATAGATTTTTAAATAATATTATTCAATTTTATTCAGAATAAGTGTCGAGTTTTCTTATGCATTTTATTAACTTGCTACAGCAAATATCATGTAACGAATGTTACGTATTTATAAAAAACAAGGAAAAAACAATATTTGTACTCAAGGTTAGCAAGAAATAACTTCCCAACTTCTGAGGACTGTAGAATACGTTAAATTCATACAAATGAGATACAATTTCAACTATAGATAATTCAAATGATGTGCTAGACATTTATGACATAAAATGTTAGTACGAAGTTCCGCTTATAGGTGGCGCTGGGATATACATTAACACATTTTTAATACTTATAAAGGCTAAAAATATTAAAAAGTTACATTAAAAATGGTCAATATGTGTCACGATCTCGAGCATGATTCAGCTGTTTTCAGTTTTCCGCGATTGGCAACATAGAAATAAATATAGTTGAAAACAAAATGGAGTGGACATTGTCGACGAAGATGTTGAATACAATTATTTTTGAAGAATAAAAGCCTGGAGAATAGAAATTGACCCCAAGTTCTAGGTTAAGACTTCAAAATAAATAAATAAATAAATAAATAAATATATATATATATATATATATATATATATATATATATATATATATATATATATATATGTGTGTGTGTGTGTGTGTGTGTGTGTGTACGTCATGTAAATAAACTATTCAAAATGTTCTCCCGCAGACTGTTTCATTTAGAGAATAGAACAATAGGTTATCCTTATTGTTTAATAATATTCTGTAATCCCAGAACCGTATTCTCCTCAGAGGTTCAGAATGATAGGCAAAATATGACTGACATATTATGAAGAACATGGCGTCGAATGTTGTCCTTTAGATCTGGTACAGATGCTGGAATTTGACGATAGATCGTGTCCTTTTTCTTGCAACGAAGGCATGGTGTGTAGACACGATCTTAATAATGCTCCACTTAACTGAAACAAACTAAATAAATACCATGTGTGTTCTAGCGCCACCTGTAGGTAAATATACCTATAGGTTAAATTAAAAAATTTTATTTAATAAATTTGACGATAGATCTTGTCCTTTTTCTTGCAACGAAGACATAGTGTGTAGACGAGATCTTAATAATGCTCCACTTAACTTAATGAAACTAAATAAATACCATGTGTGTTATAGCGCCACCTATAGGTGAATATTTGAATTAAAAAATTTTATTTAATAAATGTCAAGCGCATCATTTGAATTATCAGTAGTTCAAATTATATCATAATCGGTCCAAAAGAATGTTCTAGAGTTCTCAGAAGAAGGTAACTTATTTCTTGTTAATCCTGTAAATATAAATAAAAAATAATGCGTCATTAAGATAAATAATCTCGAGAATAAAGAAAACTGAAATAGACGAGAGGTTTGAGCATATTTTTTATTTAATAAATGTCAAGCCCATCTTTTGAATTATCTAGCTCCAATTATATCTCATTTGGTCCTACAGAACATATTGTAGAGTTCTCAAAAGAAGGGAACTGATTTCTTGCTAACACTGTAAATATAAATAAAAAATAATGCGTAATTAAGATAAATAATCTCGAGAATAAATGAAACGTATATAGACGGAAGCTTTGAACACGATTTAATTAATTCTATAAAACAGAATAGCAACATTCGGTTATAAATTTTAATAGGCTGAAATAAAGGCGAAAAAGTTAAATCAAAAATAAAAATAAGAAAATGTTTGCATTAAAAAAATTGGCTGCTCAAAATTTAAAGAAAAATACTTAAAATAAAACAAACATTTCGAGATTATTTGAAACAACTAAATTTGGAGTAGGAAAATAATATCTCGAAATTCCTCTAGAGAAAAAATATTGCTAAATTAATGAACCGTATTTATTATATGCTTTTTGGATATATTTACTCAATTTTTAGTTAACCCTTTAACAGTTTCATTTTTTTTTACAGAATTCAGGCAAAAAATGTCACATTTTTTATTGCATTTTTTTTTATCATTTTACATTTTTAAGTAAAGATACGTTATTAAAATTAACATTTCTAATATTTTTAAGCATTTATTACAACTTTTCTTTTTCTATGAAAGCCTCATAGAACTGAAGTTTACCTTTAGTCTCATCGATATCCAACTTAATTTTTGGAATTCCAATGAAAGCAAATCTCGAAGGCGGATCCGAAGGATTATCACAATTAATTTAAAATAATTGTATTGCTTGACTGATTCCATATGTACTACTATCAGAGTCACTACTATCCAGGTCATCTAGTAAACTTTCGCTACTATCATTTACAGATAATTCAGTTTCTGATTCCGAGTCACAGTTCGAATCACAAGAAATTAGCTCCATACGCTCTGAATTATCCATTATTTAAAAGTAAAATTATATTATTCAACTCTTACATCAATAAAATTATCAGGAGGTTAGTAAAATATAACCAGAAAGCTATACACTGAAAGATAACAATTCGTCTTCTGATACAAAACATGCGAAAAAACCCGCGCTTTTGAACCAATCAGAGTAGAAAATACAATAAACTGCAAACTATCATTTACTGGACGAATGATTGGTTACTAAAATTGAAAAAATACAGCCGAAACAGTGCAAGTGAAAGAGAAATCAGATTGCCTGTACGCCGTACGGGCAAATCAGTAAAGGCCCGAAAGCTGTCCCGTATGGTGTACGGGCAAAACAGGGAAGGGGTTAATTTATACTTATCTTTTTTCATCTTTTTTATTAAGGAAAAGGTCTTAATTTTATTGTATATGTTCTTCAAGGCTTCATCTTAAAATCTCTATCTTAAACTAATTTGATCTTAAATGACTTTATCTTTAAAAAATTTTCCCATATTTATAATTCCCCCATAACTTAAGAAGCATACCAGTAAAGACTCAAATACCATTCACCACTGGGGATACGACTTACAGTGAAAGCTCCCCAAACATCCTAATCTACTTCACTTTTTCACAGGAAATATGGTGATTATGGGTATTTTCATATTTCATGTCATTTTATTTTATATCCATAAAAAAATTACATATTGAAGTATAAAATACATCAAATGTGTCCCAAACTGCTATAATTGATTTTACTCGCTTTTTTACATTTAGGCAGGTCTTATTTAAATTTTTTTTTTTTTTGCCGCCTCCTTAAATTTAAAATGAGCTTTTCAATGACTTTAAACGCAACACTTAGCTAGCAATTGGCCATAATTTACCCAACCGAAATGGAATCTGCCTTTTACGTAATCGGACAGACACCTAACCCCCTCGT
Organism: Pardosa pseudoannulata; assembly: GCA_032207245.1. Taxonomy (NCBI): domain Eukaryota; kingdom Metazoa; phylum Arthropoda; class Arachnida; order Araneae; family Lycosidae; genus Pardosa; species Pardosa pseudoannulata. Next base: position 72,438,441 of record CM063501.1, read on the forward strand.
GTCTGCATAGATCGAGACATAAAGTAACGTTTCATGAATTCCTTTGCAAAAAGTGGCAGTTAATTTAAATTTTCATAACCATTAGTTTAGTATACAAAACGGATATTGACTCATTAAGAAAGCTCCAGGAACATTAAAAATCCATACTATGTCTGCTCTTAATGACCTCCTATTTAATAATCGTTAATTTATGGAAACCACGAATTTATGAAACTCATTAACTTAATAGTAAGCCTTGGTGGAAGGGAATGATGATAATTTTTTTCACCTATCCTAATTAAGGTTTTGATTAAAACTTATGGCGTTATTGATTTGCCATTGAGGACGGCCCTACTGAAAGAATTGGACATCTTAATGGGCCTTTCCTAAAATTTTATTAGACATTAGCGTCCAATTAAGGAAGGGAAGAAAATAAGGTTTATGGGGGAGGGGACAGAGAAGAAATAATAAATTGACATTATCTGCATTTTCCTCGAAAGAAATGTATGGTAATAGAGGACCATCAACGGTGACATATCTCTAGTGAATGGCTGTAAATAAACTTAGAATTTCAAGACTTGCATGCAGTGGTATTAAGTGTCTTGTGTGTTATCTAATGAAGTACAGATCCTACTTTACCTTTGGGTAAAAAGAAAAGCATTTTATTCGTATTGCTGAACGATTGGCATTAAAAAGCATTTGTGTATTTATTAACTTAGGGTTAATAATGCTTAAACTTATGTAGCAAACTACTGCATTTTACTTGAATGAAACGTCTAGTAATAGAGGACCATCAACGGCATCATATCTTTAGTGAATTGCTGTAAATAAACTTAGAATTTGAAGACTTGCAAGTGGTATTAAGTGACATGTGTGTTATCTAATGAAGTAAAGGCAGGACTCTACCTTTAATTACAATTAACGAAGGGAAGAAAGTAATGTTTATGGAGAAAGGGACAGAGAAGAAATAATAAATTGACATTATCTGCATTTTCCTTGAAAGAAATGTCTAGTAATAGAGGACCGTCAACGGTGACATATCTCTAGTGAATGACTGTAAATAAACTTAGAATTCGAAGACTTGCATAGAACTGGTATTAAGTGTCTTGTGTGTTATCTAATGAAGTACAGATCGTACTTTACCTTTGGGTAAAAAGAAAAGTATTTTATTCGTATTGCTGAACGGTTGGAATTAAAAAGCATTTGTGTATTTATTAACTTAGAGTTAATAATGCTTAAAATCATGTAGCAAACTACTGCATTTTCCTTCAAAGAAACGTCTAGTAATAAAGGACGATCAACGGGGACATATCCTTAGTGAATGGCTGTAAATAAACTTAGAATTTGAAGACTTGTCTACAAGTATTAAGTGACATGTGTATTATCTAATGAAGTACAGACAGGACTCTACATTTAAGTCCAATTAAGGAAAGGAAGAAAATAAGGTTTATGGTTGAAGGGACAGAGAAGAAATAATAAATTGACATTATCTGCATTTTCCTGAAAGAAATGTATGTTCATACAGGACCATCAACAGTGAAATATCTCTAGTGAATGGCTGTAAACAAAAATTAAAATTTGAAGACTTGCATACAAGTGGTATTAAGTGACATGTGTGTTAGCAAATGAAGTACAGATCGGACTTTACCTTTAAGTAAGAAGAAAAACATTTTATTCGTATTGCTGAAAGATTGGCATTAAAAAGGATATTGCATATTTATTAACTTAGAGTTAATAATGCATAAAATTATGTAGCATTGTACACATGTATTGAATCATATCTAACTAAATTGCATTAAATACTTATGAAAAGTTAGTTTTAAAAATTGATTAATTATTTTTATTGTACACATGTATTGAATTACAGCTGACTAAATTATATTAAATTCTTATACAAAGTTAGGATTAAAAAATGTTAATTATTTTATTTTTAATTTTTTGGAAGTTGATTTTTCATAGAATTTTAGACAATGTTTAACAAATAATCGTAATAAACATTATATAAATTTGTGTATTCAATTTATTTTACACTATTTTTGATTACTGAAACTTGATTTCAATTTATATAAAATCTAAAATGGAATAATGATAGAAAGTCTACATATTACATGACAACATTTTCTCTACCTTAAATGTCTAATCAATATACTCAAAAATATAAACGAAAAATCATTTTTGAACTATATTTTTTTAAGATGATTGATATAGTTAAACTTTCATGTTTTCATGAATAATTTGTAGTGTACACCTTTCGTTTAACAGTACATTGTAAATATAATATAAAATACGATTTATAATAAGGACTTTATAACTAAAACATGCTTATGTTCAATGAGTTACGTTCAATGAGTTATGTTCAATGAGTATGGTTTTCGTAATTGAATGCGTAAAGAAAAAACAACTAAGGTCAAAAGCTAGGATTCCGTGTAAGAACGTTTACACAGTTGTAATGAAAAAGCATTATATAACAATATACACATTTTAAAAGGAAAGGTGATATGAAAATATCAGAAATGAAATATAAATATAAAAGTTAAGGGAAGAAAATAAAGTTTATAGGAGAGGTGACAGAGATAAAAAAATAATAAATTGACATTATCTGCATTTTCCTTGAAAGAAACGTCTAGTAATTGAGGACCATCAACTGTGACATATCTATAGTGAAAGGCTGTAAATAGACTTAGAATTGGAAGAGTTGCATACGAGTGGTAGCAAGTGACATGTGTGTTATCTAATGAAATACTGATTTAATTTTACCTTTGAGTAAAAAGAAAACATTTTAGTCGTATTGCGGAAGGGTTGGCATTAAAAAAATGCTTATTTATTAACTTAATAATGCATAAAATTATGTATCATTCTACACAAGTACTGAATTAAATCTGACTAAATCACATCAAATTCTCATAAAATGTTTTTAAAAATGATTAATTATTTTTATTTAAAAATCTTTTTTCACAGACTTTTAGACAATGTTCAACAAATAATCGTTATATAAATATGTGTATTCAATTTATTTTACACTATTTTTAATTACTGAAACCTGATTTCAACTTATATAAAAGCCAAAATGAAATAATGATAGAAATGGAATTTAGAGACCTGAAAAAATTTCTCTACTTTAACTAGCTAATCAGTAGACTAAAAATTGAGAAAAAATCCTTTTTGAACTGTATCCTTTTTACCTTGATTGATCTAGCTAAACTTAAGTTTGTATTTGGTTTCATCTATAAAATAATTTAGAAAGTTGTAACGGCGACTGTTCACTTAACAGTAGATTGTAAATATAGTTTAAAATTCGATTTATAATTAGGATTTCATAACTAAAACATGCGTAAATACAATGAATTACGAAACATATTTTTCGTAATTCAATACATAAAGTAAAACAATTAACCATTTAACGGGCAGTGGTTTCAAAGCAAAACCACTTATTAATACTTTTTCTCTTCTTTTTAAAAATAACCGGAAGATTTTTTTCACATTTTCTGTGTTATTGTCTCTTTGATGTAGTAATAGATAATAGAAAAGTCTCGAATTTGATGTTTCTCCTTAGGACTTCTAATAAAATCATCTACCCAAAAGAACAATGAAAAACTGTGTAGTTATCTATTTCTTACATCATTTTGATGATAATTATATATTGTTCTTCCGATATAATTAATTTAAAAAAACTTTTATTTTCATGATGTAAATGGGAAAGATTTCACAGTTATCTCCCTTAAAAAAAATCCAACCTCCCAACGGAATGTAAAATTTGTTTTCATATGGTTCCTATTTATAAATTTTACAGAGAACGTTTATAACCTAATTCTGTTAAATCTGAAAGAATTTTTATTCGTGACCTTTAAAGGGTTAAGGACAAAAGCTAGGATTCCGTATAAGAACATTTACACAGTTGTAATGAAAAACCATTACATAAAAAATACACATTTTAAAAGGTAAGGCAATATTAAAATATCAGAAATTGAATATAAATAGGAAAGTTTTGATCATTAGACTTGTCGTAAACTTCCATAATGAAGTTTAATTTCTGAAATGTAATTTTTTAATGATTTATAATAAAAAAATCTATATTAAAAGATCTCTTTTAAAACTCAAAAGAAAAGTTTATTACTGAATGAAATTTAGAAATCATATTACAGACAAAATTACAATGTCACAATCAGAGACAAATATAAGAAATATGTAGGGAAATTAGTACATAAAGGTTGCTTAAATTGATTAGTACTTAGAAATACTGAAACATCGATATAAAAGTTAAAACGAGAAATTATTTTCTGCATGCAAACTACGAAACCCTGCCATTCCTATTTGGTCATAAAGAAAAATTCGCCTCATCCTGTCAAATCGAAAGATCGTGACAAAAGTGTAGTCTCACAATAGTTTCTGATTCGCCCGAACAAATTAATTGTGACACATACAGATGTCCCTCTCTGGTGTGTTGTCTGCTGACTTGTGACGCTAAACCTCTAGGTGGTTTCTGTTCACCCTTCCATCCGGAAACACAAATTGATTTGGCTGAGCGAGAGAGAGGAAACAATATTCTGTGTGTTTCTGTCTCCCCGTATGTGTGTGTGTATGCGGAATATTTTTTGTTGTCCGACTTATTTACTGTTCCTGGCAGTTTTTTTTCCTTCTCGGTGAATAGTTTCTCCATAAATCATGCTTCGGGAAAATTCATAACGGATATTTCTTTTTTCGGAGAAGACTTTGCGGATTTCTTTCCTTTTTCTGCTAAGAGACTGAATTTCGACGACGGCTTTTAAGGTTGATTTTTTTTTCTTTTCCAATCCTAATAGTTGGTTTAAATGGCAATAGATCTATTGCTTTCTTTCTTATATTTTATTTTATTTGGGAATTGTGGGTTCTTTGTGATAAAAGATATCATCAAGAAATGTGACGTTTTATAGAATAACGTTCTTCTATAAAACAGTAGAATTGATGAAAATTGATGAAAATATCGGAAACAAATATAAGTTCATATTTAAATTTGACGTATTAAAAATACTGTGAATAAACACCATATAGAAATGCATGCTAAAACAGAAGCTAAAGCTAAAGTACTTTGAGGTGTTTTATATATTATTTAATATAATTTTATCTTTAAACTTTGATTTCTGAAAACTGTGACATTTAATCAATTTTGCGTTATTTATTAAAGTAATACCTCTAAATATTTACAATTAAATTCTCACAGTTCACATAAATGGATTATATTTAAGAACTAACCTGCTACAATATTTATAGAGTAAAATAATTCATAATTGTACATTAGTTTAAAAATAGTATGGATTTAAAAAAATAATCAGTTTTGTTTTTAATCAACCTTCTTCAAAATTTATTATGTGTTTAGTAAGATACGTGCGTAATTATAGTTAAAATATCAACGTAATATATTACTTAGGTTATAAACAATTGAATATGAATTATTAAAGAAGTAATTTGATTAGAAATGTTCCACGAACATTCATTTTATACTTAAGAAGGATATTTTAATATTGGGATACACTAAAGCCTTTGCAATAAAATTAGTTTATAATAAAAATTAGTAGAAAAATTCGTAGAAACAAAAGTATATTAGTAATAAAATATTACTATATATTTTATTTAAATAGTCTATTTTTGATTCATCATAAAATAACTTGTTATATTTTTGGACTATGAATTGTCTTGATTATTTTTAAATATCTATATCTATCTATCTATCTATCTATACATACATATATATATATATATATATATATATATATATATACATAAAACAGGAGCTAAAGCTAAAGAACTGTGAGATGTTTTATGTGTTATATAACATAATTTTATTTTTACATTTTGATTTCTGAATACTGACATTTAAATGATTTTGTGTAATTTATTAAATTAATACCCTTGAATATTTACAGTTAAATTCTCACAGTTCATATAAGTGGATTATATTTAAGACCTAACTTACTATATTTTTTTATCGAGTAAAATAATTCAGAATTTTAAATACTTTAAAAGTAGTATGGATTTAAAAAAATAATCAATTTTGTTTTTAATCATCCTTCTTCAAAATTTATTATGTGTTTAGTGAAATACGAGCTTAAATATAATTAAAATATCAACGTAATATTTTACTTACCTTATAAACAATTGAATATATGTTATTAAAGAAGTAACTTTATTAGAAATGTTCCTTGAATATTTATTTTATACTTAACACGGTTTTTTTAATATTAGGATACCCTAAAGCTTTTGCAATAAAATTAGTTTATGATAAACTATATTAATAATAAAATTTGCTATATTTTTATTTAAAATATCGATAAAAGATGCATTAGGGAACTTGCACTTTTTTAACTTAAAATGCAGAGAGAAATTCAAGAAATAACAAAGAGATCGGTTCTCTTTCTGCAAAATAAATATTTCAAATGATACTATCTCTAAAATTTCACATTATGGTTCAGAATTCTTGTGTTCAATTTTGTGAAAAAGGGTTCATTTTAATCATGCTAAATAAGCTTCATTTATATAAAAAAGTCTATAATTATTTATGTTTGCTGTTTGCAGAAATAAAGTTTAGCCACAGCTTGAAAGAAAGATAAATTATTGTATTACAATAGTTTCATAGTCAACTGTGTAGCACACCTTACATTAAGGTTTTTATTAAAAAAATTAAAAATGAACACAAATTTCAGAGATTTATAAATTTGTCATTTAGTATGATTAATGATAAACTGAAAACGGACTTTTCACAAATTACATTCTTGTTTCTTTAAACATCAGCTATTTAAAGATAACTTTTCTTATTAACCATTCAAGATCATTTTGAGGTAGCACACTTCTTAATATACCTCACTAACTATATGATAAACTTAAAGTATGTAAAATAGGCAAATCAATTGCAAATATAAACATTAATATTTTATGAAAGTTTCATATCATTCAAATTTTGTTTGGTACAACAACAACCCCGTGTTTTTTTTAATTTTGGGTTGATGTCATAATTTCACTGATAACTTTTTTTCACTGAAAACTATGGGCAAGGAAAGAAAAATTCTCGAAACATTTGATTTTAGGTATTTGCCATATTATTACAGAGAAAGCAGTTTTTAAGACAAATTACGTTTTATACATCTTACTTTTATTTATTACTTAGGTGCAAAATATGTGGATGCGTACATACATGTATTATGAAATATCATACACTCCTACATATATATATATATATATATATATATATATATATATATATATATATATATGTATACATATATATATATATATATATATATATATATATATATATATACATTTATATATATATATATGTATGTATATAAATACATATATATATATATATATATATGTATACATATATATATATATATATATATATATATATATATATAATATATATATATATATATATATATATATATATATATATATATATATATAAATATATATACATATATATATATATATGTATATATATACATATGTATATATATATATACATATATATGTATATATATATATATATATATATATATATATATATATATATATATATATATATATATATATATATATATATATATATATATATATATATATAATATATATATATATATATATATATATATATATATATATATATATATATATATATATATATATATATATATATATATATATATATATATATATATATATATATATATATATATATATATATATATATATATATATACACTCGAAAAAGGAGTATATTACCTGAAGCTTGCTAAGAAATAGTGTTCTAGTCTACGGAAAAAAATAGCGTTCCAAGGTTCAATATATTTTTCCTATTGCAAGTGCTTAAAAATTCAATGGTAAGATATTGGAAAATAAATTCGTGGGCGATTAAATCGATTTACGTGGAATTTCGTAACAGGGTTCAGAAAATTTTTTTCGGTAAAATAAACTATTTATAAGGAGGTTTATTTAACAGGTTTGGCTCAGTAATATTGAAAATCGTTTACGATGTAAAATTTTTTGCCTATTTCTACATAGCTTGAGAATAGTTTTAGAAGATTAAACTCGTATTGTAAATATTGAAGTCTATTATTTTTCGGATTTAATATAGGAATTAAAATTTCTAAATAAAAAAATTGCAGAATAAAAACTGGTAGGTGTAAAATACACTTTCTAAAAAAATCTTACAAACAATTTTTAGTGAGTTCAAAAATAATTGAAAAATAATAGCCGGCGAGTTTATTGTATTCTAATATATTAAGAAATGTAAAAATATTATCATGTCTATTCACTTTTAAGGTTTGGTTTGGTTTAAAGTGCTACGGTCTACTTTTTTGCAACACGTATGCTAATGAGACCGGGACCTACAGCTTAAAGCCGATTCCGAATTGCTACGAACATCTATGCCACGGTGGGATTCGAACCCACGAACTTCGGTACCGAAGGCCAGCACTCTAACTACTCGGACATCGTTAGGCATTCACTTTTAAGGGGAAAATGCAATGAAACGATTGATAAATTTAATAGACTTTTTAAAGTTTAAATATTTTATGAATGTCCACAATAATCCAAAGTAGGATAAGTTTATATTTAATTTGTTAATGATATCACTGGTATAGCTCTATCCTTCTTATATTTTACTATATGAAAATAGTTATATCAAAAATCTTGCAGAGGAAGAAAGGAATTAGGAACATACTAAAATGAGCCATTTCCTAACCTTTGGTTTGGCTTTTTTGGTTTTCGTTTTGGAGCTCTACGGCCTATTGTTTTGCACACGAGGGTTAATGAGACCGGGACCTACTGCTTAAAGCCAATTCCGAACGGCTGCGAACATCCATGACATACTCGGATTCGAACCCACGAACTCCGGTACCGACGATCACAGCCCTAACCAATCGGCCAGCGTCCGGCTTCCTAACCTTTGAGTACTCACAGAAGGTATGACATACCCGTCGCCTCAATTTCTTTAATCATCTCTTTAATTACATTTTCAGTCTGGGTAGCCGAGCGATAGCCGAATGTTTTGGTTGCTGATCTTCGGTACCCGAGTTCTTGGGATCGAATTCCATCAAGGTATGTATGGTTTTAGCTCTTCAAAATGGGTTTTATGTACTGAGTCCAGGGTCTCATTATCGCTCTTGCTGCAAAACAGTAGACATAAGCGCTCCAAACCAAACCATAAAAGGATAACTCACACGGAGTCTTATTTTAAGGTCGTAGACATTGATAAGTTAGATATGCTCAAAAAATCTATGAACACATATTTTGGAATAGCCTTGGACGGGTCTGCCATACCCTGATAGCGATTCTATTACATTTTTGAGAAAGGAAGAAAAAGTTTTGATCACTTTGTCATAACGCCTTATTGTAGTTACAATGAAGAAATGTTATATTTCAAAAATGTGTAGGATACTGCTCCTTCTGGTGAAGAAATACTCAAGAAAGAAGATTAATAACAAGATAGTGAGGGATTGGATAATAATTACGACTAAACGTAATTCAATTTTAAAGAAGAAACTGAAAATGTCGACTCAAATAAAAATGATCTAATTTTCAAAGGGACAATATATTTAAACTTAACGAAGAAGATATATAGCCTAATGGTAGGGCTTTAAATATTTGTGTTCCAGAAGATTATTTTCATTTGGATATATGGAAATTATTGATATTATTTGAAATAATTCTTCTTTAAGAAATAAGCACAAAATTTTATTTGAATCAGTGAAATCATATAAAGTATGCAGCATGCGACAATCAGTTAAAAAAGACACAAAACATGTCATTATGTGACATCCGGTACTAACAAATTGAACAAGAACATATTGAATTTTTTGCATACATTGTACATGTAAATGCAAGTAGCCCCTTGAAATATATGTATTTGAATATATTTTTTTTTATCTTTGGTTTTATGCTACAAAATGGTTACCCTTGGGTAGAATATACCCTGAGCGAGCAATACCGTTCGATTTTTCTCGTCTTTGTAATACCGGATTGAATGCGATATTTAATCCCCCTATATTCTATATAATGGATGAAAAATATTTATCGTTATGTTTTCTAATTTGTAATGAAACCACATGTATAGAATTAAATCAGACTGGAAAAGTATTTAGTACAACGATAGAGTTGTAAAATAAACTACTTGTTTTTATAATTTATAGTAATGTGAAAATAAATATCGAAATCATATCAAGAAAAGTTAAATAAATCATTTAGTACTTAAATGGCTTTGAAATTTAAATAATTTATCAAAAGTGTTCATCTTAATGGGGTTAGTTATTTATAAATATAAATGATGCATTATTAAAATTAAACGTTTATAGATTTCACAAAACTTACACAAAAAGTACACCAATAACAGATCAGTTACTACCTTATATGAAGTTACAAATTATAACAAAGTTCAAACATAATTAAAACTGAATATCTAAAGAGTGTCTTCGAAATTACATTCTAAAAGTGCTACAAAATCATCTCGAAATGAATAACATTCCGAAAAACAAAAATAAATTACAGAGAATACTAAGATTGCGTCGAAGTCACAATAGCTATTTTTACAAAGGCGTATTACACCATCTATTAAACTTTAAATATTATAAATATCGTGTTGTATTTTAATTTATCAAGTGCCAGATATATCCCCACATGTATATAGCTGATTCACGATCTTTAGTTTGGTTTCGGTGCTCCATATAATTTTTATTTTTCAAAAAAATGAAAATAAGGAATTTTAAAGCAATTTTGGAAAGGAGTTTTAATAGTATAGCTAATGATAGGAACCTAACTAGTTGTAGATTCGGTATAGTTTACAATTTAAATCACTTTTGGGAGAAATTTCTCATGGCTATATATATATATATATATATATATATATATATATATATATATATATATATATATATATATATATATATATATATATATATATGATATGGACGTGTGATTAAGGCATGGAAGACATTTCATTTCATATACAAAAACTTCTATTTTGTACTCCTTCTGTCCATAGCTATGCCATTTAGAAATCCTTTGTTCTCATAAGTTGCCACGATAAGCGTGGAGGATGTTATCAGCCCGAGTTAGAACTGACTCTTTTGGCTTTGCAACCTAAGAAAAATTCCTATGTCTATTTTCGCGTCACCTCTTTTACCCTGTATAGTTCCGCTCGAGGGCGTGTCTTTCTCCTAATACGTTGTCTTTAATGAGTTAAAATTATTTTTAGTTATAACTCGCTTAATTCTTAACCCCCATTTTTAAACACCTAACACACACACACACACACACACATATATATATGTATGTGTATATACATATATATATACATATATATGTGTGTATATATATATATGTGTATATATATATGTATATATATATATATATATATATATATATATATATATATATATATATATATATATATATATATATATATATACATATATATATATATATATATATATACATATATATATATATATATATATATATATATATATATATACATATATATATATATATATATATATATATATATATATATATATATATATATATATATATATATATATATATATATATATATATATATATATATATATATATATATATATATATATATATATATATATATATATATATATATATATATATATATATATATATATATATATAAATATATATATATATAATATATATATATATATATATATATATATATATATATATATATATATATCTGTGTAATAAATTTAAATTTTTATTTTGAATTTTGAAAGTTTTTATTTAATTTTGGAATTTAATGATATATCTATCTAGAACTTAAAGGTAATTCAGCCGGTTACATGATAGTTTAGCTAAAATCATTAACAGTGTGTGTTACAATGTGTCAGAAAATATGTTAAAAGTTTATAAAATAGTTCAGTATATATAAGTATTCTTTCTAATTTTTACTACTTTATTTACTGTTCAACAAATATTAAAATGAACAAAAAATGTAATTTTATGTATATGAATTTCTATTATAAGTATTCTTTTTGATGTTAGAGTAAGATACTTCTTTAATTGAATATTGAAATATTATAAAATAAAAATATTCAATAATAATAACGTCTATTAATATCTAACTACATGTTTCATGAACCTTTGATTTATCAAATATATTTATTTATAGCTGTCCACTCTGGAAATCTCAATTTTTATGTCAGAATTTTATATACATAAATACATTAATAACAAATTATTTGATTACAAAATAAATTACACTTCTCAAATTCTATTCCCATTCAAAATGCGTGGGAGACTTTAAATCACAAGATCAATAAATAAAGTTTCCAAGAAAAGGAATTACTTAGATATTATTTCCATTTTCATTCAAACAATCAGACTCGAAACGTTTGTGTCAGTATAGCTAACATAGATTATCGTAGTGTCTGAGCCTCTTAGTCATATACTTTATGCAAATAAGCTGTTTTAGTTGCTCCGAAAATGCTGACATAACACTATTCTCATTCGTCTGTTTTCGCTGCCGTCCCTTTTCGGTGACAGAAAATAACATCACTCGACTGCTAGTATTTTAACTCGACAGATGCTGTCAAGTGACGTCCCCATTTCTGTTGTGAGGAAATACATTTTCTATGTTTTTAAAGAATTACCGCTTCTTGTAACAGTGTTTCATTGTCTTAATATGCTTAACATGGTCAATTTATAAACCGATGCAAATTATACACCCGGTAAGTGAAAAGAAATGCTTGATTTTTTACAAAAAACCTTAAATGAAACATTAATCGACAATCTCATTTTTAAGGCATTGTATTCTTGTAAAACAACTAAATTAGCTCAAACAGTTTTCATAGAAAGAGCGTTCATACGTATTTTTAATTCTTCTTCTTTAGGTTTAACATGCATATTGGAGCTAGAATTTGCAATAGCTCAGTTTACAATGCTTGATTAGAAAATATTAAGCATCGAGAGAGGAGGGTTAAAGAAAAATACGGCTAAGCATTCTTGCTGACTTTATTTATCAAGTACTGCCTTGTCACTCTAAGAAGTATTTAAAAATTCATTGAAACCATTTTTAATAGTATGTTTTAGTGCTTAAATATGATCATCTACAAACTAAAGAATTGTTCTCAACTATGAATTTGTATCCTTAATACTCCATTCTCAGGAATTGATATTTGTGTGTAAGTAACTTCTACACCCGACCCAGCTTTCGCCATACGGGGGATAATATTTGTGTGTAAAACATACACACATATACATAACATATATATGTATATATATATATATATATATATATATATATATATATATATATATATATATAAATATATATTTGTGTATATATATATATATATATATATATATACATGTTTGTGTGTGTGAGTAAGTATATGCATAAAAAATAGAGGTAGAAAGAAAGTTTGACAGGTTTATAGATGTGGATGACTGTCTCTATATGTAAAATTTTGGTTAAAATAAATTGATTATATTCTTCTTTATTGTCTTTATTTTTCTCATATTACCACTTAAAAATTGCAGAAAATTCTTCTTTGTTTTTCTGGATTTTATTCTGGATTTCTAGCAGAAATATTAAATAATTTTCTGGTGTATATTAAATGTATTAAGAAATATTTAATGACGCCCAATATATAATAAGTTTTATCAATAAATGATTTTAAATTAATATAATTTATGTCAAAGCAGAAGATACTTTCTACAGAAAAATAAAGTACTTTAGAAAAGGAAATTTCAGCAACATATTAAAAGCAATTAAAACGGTTGTTAAGCTAAGAACAAAAACTGTTTTAAATTCAAAGTAACAAGCCATTTTCTTAAAAGTTAAGAAATTATGCAATCATTAAGTCGTTTCTCTCTTCTTAAACTCGGTGGTTTTAATTTTTAATACAATGTTATCTGAATAAACTTTCCTCAAGTGAAAAAGAAAATAAAGCCAGAGGTAAAATAAAAAACAGAATCTCGAATTATTACGCTTGACAAGAAAAGAACTTGAACTGTAGCCCTACACCTGTTAACAAATTAATTCTGACGCATACAAACGGTTTTCGTAGGGTGCTTTGCTGACAGGAGATATATATCCTCTAGGTGGTTTACTCACCTTTTTCGTTGGGAAAAATTGTTTATTTCGCTCGAGTGGAGAAAGAAATTAGATACACTAAGAATCTCCCTTACTTTTTTTTCTTTTGATTTTCTTCTTTCCAGCTTTCTGTTATTAAAGCTACTGTGAGACACGCTGAATTTGCTTTCTTCTGCTTCAATAGCTGTATTATGCAGAAACGCTTCGCACTGAAACGCTCACGAGTATGAAAAAAGCATTTTGCTGGAGTTAGTGGAGTAAATAAAGCGGATAATTTGTTATGCTCTAGATTCCTCCAGGAGTTTATATTTGAAAAAATAAAGTAATAATTTGGAAAAATTGTGATCTGTTGAATAAGGGCAAATACAGTGGATTCCTGCTTCCAGAACTGTTCGGAAAGTAATTTCAAGAGCGATAATCTGTTAAATTTTGAATACCTTTATTGGATGATTTTAGGAAACTATTTTTAGAGGGGGAGGCATCAACTTTTTTATCTTATTACTGTCTGGAAATTGAATGATCTTCTAAAAGTTTTATTAAATGTTCTCACATATTTAATAAAATTAGTAAAATTAGTTTTTTCAGATGACAAAATATTTCTCCTTATTTAGATTATTGTTTCATTAGAAATAAAGATGCTTTGTTAAAATATACTTTTCCGGTTGATTGTTCAATTAACATTCAAATATAAAAAATGTACAATTATTGAGCAATTATTGATACTACGTTAATTAAATGAATATTACTGTATTCGAATTGGTCACATTATCACTGTACAGTTGCAAATGTACAATGGTAACTCACTAAATGTTTGCATTTCAATTTAAAGTGCTTTTACCAGTGTTATTAACACTTCCCGAGGTTTCTCAATTGGAAAAGATAACGATCTTATATTTGGACAGTTGCTAGTTTGGAGCTGGAGAAATCCTAAGATTCGCCATGTTCGTTAAAGTTGACTGGGACACGTGAAATATGTCTGGGGTTACAATATCCTAAAAATTCTCAAACAATGTCTCTGGTGGTCTTATGGGTCTTCTGCTTGGTCCTTGTGTCTAAATTTCAAGGACCCACTTGAACAAAGTCGCTTTTTTTCACTAGTAGTACTCACTGAAAACTTATATGCAACCCGTTGTCTTAATACGATTAGCGTATGAATCAAATCGTGCTTGGTTTGTCAAAATGGCATTAGTCTCTCGAGTACACGTTGAATTTGCTTTGTTCTTTTTCAATATCGAGATTAAGTGGAAACATTTGATTGAATTTACGAACTTTTTTTCACTAGTAGTACTCACTGAAAACTTATATGCAACCCGTTGTCTTAATACGATTAGCGTATGAATCAAATCGTGCTTGGTTTGTCAAAATGGCATTAGTCTCTCGAGTACACGTTGAATTTGCTTTGTTCTTTTTCAATATCGAGATTAAGTGGAAACATTTGATTGAATTTACGAACTTTTTTTCACTAGTAGTACTCATTGAAAACGTATATGCAACCCCTTGTCTTAATACGAGTAGTGTATGAATCAAATCGTTCTTGGTTTGTCAAAATGGCATTAGACTCTCGAGTACACTTTGAATTTGCTTTGTTCCTTTTCAATATAGAGATTATGTGGAAACACACCTCAGTCAGTTATTCACAAGACATTGTAATAAAGTTAATAGAGTAAAAACAGTGAATTATGAACTACATTCTTCCATTTCAATCAATCGCAATTAACTGATACATTTTTAATACCTTTATTCAAGGATTTTAGGAAACTATTTTTAGAGGGGAATTTATCATATTTTGTCATATTACCGGCTTTAGAGGGATTGATTTTAAGAACTTTTCACTAAATAAAGCCACACATTCTATAAAATTAATGAAACTTGTTCCCTCGTATGCCAAATATTTTCTATTTATTTAGATGCAATTTACGATAGAATCTAGGGTGATTTATTAAAATATACTTTACCATGTAACGACATATTTAAAATTTACAAATATAAACCTTTATTGTTATGTGATTAATGAGAATTCATTGACACCATGTTAATTAAGGCAGTGTTATCTCATTTAACCTGCATAATCTCACATGCGCAGTAGCAACTCGACAGTTTAGAGTGATTTCAAGTTCTGTTTTTTATGCTATAGAGACATATTGTGTTTATCTCTACTGTTTTAATATTTTAATTGTGCTGAAATAGTTCGCAAGTATGAAAAAAGACATAATTGAGTTAGTAGAGTGAAAAGGGAGAAAAATTAAGGCTATGAATATTTTTTTACGTTCGGTAATAAAAAGACATATTTGAGTTGTTTAAAGGAATATGCTGGTAAAAATAACATTTAAAGAAAATATGAAGTAAATAGATTATTTATGAATGATTCCTTAAGAAGCGTTTAAATCATGTATTCATTCAGAACTGTTATTTAATCAACAATATTTGGGAAAATATTAATTTGATAAATGGGTTTAAAATAAATCCTATCAAAAAAATTGGACATCATTTTATGATTTAATAAAAAATAATATCTTCTTGGATTGAAATCATAAGCTTACACACATATACACACACACATATAAATATATATATATATATATATATATATATATATATATATATATATATATATATATATATATATATATATATATATATATATATATATATATATATATATATATATATATATATATATATATATATATATATATATATATATATATATATATATATATATGTATATGTATGTGTGTGTATATATGTGTGTAAGCTTATGATACATACATACATATATATATATATATATATATATATATATATATATATATATATATATATATATATATATATATATATATATATATATATATATATATATATATATATATATATATATATATATATATATATATATATATATATACACACACACCTTAATGCACTTTTTGTATGAAACATATTAAGTATTTAATACATTATTTTTTTTGCTTGGGGTATTATTTATTGTTTTTGTGTTTTAAAGCTTGTATAATTGTAATTCAGGTCTAAAGAAATTCTTATAAACAAACTTTTATCTTTATAAATTGGGATTATTTATGTCTGATTTTGTGTGTACATATATGGTATTTATATATATTTTTGTGTATGACTATATATATATATATATATATATATATATATATATATATATATATATATATATATATATATATATATATATATATATATATATGCACTTAAATTCACGTACATGTGGAGAGTTAGTTTATACCACAAAAGCGGCGCTGTGATATTTCAAAAGTAGTATTTCTAAAGTATATAACAATACATACTCTATTGAAAAGAATCGAAAAAGAAAGAAGTACTTTTATGGTCCAGTTAGTCTTAATTAACTCTCTTTTCAACACATATGCCTGAGTTACACGAAGAATGATTACATTTAACTAGCGTACATTATAGTATCAATGTATCACATTTACAACTCTTTATTATTTTTCTTTTTATTGAAACAAAATCTCACTTTTCTACAAGTAAGATTTAATTTCCTAACTGCTTCGTGCACTCAAAATGGATTATTAGCTCTCAATTGTCCATACGTTCCACGGGATGATGTGCCTTTTTAACTTGTCTGTTTTTTCCGCATACTTCTTTCCTCCAATGAACGAGCAATTGTTCTCGAGCCGAACACATTGACTTGAGTGCTTCGAACAGCTGCGTAAAGTCTGTTTTGGAAACGATAGAATGTGACACTAGAAGACAATGACATATAATTGACTAGACAAGCACTTTTCAGCGATAACCTTCCCCCTACGCTGTTTCCGTCCCTACGCGATTTTTTTTTCAGTAACTTTCTTTTTTTTGTCTGTCTCCCCACTTCTTTTTTCTTTCTACTCCCTCACGGTTTACGGTCGTCTCAGAAAGAAATACTTTGTGTTTCTTTTGTGTGATGGATTACGGCGAACATTAACTTCTTAATTGCATTGTGATGCTTGTTACTTCCTGAAACGATCCGCGTTGGATGGTTGGGGAGAGAATATATGAACTGTGTCGTATGCTAAATAGACCTACACTTGACAGGGATGTGAAGGTTTAATCTTCCGAATTGATTTGCAAAACATAAAATAAATGAGAGTATTTAAAGCCTCTTGTTAGCCTTGTCTGCTTCATGACAGTAGGAAAGAATTATAGGAGTAGAAAAACTGTAATATTTTAAATAATTTTTTAGTGTGTCCGTAATGCATTTTTTGCTCCAGTTGTTCATTTAAATTGAAGTGAAACAAAGGCATAGATAATTAAAGCATCAGCACAATTATAATGAAATGCTATACTCTATGTGTTGAATTAAAGAAGTTTTGTTTAGTCTGTAATATAAATGCTTTATCTGCAGAATAAAGATAATAAGGGATTAAATTTATGTAAAGTTATCTTATATTAAAATATTTTAAAGAAAGGTCTGTATTAGCCCCTTCCCACCAGATCTTTTCTACTCTGAACTCTGAATAGAAAAAAAATGTTTTGATAGAATATATCATTTTATAGGAGGTAAGCCATAATTTACACACACACACACACACACACACACACACACACACACATATATATATATATATATATATATATATATATATATATATATATAATTACTAATTTTTTCATTATGCTTTATACTATATTGTCTGCGTATACTAAATTCAACATGAGGCAATTCTGTCAGCAAATTTCGTAAATTTGCTGACCTTGTAAATATGCTAGAACCTTGTTATAGCTAACACAACACTCAGTTCCGTTGCACAGTATTCTTAAAGGGGAGAATATATATATATATATATATATATATATATATATATATATATATATATATATATATATATATATATATATATATATATATATATATATATATATATATATGTATGTATATATATATATATGTATATATATATATATATATATATATATGTATATATATATATATATATATATATATATATATATATATTTATATATATATATATATATATATATATGTATATATATATGTATATATATATATATGTATATATATATATATATATGTATATATATATATATATATATATATATATATATATATATAAATGTAATATATTATATATATATATATATATATATATATATATATATATATATATATATATAGATATATATATATATATATATATATATATATATATATATATATATATATATATATATATATATATATATATATATATATATATATATATATATATATATATACATATATATATATATATATATATATATATATATAAGAATGTAATTAATGAAAAGTATAGATTAACTATACTTTTCATTCATTTATAAAAACATTAACGAAATATACTATTATTGTTTTCATCATATGTTCTCGTTTTGTTCATAAGTAAATAAATATTGTTGTCTTAAATATTTTAAGAAACTTTTATCTTTGATTAATTATGACATAGTTTTAGCACCTAGTTTGTAATTGTAATAACAGCCGTTTTCGCTAAACATTTATTTATTTGCGAAATATTTATGGTAGCTTTACATTTATTGCTATAAAACAATTTATTGCAAAATATATTTCTTTTATATCAGGTTTATTTTTAATAGTAATAATTTAATCTATACTTTTCAAGTATTTCTCAAAGTAATTAATAAAAAATATTATATATGTTTACATTATATTTTCTTATATTCTTTTTCGTTCAAAATTAAATAGATATTATTGTCTTAGTGATTTAAAAAAACTTTGATCTGACATTTATTACGATATAAATTAAGCACCTAGTTTGTAATTGCAATAATAACTGTCTGCGCTAAACATTTACTTATTTGGGAAATATTTAGGGTAACTTAAAAAGTATTGCTATGAGATACTTTATTGCCAAATATAGTTTCTTTATATCAAGTTCATTGTTAATAGTATACTTTTCATGTATTTATCAAAAATATTAATGAAAAATACTATTATCGTTTACATCATATGTTCTTTTTTCGTTCATAAGTAAATAAATACTGTTGTCTCACCTCTTTTAACCCCTTCCCAGTTTTTTCCCGAGCTGAACTCGGGCAGGCACAATGTACCATCCTGGATCATCCCGAGTGTTGCCTGGCTCTGTGAAATTCTACACTTTGCAATCAGTCTTTCCCAAATTAACTTACATATGCTTTTTATGGTTTCGAATGCTTTTGTTTACTTTTCTGGCTACTAGATTATTTGCTGCACAAAGAGAGACAGCAGAGGGAAGACGGTAAGGAGAGAAACAAGGTTCTACTGTTTAGATTGCGATATTGGACTCTGTGCAGCACCTTGTTTCCGATTGTATCATACATGATCAAATTTTGATTAATAATTTCATAATAATTTATGTATATGCCAAGGATATAAATACAATTTAATTCAAGAAAAAAAGCTTGATATTCTAAGCTATATATTTATAATTAGCATGAATTGACTCCAAAATGTAATGATTTCTTACGCACAGAAAGCCAACTATACAGGTAAATTACTCATTTATTTACATTAATTTTACATTAATTACATTAATTTTCAGTAAATTTTGTATGCGAATGATGCTATTATGTTTGAAAAGCTATGTAGGTATGAAAATAAGCATAAAAAATTGACATTGTTCACCCCTATATCTCGAAATAAAATGAACCTGGAAGGGGTTAAGAAACTTTTATATGGCATTAATCATGACATAAATTAACCACCTAGTTTGTAATTGCAATAATAGCTGTCTGTACTAAACATTTATTTATTTGTAAAATATTCAGGGTAGCTTAGCATTTATTGCTATAAAATACTTTATTGCCAAATATTGTTCCGTTATATCAGGTTCATTGTTAGTACTAAGGATTTAATCAAAATGTATTTTCATGTATTTATCATGTATTTATCAAAAATATTAATGAAAAATAATATTATTGTTTACATCACATGTTCTTTTTCCGTTCATAAGTAAATATGCATTGTTATCTTACCCCTTTTAAGAAACTTTTATCTGACGTTTCCTTCTGATGAGGCTGTCGAATATTATATAATCACCTTATTAAACCTTTACGCGTGTCCATCAACAATTAACCCTTCATTTAATTTAATTACCAATTTATTATTCCGGTTTAGAGATTCCTCGAGGAGAAGTTAGGTAATATATTTCGACCGCTATTACTCTAACTACATGTTTAAAATTAATTGAGCCATACATTATATTAATGTCTCCTCGGAAGAGGTGGGATGGAACATACGTAACGACGCCGACTGTGTTTTCCATTATAATAATTTGCACTCGCAATTCCGACTCTCATGACCAGATTAGCAACGTGCTCGTTGTCGTTTAATGCAGCCATATAATCACTAATCATTCCTTTTTAAGGGAGAATTGTGGTGAGCGTTGGGTTGCGGAGCGGTTTCCTACGCAATAATTAAATGCTGGAATCAGTCAATTTCTTTTGACGAAGTATTAGTGGATGTACTAGAAAGTTGATGCCAATAATAAGTTTAATAGTTGCTTTTATATTCATTATTATGTAAGACTTAATTGACGTTAGCCGCCGATCAATTACAAATGAAAAAATTGTAAGCTATCGATGGGATCATCATTTCTTCATTTATGTTTACTTTTTAACAACATAATGAGTGTGTGTTAGAAAAATTATTAAACGGATAAAAGACCTTCAAACCAACAGAATTATTCAAATTACGAAATGTTTCGAAACGGTAAAAAGAAGGATACTTTACGAAATCAAGCTAAAAGTTTGCAATAGAATAATTATTAAATTTCATTAACCCTTAATTTGGCTAAGTCTGCTATATGTATATTTATAACTAGTATAAAACATAATTGTCAGTGTTCGCCAATTCATTACCTCAAAAATTGAAAATGATATATTTTTTGTTTATTTTATAGAGATCCTAATGTCTATAGAGACATGGGAAAATAACAGAAATTAAAATTTAAAAAATATTTGAAAAACATCTTGTCAAATTAAGGGTTAAAGGCAGTTATATATCTCTATCATTTAAATATAAATCCTTAAAGTATAATTTTATACATTTTCACTGTTGTAATCAATTCTAATCCATTAAGCAAGTTGATAAAACTATTTTATGAAATTGTGCTTAGCTTAAGGGAAAATTGATACCCAAATTTGTTTCTGTATGTAAGCTAAACATGCAGTATGCAGTTAAAAGCATTTAGTGAAAATGTAGTGCACCGAGAACACTTAAAAATGTTGCACGTCGTCTTCATTTTTATGAAAATATTTTGAATATTTTTATAAAATTCTTCTTTTGTTTACCCCATTGTTCTTTATGCAGGCAGCTTCATTATCTATATTTCTGTTAAAAATACAATTATCACTTGGATATTTACAGAGTTCATATGCAATGTCCTATGTCTCCTACATAACCAGTCAAATGAACGTCAAAAGTACTGGAAATATGGCTTTAAAATAGCAATTACTAAACTTTAATTAAAAGCCCGTATTTATTAAGGTGTTTAATCGAAATGCTGGATGTGGGTGACCTGCAAAATATATGCATATAATGCAATTAAAAGTTGTTCTTATATTTATTAAAATGTAAGATAAAATTTGAATTATTTTCTATTATGTTAGAGCCGAAAGAACAGCTTAGCTAACGATGAGCATTTAAATTCTTTGTTCCAAATACATTTAGTCTATTACAAATAGAGAAGATTAATTAGCCATCAAAACAAAGTAAAATATTACTAAATATTAAGCTTCAAATGGGTGGTTCTGTAGGAAAGAATCAAATGTTGAAATCAAACAAATTTTTATATTATGTAAATGCTATAATAGAGTATGTGTCACAACATGGATACTAATGGCAAAGTGAATATATATATATATATATATATATATATATATATATATATATATATATATATATATATGTATATATTATTTTTATTATTATGTAAGACATTGTTCAATGTAGGTGTTCCATTGTAATCGAAAGAACATTTATGTCACTGATCTGCATTTCAATTCTTTATCTTACTTCAGTTTGTTTAGAAGTAATCTCATTACACTAGAAAAATAAACAAATAGAAATGAGAGAAATTAACGGTAAATCAAACTTCAAAAGGATGATTTCTATGCATTAATTAAAGGGTAGAATAAATTAATTTCTTCTAGGATATTACTCTTGTATTTGATCTTGCACCAAATGCATCAAGATAATAGGGTTATTATAGTCTTTTGTAGTCCCTATAATGAAGCGTAATCATGTTAGCCGACCCATTACGCTGAAAATACCACTTTACGTACCCATCAGTATTCAACATTTTTGTGTAGATTTGATTTATTTTGAGATAAAACGATTTTCAATACAAAACTTACTGTACAGAGATTAAAATAAAGTAAACTTTACTGCATAACCCGTTATTTAATGACAGTGGTATTGCAGTAATTAAAAGATACAATGAGGCAAACTCATTTTACAGATTAACAACTGCAGTATACGACGTACTGCTGAATGTTTTTAGATAATAGGAGTTATAGATTTCCTTTTTTTGTTATTATGTAAGCAGCAATAAAAGTGATCCTCCATTTCGAAACAACTGAAAAAGCATTCTACTGATAAGCGTTTTAGATCTTTGTTTCGTGCATACTTATCATGGGGGGACGTAGTCATATTGGAAAAATTATTGATTATAAAATTATTAATTATTAAACAAAAGAAAGTAAGAGTAATAATAATCTAGTTCGAAAAGGTTGTTTTGCATAAAACAAGTAAATGTTAAAAATATTTAATTTCTAAGGAATAATAGCTACTATAATGGATGTAATGCCCTACAATTAAATTAATTTTATATAGGGAGCAAATAAA
The DNA here is from genome assembly GCA_032207245.1 of Pardosa pseudoannulata. Lineage (NCBI taxonomy): Eukaryota > Metazoa > Arthropoda > Arachnida > Araneae > Lycosidae > Pardosa > Pardosa pseudoannulata. The sequence continues at coordinate 72,462,392 of CM063501.1, forward strand.
TTATTTGTTTGATTATTATTAGAAAAAAAATAATTCGTACTCATCTGTATTCAACTCTTAGTTTACACTGAATTTATTTTCAGATAAAATAAATGCACTAGAAAAAATTACTTTACAATGATCAACTTAAAGTAAGAATTAGTGAAAATCAAATTTTAGAGGTCCATTTCCATGAAATAATTAAATACGGTAATGAGTAATTTTTTTGGGCGATTTGAAATCTGTAGTAGTGGATGTTCTCCTAAATAAGAACCTAAGATAGGGTCGATACATTCTCTTGCATTTATTATTAAGCAAATCTAATTGGAAAATGATTTTCTATTAGAGCAAACGGATAGAAAATTTTGAAACTGATAAAAAGTTCAATTCTTTGTTTAGGAGATAATTATATTGTAACATTTTGAGATACACAAACAGGTTCTTCTACAGTTGTGCAAATGAAGTAGTATTTTATATACAACTTGAAATGGAGATTTGTTTGTAATAATTAAATACTAAAATAGACACATCTTGAGAAATAATTGTAGTTGTGTATGTCCCGTAAAATGCGTTGTGGCAATAAGATTAATAAATATTTATTATTATGAAGGCAGTAATTAAAGTTACCGTAATTTCGCATTTATAGTCCACGAACTATCTGTTTTTAAAAAGTAAATATCTTCAGCCCTGAAATATCTGCCGGTGTGGACTATCTGTTGGGTGTTCATTGCTCAAATCATCAATATCGGACGAAGGGGGAGCGGGAAAGTAATGATCAAATGTAAACAAAAGCACGAGACTTCAAAAAAACATCGTATCGTATCGTTAATAAACCACGAAAAAAATACATCCCATAAAGCAGAACGAATCAGTAGTAGCAAGTAGCGCAATCATAAATTGTGTCATGGAGTTCGGAAAAATATCGATAGTCACTATTTGCAGCTCCGATTGACAACACCGAGCGGATGAGTTCTTCAAGATCGAAGGTTGAGCATTGAAGGTCATTTTACCACGAGGATCACTCGTAACGAAGTGTTTTTTTTTTCAGAGTTTTGATTTGCGGTAATATTGGCCATTCATTATATCTTTAAAACATTGTAACAGTTTTACTGTTGATTTCAAGCTTAAAATAATTCAGAAGGTCACCATTGAGGTAAACGAGAAAGCAGTAAAAAATAAGCAAAAGGAAACATTAAAAATATGAGAGGAAAGCTATCCAATCGTCGTGAAAAAATACAGTGGCCTGCATTAGAAGACGATTTACATAGCTGGGTTCTCGAACAGAGAAATGTAGGCAGCTATTTTTCTTCCGTTAAAATTCGTCTTCGAAGCTATGGAAGAAAACATGATTTCAGATTTTAAAGTTGGAGTTAATTGAATCTAAATCAGAATTTTGGTTACTCTACTGTACTTAGGATTTTATTCTTAAAATAACTTAATATTGTCATACTAAAATACATATTTTCGCACGTGTAGTGCTAGGATTATCTAGTGGTGTAGACTATCTGATGATTTATGAAATTAAAAAAAAATAAGCACGTCCGTGGACTATATTACGGTATTTTTGCTATTCAAGGGAAAGAAAATTTTATTACAGATATTAGTTTCTATTATTTTCTTAGTACCGCTTTATTACGATATAATGGGGTTATATAAAAATAATTGTTTGTTATTTAACTTTGCAGAAAAATGGCTTAATAAGCTTTAAAATTTCAATTTCTACGCTATGATATAATATTTTAAAGAGTCAATTTCTTTTCTGAAATACTAATTTATAGTTATCCCCTAGTTGATGAAATGCCGAACGATGAATGAATGGTTAGAGTGCTGGCCTTCAGAACCGGAGTTCGGGAGTTCGAATCCCACTATGGCATGGATTTTCGTAGCCATTCGGAATCGGCTGTAAACACTAGGTCCCGGTCTCATTAGCCCTCGTGTTGCAAAAAGTAGACCGTAGCACTCCAAAACTAAACCAAACCAAACCTACTTGATGAAAACATCAGTACTTGGCTAGAAACATATCTCAATTGCTAAAATCATAAGTAAATTTCATTACTTTATTTAGCCCCCCCCCCAAAAAAAAAAAAAAAATCTAGGCTTTATTTTCTTCTCTCACATATTTTCTCGCCTAATGGTTTTTAGAGAAGGTGCTAAATATTTGTAGTCTATTGTTGATTTAGGCTCGGTTTTTGAACAATTTGAACCATTTCAAAAGTTTCAATTACTATGAACAACAAATTAATCTTAAGTAATGTTACACATAATGTTGCCTAAAAAGCCCAATGTTGGCATTCACATATAATTCAATAGAATTTTGATTCTACTAATATGTACAACAAAAGCTATAATATTTGTTTTTATATATTAAATACAGTAAACTCTATCACCATTACAACTGGAAGACGGTTTATTTTATTAAACATTTTTATCTATTCTTGTTTAAAACGACATTTATTATAGGGTACATTGTGTAAGATAATATTAACAATTTTTTGTTTTTATATAATATATTAGATGCAGTAAACTCTATCACCATTACAAGTGGAAGACGGTTTATATTAAACATTATTATTTATTTTTGTTTAAAACTACATTTAATCTAGGATACTTTATATAAGATAATATTAACTAATCTATCAAATAATTATTTAAAAATCTCTGAAAATTAACCTTTAAAATAATAGTTTGAAATGACTCAGACATTTTGTTCAATATCCGATTATTAATGATGAATAATTGGAATAGAATGATGAATATTTGAAAGCAATTGGCTAGTTTAATGATACTAATATGTAATGGCTAACTTATTACCTTTAGAAAGGTCGAGTTGGAACCTCCTAGTAAATTATAAATGGCTCTGTGACATGCGATATTTAAGTAACGACATTTTGAGTATCACCTACAATACACGAGAGACTAAACATCTGTCAATACCGTGTTTTAACTTTTTTTTAATACATCTTTGATATTAAGTATTAATTTACCAATATTTCTAACACAAAAAAATCAGTTTAAATGTTATGGAAATAAATGTAACTACTATCATTTTTGCCTATTTATTATTATTATCCTTACTACTTTATTATATTTATTTTATTAGCAACTATACAAAAATTCATTCCATTTATAAAACTATATATTTATAAATTAAGTTCAAGAAATGAAGATGCAACCTAGCAATAAAGACCTTTGAAATTTAAAAAAATATTATGTAGCCAAATGTTTTTAAAATTAGTAAATCATTTAAGATATATAGTTTCGTTTTAGGAATGTATGGATTTAGCTGATAATATCAAGTAAAACCATTACACGATATTAGTAAAGTTAAAATGCTAATTAATATAAAAACCCCTATAGAATAATAGCCTAAGTTATATGTCTGTCTATCCTCGAATTTATACAGCGGTTGGACTGGAATGGATAGAGGCATCCAGATTGGATACTTGATGAGTAAGGGTTAG
>CM063501.1:72468331-72483331 GCA_032207245.1 Pardosa pseudoannulata
TGAGTTCGTTGAGCACATACGACAATTTTTATCTTTTCACTATCTCGAAACGCAAAGCTTTATCGGTTGACGCAAAAGTAAAAACTTTACGGGAGTTGGATGACGGTGTTAAAAATGTCGAAATCTGCAAAAGGTTTGGACTGTCATCGTCTACTGTTTCCACACTGTTAAAAAACAAAGGCAAGTTAATGGATGCATTCGACCAAAATAAAACAGACTGTAATCGACTGCAGAAGTGTACAAAAGAGGATTCGGACGAAGAGTTAATGAAAGGGGTGAAGGTGCAACGTAGTGCTGATTTTCCTGTGAGTGAACCTATTCTAAAAGTGCAAGCAGAAAAAATTGCTGAACAATTTGGATATTCTTAGTTAGTGTGTTCGAATGGATGGACTGATCGTTTCAAAGTTAGGCATGCCATAACTATTGGAAAAATATGCGGTGAAGCAAAGTCTACAAACATGGTCACATTGCAACATGATAAATTGCCATTAAATTACTAAAAGTATTTAATTAAATTAATTAATGTTATTAAAGTAAGTATTAATTAAATTTTAAGTAAACTCAATCACTTGACTTCCCAAGCACCTCCCACCTTCTGGTTGCACGCCTACCTTAAGGACCCGTTTATTACGACCACTCGGATTTAACAAGTAAATGTTACAGTACTTTGTGTTCGTTATAAACGAGTTCGACTGTATTAAATAATTTTCGAAGGGGTGAAGATTTAAAATATCTTAAGCTTAAATTTGAAGGTAAGATCAATAACTTTTAAGAGAAAGCACTGGTAACTTTTAATGAAAATCTCTAAAACAAGAATGTTATAAATTAAGCTTGGAGAAATTTTATTAATAAAACACAAATATTTCTTTTATTTGCAATTTATGAAATATTTTTAAATGTCGGTTCAAACAGGGATACTGTAGCCAGAAATGCAGAAATCTTCTCTAAGTTAAAGATAGATTATCGCATTACCATTTTAGTTTTTTAATATTAAATCAATTTTATATCACATTTACTAAAATAAATGTTACATAATATATTATTCGACACACGTCATAAATATGCAGGTAAATAACTAAATTCCTTTATACTTTTCTTTTAATTTCTCATTTAAAAACATTCTATTGTATATCAACTTTCTTTTAAATTTAATCGAGAAATAATTTGTTTTATATTACATAATTATGGTTACACATGATGATAAATATAACGAAATTTAAATTTATTCATATTGATATTTATAAATAATAAATATCTATTTCAAAGTAGAGAAAATTTTTTAACTGAAATAAGTGAGTTTAAAATAAGCAATAATGCATTAAATATATACTCTCTATATAGAAAAAGAAAATAAGTCTTTTCGTACTCACTTTGAAAATTAAAAGAAGATTAAATATGTTTTTTTTAAAGAATTTTCAATATAATTATTTTGCTGAATACACTTTTTCTTTTACGAAGCTTAGGATGTTATGTTTGGTATTTGCTTGTAAGTATTTCCTGTCTTTTTATTTTTAAAGTTATCATACTTTGAGATTAAAAATTGCCTATTTTGTAGAATAATAAAATTTCCTTTTAAAATATTTAGTTTTGAAGCAATATTTTAGAGAATTAATTCATTTATTGATGTAATAAATTTTGAGTTTTCATTCAAAAAATTTCATTTTGAATTATTTTTCAAAGGATTAAGTTTGGTCTTATTTTATTTTTATTTTACTAAAGTTACTAAAGTGATGTTACAAAATTAGGTTACTTGCTTTTCATTCTTACTTAATTTTTTTAAACTTCCTTTTGCATTTTTTTCTTTTAAACGCCATTATTTTAACTAAAACCTATTTATTATTTAAGAATTGAATAATGTTTAAACAAATATAATTTTCCTTAATCTATAAATAAAGGTTTAACGTTAAAATTGCCTAAACAAAGAAAACCTTCCTAAATATTTTTTTTAAAAAGAATAGTTTTATAACTTTACTTTTTTTTAAAAATTTTATTGTAATTTTTGTTACATCTAAATAGATAAAAATTTGCAAAAATATATTGAGAAATCGTCATGGTTCTTTTATTAAATAAATTACATTAAACTGTAAATGTTATGCCTATTTAGGTTCCTATATATGAACTCAACATGAAACTAGTTATGGATTTGTATACAATAAACTGTTACAAAAAAAAAGTTTTTTAATGTCGCGAGGTGCCGTTATTTTTAAGAAAAAAACTTTTATTTGAATTCAAGATTCTTTCGTTGTAGATATATTTTATAGAAAATTTATTGTAGTTATAGTGTATATAAAATAATTATTAACTCTAATTTTGAAATTTAATTAAAAAGTTTTATTTGAAAGTTTCAAAATTTATCTTTCATTATATCTTTAATTAAATAACAACATATAATAATTATACTTATTTTACTGACTCAATATGTTTTGAATTTGTCTACCGAAGTTTCATTTGCAAATTCTAGAGTAAATTTACGATTTATTCATATTTTTATTTTCATAAATCACTTTTAATATAATTTCCTTAATATTATCTTCCAAATTTAGTTTTTTTTGTGTGTGTGTTAGGGGGGCGGGTTCAAAAGCATTTCTCTAGCTTCTTCATTTTAAATTCCTGTATTTCTTTATCATGTTCCTGTTCTGTTAGTAATATTCACATAAATATTCTTTTAAACTTTAAGAGCAATATTTATTGTGATTTTTTTAATTATAATAGAAAAATAATAAGTTTTTTTAAGTGGTATTTAGACAATTATATTTTATTAATTCATTTAATATTTTTTTCAGTTTTTATACCAAGGTGTTTTCTTAGAGCCAATGAAAAATTAAATAAAACTTTTTTTTCCGTATTGTTAAACTAAATCAGTAAAAAGTGATATTTTTTAGAGGTAAAAAGATTTTGTTCACATTAAGAACTAGATGGATGTAGCAATTTTCGCATTCGAGTTAAAGTTTTGAGAAAACGGAACCAACAATTACATTAGTTTCTTACAAAAACTGAAAGTAATATAAAGTTTAAAAATTTTATTTCAGATAAAGTGTGTACCATTTTACAACGGTAATATAATATTTAAAGATAACGTCGAGTTTGTAGGGTAACCACATATAGATTGTTATCGTCTTTATTATAAAAAATATGAAAAAAATATAGTACTAGTACAGATTTAGATCTGGTGAATACCGGTCTGTGAGCAAAATATGGAAACTATAGGACAATTCTATCTATACAAAAATCTCATCCCAGACATAAAAATATTACCTATATTGATAAATGATAAATTAATAAATAAAACTGAATAACTGACCTATTTAAGTAAAGACATAATTTAATAATTATCTTTCATTGATAGGTTTAGCAATTTTAAAGCTCTCACATCAAAATCCCATCTCGAACCAATAAAAAAAATATATTCTCACTACATTATTATATCACTAAATCACAATAAAAATGACATTTTCAGACAGCGATGTTCCGAATTTAGGTTGTCTGGCTTTATTGCTTGACTGAGTTATTTATTTTTTTTTTATTTTCAAGCTTCATTTGGTGAGCGTTTTACTTTTAAAAGCCCCTTTTTGTCTGAAGTTCTTAAACATAAATAGCTCTTGATGGCAGCGTTCAGCTTCTTTCAGTCATTGCTGCTCTCTCATATGTTTCTGTTAGTAATATTTACATAAATATTGTTTTAAACTTTAGAGTAATCTTTATTGTGAATTTTTTGAAAAAATATAATACATGAATAGAAAAAAAAAGTTTTTTTTCTTTTGAAAAGCGTATTTAACAATTATATTTTATTTATTCATTTAATATATTTTTCAGTTTTTACACCAAGGTGTTTTCTTAGATTCATTAAAAAATTAAGTAAAATTTTTTGCCGTGTTGTTAAACTAATAAATCACTAAAACGTGATAATTTTTGGTAGTAAAAGACTTTTATTTATATTAAGCACTAGAAGGATTTAGCAGTTTTTGCATTTCAGTTCAGAGTTTTGAGAAAACGGAACCAATAATTAAATTAATTACTTACAAAATATGAAAAGTAATATAAAGTTTAAAAATTTTATTTCGGATGAAGTGTGAACCATTTTACAATAGTAATATAATATTTTAAGATAACCTCGAACTTGTAGGATAACCACATATGAATGTTTATCTTTATTGAAATATCTTAATCTTTACTGAATATTATATCTTTATTATAAAAAATATGAAAAATTTAAAACAAGTGTAGATCAGGGCTAGATCTGGTGAATACGTGTCTGTGAGCAAAATTTGGAAACTATAGACCAATCCAAAATCAATACAAATCTAATAAAAATCTATCTAAATAAATCTATACAAATTTACTACATCTATAAAATAATCTCATTAAAAACTTTAAAATATTACCTACAATAAATGATAAATTAAAAAATAAATGACCAAGTAAATGACCTATTTACGTAAAAACATAATTTAATAATTATATTATATTGATGGATTTAGTAATTTTAAGACTTTATACCAAATCTCCATCTGTAACCAATAGAAAAATATAATGTCGCCACATTATTATACCACTAAATCTCAATAAAAACGACATTTTCAGACGGTGATGTTCCGAATTTAGGTTGTCTAGCTTTATTGCTTGCCTGAGTTATTTATATATTTATTTATTTTATTTTCAAGCTTCATTTGGCGAGCGTTTTTATTTTAAAAGCCCCTTGTTGTCTGAAGCTCTTCAACATAAATAGCTATTGATGGCAGCTTTCGGCTTCTTTCAGTCATTGCTGCTCTCTCATATGTTCCTCTTAGTAATATTTACATAAATATTGTTTTAACTTTTAGAGTAATCTTTATTGTGCTTTTTTTAAAAAATGTAATACATAAATAAAAAAAGTTCTTTTTGAAAAGCGGTATTTAACGATTATATTTTATTGATTCATTTAATATATTTTTCAGTCTTTATACCGGGTTGTTTTCTTGGAGCCATTGAAAAATTGAGTGAAACTTTTTGCCGTGTTGTTGAACTACTAAATCACTAAAAGGTGATACTTTTGGTGGTAAAAGGCTTTCATTTATACTAATAACTAGAAGGATTTAGCAGTTTTTGCATTCCAGTTCCGAGTTGTGAGAAAACGGAAACATTAATAAACGTAACAGTAATATAATATTTTAATATATCGTCGATCTTGTATGATAACCACATATGAATGTTTATCTTTATTTAATTATCTTTATCTTTACTGAATATTATATCTTTTAAAAAAAATATATAAAAAATTTAAAACGAGTGTAGATCAGGGCTAGATCTGGTGAATACGTGTCTGTGAGCAAAATTTGGAAACTATAGACCAATCCACAATCTATACAAATCTAATAAAAATCTATCTAAATAAATCTATACAAATTTACCAAATCTTTACAAAAATCTCATTACAAACTTAAAAATATTACCTATAATGATAAGTTAAAAATAAATGTCCAAGTAAATGACCTATTTACGTAAAAACATAATATAATAATTATATTATATTGATGGATTTAGTAATTTTAAGGCGTTATACCAAACTTCCATCTGTAACCAATAAAAAAAAATATTCTCGCCACATTATTATATCACTAAATCACAATAAAAACGACATTTTCAGGCGGTGATGTTCCGAATTTAGGTTGTCTAGCTTTATTGCTTGCCTGAGTTATTTCTCTATTTTTTTTCAAGCTTCATTTGGTGAGCGTTTTTCTTTTAAAAGCCTCTTGTTGTCTGAAGCTCTTAAACATAAATAGCTCTTGATGGCAGCTTTCAGCTTCTTTCTGTAATTGCTGCTCTCTCAGATGTTTCTGTTAGTAATATTTACATAAATATTGTTTTAACTTTTAGAGTAATCTTTATTGTGCTTTTTTTAAAAAATGTAATACATAAATAAAAAAAGTTCTTTTTGAAAAGCGGTATTTAACGATTATATTTTATTGATTCATTTAATATATTTTTCCTCGTGTAGCAAAAAGTAGACCGTAGTGCTCCCAACCAACCAACCAACCAACTAATATATTTTTCAGTCTTTATACCGGGTTGTTTTCTTGGAGCCATTGAAAAATTGAGTGAAACTTTTTGCCGTGTTGTTGAACTACTAAATCACTAAAAGGTGATACTTTTGGTGGTAAAAGGCTTTCATTTATACTAATAACTAGAAGGATTTAGCAGTTTTTGCATTCCAGTTCCGAGTTGTGAGAAAACGGAAACCATTAATAAACGTAACAGTAATATAATATTTTAATATATCGTCGATCTTGTATGATAACCACATATGAATGTTTATCTTTATTTAATTATCTTTATCTTTACTGAATATTATATCTTTTAAAAAAAATATATAAAAAATTTAAAACGAGTGTAGATCAGGGCTAGATCTGGTGAATACGTGTCTGTGAGCAAAATTTGGAAACTATAGACCAATCCACAATCTATACAAATCTAATAAAAATCTATCTAAATAAATCTATACAAATTTACCAAATCTTTACAAAAATCTCATTACAAACTTAAAAATATTACCTATAATGATAAGTTAAAAATAAATGTCCAAGTAAATGACCTATTTACGTAAAAACATAATATAATAACTATATTATATTGATGAAATTAGTAATTTTAAGGCGTTATACCAAACCTCCATCTGTAACCAATAAAAAATATTTTCGCCACATTATTATATCACTAAATCACAATAAAAACGACATTTTCAGTAGGTGATGTTCCGAATTTAGGTTGTCTGGCTTTATTGCTTGCCTGAGTTATTTATTTATTTTTTTTTTTATTTTCAAGCTTCATTTGGTGAGCGTTTTTCTTTTAAAAGCCCCTGTTGTCTGAAGCTCTTCAACATAAATAGCTATTGATGGCAGCTTTCGGCTTCTTTCAGTCATTGCTGCTCTCTCATATGTTCCTCTTAGTAATATTTACATAAATATTGTTTTAACTTTTAGAGTAATCTTTATTGTGCTTTTTTTAAAAAATGTAATACAAAAATAAAAAAAGTTCTTTTTGAAAAGCTGTATTTAACGATTATATTTTATTGATTCATTTAATATATTTTTCAGTTTTTATACCGGGGTGTTTTCTTGGAGCCATTGAAAAATTGAGTGAAACTTTTTGCCGTGTTGTTGAACTACTAAATCACTAAAAGGTGATACTTTTGGTGGTAAAAGGCTTTCATTTATACTAATAACTAGAAGGATTTAGCAGTTTTTGCATTCCAGTTCCGAGTTGTGAGAAAACGGAAACATTAATAAACGTAACAGTAATATAATATTTTAATATATCGTCGATCTTGTATGATAACCACATATGAATGTTTATCTTTATTTAATTATCTTTATCTTTACTGAATATTATATCTTTTTTAAAAAAAAATATAAAAAATTTAAAACGAGTGTAGATCAGGGCTAGATCTGGTGAATACGTGTCTGTGAGCAAAATTTGGAAACTATAGACCAATCCACAATCTATACAAATCTAATAAAAATCTATCTAAATAAATCTATACAAATTTACCAAATCTTTACAAAAATCTCATTACAAACTTAAAAATATTACCTATAATGATAAGTTAAAAATAAATGTCCAAGTAAATGACCTATTTACGTAAAAACATAATTTTAATAATTACATTTTATTGATGGGTTTAGTAATTTTAAAGCGTTATACCAAATCTCCATCTGTAACCAATAGAAAAATCTATTCTCGCCACATTATTATACCACTAAATCACAATAAAAACGACATTTTCAGTCGGTGATGTTCCGAATTTAGGTTGTCTAGCTTTATTGCTTGCCTGAGTTATTTATTTTTTTTTTTCAAGCTTCATTTGGTGAGCGTTTTTCTTTTAAAAGCCTCTTGTTGTCTGAAGCTCTTAAACATAAATAGCTCTTGATGGCAGCTTTCGGCTTCTTTCAGTCATTCCTGCGCTCTCTTCCCCTGACAAGAAAGAATGGGAATTAAATTATCCACTGTCTCAGCTGCAGCGGTTGATGACTGATTGTTGCAGAGGGAGGGTGCGCGCTCAGTCACTTCGAGGAATCGACTGACTTGTTGCTATGAGGGTTCTGACTCACCCCCGTAACACGTGATGCCCCTTACGTCATGTTCTTATTTCGTATACCGATCGGTTTAGGCCTTGGAATGTTTAACAGGGTGTATTAGGATGTTATCTTTTCGAATTCTGTGTTTAAAAACATTCAATTCAATGTTCTAACAGCTTATGCTAAAAAATACAGCAGATATACATCAGCTTTTTTTTTTACCTGTTTAAATTTAAACAGTCCAATCCTTAGCATGTTTCAGTTTAAACCTTAAAACAGGCTTTCTGATTTTACTGATGTAAGTCAGAAGTCATTTAAACCCTGTGTTATTATAAAGTAAGTTTCAGTATTTTTACAACATATGTTATAATAAAAACAAATCTACAGTAGTTAAGCGTAGAAATTTATTTTGAGATTGCATGTAAATTTAAACAGTCCAATCCTTAGCATGTTTCAGTTTAAACCTTAAAACAGGCTTTCTGATTTTACTGATGTAAGTCAGATGTCATTTAAACCCTGTGTTATTATAAAGTAAGTTTCAGTATTTTAACAACATATGTTATAATAAAAACAAATCTACAGCAGTTAAGAGTAGAAATTTATTTTGAGATTGCATGTAAATTTAAACAGTCCAATCCTTAGCATGTTTCAGCTGTAACCTTAAGACAGTCTTTCTGATTTTACTGATGCAAGTCAGATGTCATTTAAAACCTGTATTATTATAAACGAAGTTTCAGTATTTTAACAACATATGTTAATAAAAACAAATCTACAGCAGTTAAGCTTGGAAATTTATTTTGAGATTGTATGTAAATTTCCCTCACTTTAATCCGGTTTTCTTGATATAATTAGAATTACACTGAAGAGTGGTTTTCATTTCTATGGTAAAATTATTTATATATTTCAGTATTTCAACAGTATATTTTAAAACTGTTAAAATATAAAGGAACTAGATTTCGAAATTTGTCTCGGGGTGTTTGTTTTTAGACATAAAATTCCGATTAATTGAGTGTTGGTAAAATTTTAGGCAGATTTCTGGTGTAATAATAATTTGGTGGTAAACTCATAATGAATTATATATTTACAAAAATATTATGTTTCTGCATTTTAGCCGTATATGTTAATAAAAGTGAAAACAACTGAAATTAAAATTTGATGTTTCAGTATTTAATCTTTAATCTTTAGGCCTTAATTCACAGCATTTATAACATGGCATTTGTAATATAAAGCAGAGTGATTTTGCTCAGAATGCGAAGTTAGTACATTGCGTTGTGTCCGCAGTATTCCAGGTTCGCATCCTGGTCAAGGCACCAAAACTGTGGGAATAATGTTACATTGATTTAGTGTATAAGAAAGAAGAAATTAAAACTCATTAAAAAAACACAAGGATAAATATGTCTTGATTAAATAATTTTATACAATTAAATGCCTAAGGAATACAACTGGAATACTACTTATCATTTGTAGATAGGGAAGACTCTTATGGATTCGATTTCAGTCTTGCAAAAATGATGTCGAATTTTTCTTTTCAGGATCGCTCCAAAAATATATCCCGCAAGCAGCGGATGATAGAAGCGTCCACCTTCTTCTTTCCTTTACAACTACATACCCCCCAAAAAATCAGCTAGCCCCCGGCAGAAAAAAAAAACAGGTATGAACTCGGGGTCATATCCCGCCAAATCTAACGGGCACTTCAATTGGTTGGGAGAAGTCCGAAGTATCTTCCTAGTCCAGACTACTCCTGTTCTCTCTGCCTTTGGCAATGCCTTACGGAAAGAGGTTAAAAAATTCGTTGAACCGAATGCAACTTATTGTTACAAGGGGTTAGACTCTAAAATTTATTTTTATTATTTATTAAAATTTTTTGTTTTCGCCTAAATTTTTCTCACTTTTAACATATATTCAATATAACTAGAATTACGATTGGATACGTAATCATGTGTTTTAATAGGGATACTTAACAGTATTTTAACAGCTTATATTTTATAAAAAAATATCTATTGTAGCAAAGATTCAAAATTCATTTTGAGTAACTAATATTTTATATCTCAGTGAAAATTTCTCGGATTTAACACGGTATTTCAGATATAACTAGAATTACGACACAAATATTTTATGAACCGTGTGTAAAATAAAGATTTATTTCAGAATTTCCCCATCATATGTTAAAAAATAAATTATGCAGCAGTAACCCTTTAAAATTTATTGTTAGCGTCTTATCATATATATCTTGGAGTAAATTCATTTACACTTTAACACGGTGAATTAGAAATAGCTTAAAGTAGTATTAGGGTAAATATAAAATGTGTTTTAACAAAGCACATTTTATTATTTTAGCAGGAAATTCTAACAAAAATATTAGCAGCATCTAAACTTTAAAACTTATTTATTAAACACCGATCCACTAAATCTTAATATAAATGTTCCATATAATTAACATGGTGTTTTTGATATAACTATATAATTACGGTTTGGGCACATTGTGAACAGATGTTGTAAAAATGTATATTTCATTTTGTCATCTCTTTAATTTGATTCTTTACCATTTAAAAATTTACTTTATTTTGTATTATTTAACAGAACTCTAGCTCTGAATATAACCTGCATTTTTAAATCTGACTTATTTGATTTATTTTATAGAAAAAGATATAAAATTGAATAATTTTTCACGTTTTATCTGTTAAAATCAGAAAGCATGTGATTAATTTAAAATTCTTGTGTACAGTTCATTTATAACAATCATTTTTAGAAGCTAGAAAATCAAATAACGATTACCAAGTACTATTAAAAGACGAGCATAAAGAAAATGATTTATTATATGGTCAGAAAAATGCCAAAAGATAAAGAGGTTATTGTATAATTATTTTTTAAATTCCTTGCATTAAGTTCGAGATATGCTAATGATTCTTAATCGATTTCTGATTATTCTGTAGAAGATAAAACTGAGATAATTGACCACATTAAAATGCTAATTAAAATTTCTTAATAAGTTAAACTAAAGTACCGTAGTAATATACCCACTTCCCTACAGCATTGTGTTTCAACTTGACGATCTATAGCTTCTTGATGACCTATAGCTTTATTGTATTTTAGTATGATGAATCAATACATATCGTTTCTACTCACTTGTATAAAAATGTTAACTAATGTTTTATTAACCATTATGTAGTCTTTTATGATTTAATGATAAAATGTTTGTTTTGCCTGAATTAATAAGTCACATTATTAAATAAAATAAAAATTAACTATAATCCATTGCATAAGTTCAGTATATAGAAAATTTTTCAATGCGGTAGGAACACATATCAACTCTAAGTAACTGAAATTATTTTTTTATATAATCAGCTTTCTTTATAACAATATTTGGATATATGTAAAAAACATTCAGACAAAATCAGATAAGGTTTGGTTTCGTTCGGAGCTCTACGGTCTACTGTTTTGCACACGAGGGCTAATGAGACCGGGACCTACTGCTTAAAGCCGATTCCGAACGGCAAAGAACACCCATGCCAAAGTGGGATTCGAACCCATGAACTCCGGTACCGACGATCATCGCCCTAACCAATCGGCCAACGTTCGGCAAAAAAAAAAAAAAAAAAAAAAAAAAAAAAAAAAAAAAAAAACAGATAAGGAGATTTGATATGGTAGAAGTAAGTTCTTCTGTCTCGACTTATATTAGAGATTAAAGCAAAGGTATGTGGAATTAAGGCACTTTGTTTTATTACTGATAAGCACACATAGCATCTTATATATATATATATATATATATATATATATATATATATATATATATAATTTGAATTATGGTGTGACATTTACACGTAGTATAAATATATCCTTATGACCAGGTATGGGCAAATTAGAGTTCGCAGCTCAAATGCAGCTCTTTTGAATGTTCTATTAGATGTATTAAAATTATCCGCAGGATAATAATAATACATTTGTTTTACGTAATATAATAAACTACTGTAATAAAAATAACTATGTACATTTTAAGTGTAGTTTTAGTTCATTTATTTTATGATTTAATTATCTCTATGATGATAATTATTAACTATTTCATTTCAAATCGAAAAACTTACAGATAGAGATGATTCTTTTTCGCAAACTAGGATAATCTATTGTGAATGAATTAGAGCTCGCATTTGAAAGAATTTAAAATTCAAGCTCCACGAAGAATGCTTCTCGTTCGGCATTTGTTTAATTATTACCTCATTCCAATGTAAAGATGGTAGACATCTAGCACTAGGGAGAATAATATTGAAAATATTCAAAAATAGGGTATTTCTAGATCATGTTTGGGATATTCTGGATATTCGGAAAATATTTTAACTCTAAAATGTCCACTAAAAATGTAAAGTTGATTATTCGTTAAAGACTAATTGACATGCAAAAATTTTTTTAAGAGTTGTGACAACTTTAGAAGGAATTGAATCGATCTGTCATTCTCTCTCTTTTTTTTTTTTTTTTTTTTTTTTTTTTTTGGACCGGTTTAAAATGTTTGTCTAATATTTCTTAATCAATGGGAATAGATTAGTTTTCTCCAAATTGAAGGACATTCTACATTTGTATTAGCTTTTTTAAGAAGTAGAACATGTAAAAAATTATTTTTTAATCGACTATTTTTTATTTTAACTTTCATCAAACAATTATTTAGAGTTATAACTTAAAGTATTCTCTTGTTAATTTTTTTAGTAAATTATTCTTAGCACGATTCACCCTCTCAATGAACCTAAAAGCTTTAGTCATCATTTTTTGATAACATAAGATTTACAGGCCTTGTGACCTTGGTGGGCATACCTTTAATATATGTAGTTCAAAATATGTTTGGTTCAAACATAAAAAATGCAGGTAATGTAATACGAAAACTCACCTAGTTATACATCTCGAAATCAAAGTATTATTAAAATGATAGTTTACAGTTAAATAAATTAAAATTCATTCAAACTTTTATAATGAACCTGTTTGAAATTATAGAATGTTACCTCATTGCATGTGCATGTGATGAATATAGGTATTTACGAATTCATGCCATTTCTTAAAAGGCAATTATTTCCTTACTAGTATCTACTCTTAAAAAATGTATGAAATATTTTTGCTAGATATGTAATTTGGATTATCTCAATGTTATATTTTTTTAAGTATTGCATTATAAGCAATTAATCATTTAATGTTGTTTCAGTTAAACTTAAATTCATCCTTTTATAATGAACAGGATCGATGCTTCGGTTATGCCTGCATGAAAACAAGATGTGGCAATCCCAGTGCATCAAGGAATGCTAATATAAGCATCAAGCATTCAGACCCTTTCTTAATTAAACCAATTTTCATTCAATCATGCGTCGGTTATTTCCGGAACTCGTTCACGATATAGTTGATGGGAGAAGAGATTATGTTAGTAGATAGAAAGAAATTAACCTTATATTGCTGCTAGATAATTAATTAATTAATATCCAAATATTTCCTTTTAATCTCTAGTCTGCGTGTAACTATAAATTAATGTTTTGTATTAAACCGTCATGCATATAACGTTCTGAGGCATTCCACTAGAGTTATAGTTTTTTATAAAACAATATTATGCAGTTCATATAAATTCTTTCTGCTATTTTAATAATCCATTAATCTTTAGCGTCTTTTCCGTGAATAGATTAATAGTTTGTAGTAGTTTTACATACATTCCGAATGATTTTTTATTTCAGTGTACATACATACGAATCTTATAAACTATCATCCAAATTTCCTAACATCTGCTATTATTTCTATTTTTTTTCCTTTGGATAGATATTTTATGATTTTTAAAAAATTACTCATACATTTACTTATAATCTCAGAAGTTACATATAAATAAATCATAATAAATTTCGTTTATAAAAAACCTTCGTTTTATATTGCTGTGTTTACATGTAATACCAAAGAAATATCTCATTATCAAGTTCTTTTTTATAAGTGGGCTTTTCATGACGATTAAATGACAGCTGATGAATGATTATATACTATGACATTCTTAATTGTTTAAATTATTTTCTTACTCTGCGTAGCCGATTATATTATAGATTTAAGGTATTAAGCAATATGTATTCGACAGAAGGATTTCAAAGAATAATATATTGCTTGTAATATTCATTACTTGTATATAAGTAAAATCTTTGCAATCGGATAGGGTGTATTTTTATTTTAGTAAAGTATATATTTTGTTTGTATTACTAGTTTTAAAATTTAAAAACTATCCTAATGGATAACTGCATAATTTCTCATCAAGAAGTATTTTTAAGTGGGGTTATATAGGTTAAAGGATAGTTGATAAATGAAAATATACTAACCGGAGTTCGTGGGTTCGAATCCCACTATGGCAAGGATGTTCGTAGCCATTCGGAATCGGCTTTAAGCAGTAGGTCCCGGTCTCATTAGCTCTCGTGTTGCAACAAGTAGACCGTAGCACTCCCAGAATAATGGAATTTTCTCGTTAATATTTTAAAATACTATATGATCGAGTTACAGAGTACGGAATATGGTAAAACAACATAAAAATGTATAGATATAATTATTTTCTATAAATTGTACTTAACGATAATCCAATTATATGTCAAATTTAATGTCCCATTGTTGGAAGTTTCTCGTTAATATTTTAAAATACCACATGATTGAGTTACAGAGTACGGAATATGTTAAAACAACGTAAAAATGTACAAATATAATGATAATCCAGTTATATGTCGAATTAAATGTCCTATTGTTGGAATTTTCTTGCTAACATTTTAAAATACTATATGATCAATTTACAGAGTACGGAATATGGTAAAACAACGCAAAAATGCACAAATATAATTGTTTTCTATAGCTAGTACTTAAAGATAATCCAATTAAGTCAACCTCTTCTGATCCATCCAAAGTGTTTCTAAATACTGAACGTAAATGACATTATGATCGACAAAATTTAAGGGAAAAAATT
>CM063501.1:72493331-72520831 GCA_032207245.1 Pardosa pseudoannulata
AATTTAAGTAATATAATTATTAATAATACGGTCAGTGCAGAAATAACTGTTATGAGACACATTTATTCCGAAGAACCCCACAAGTTTAAACAATTCATAAGTTATACACAGATTCTATAACGTAATATATAACTTCAACTTTACTAGAATTTTTTCATTCGTTTACTTACATGGTGTAATTTAAATATACAAACATATTCCATCATGCACACTTTTGCAAATTTTTGAACGTTTAAACCCCTGTCAGCTCTTAAATATGTGTGAGCTAAAATTGGTATTTTTAAATCTAGTTTCAGTCCTAACATTTCTTCCCTTCAGAATGAAATAGATTATACAGAAAAATACATATTCTCTATCATAACTACACAGAGATTAATAATATTACTGATAGTTTTGTCTTACAGAAAAAAATATTAACTACCTGAAAAAAATAATTTGAGGACAATAAATAATGGCTATTAAAATGTATTATGAAAAAGAACTAAGCTTAAAATTGTATGATGTAATCCCCTATATAATAATAGCATAAGTTGTCTGTCCGTGAATTTATGAAGCGGTTGTACCTGCAATGGATACAGGCATCCATATTTGATTTTTTGTGACTTAGGGTTAGCAAAATTCTCATCGAATTCGAAATCCACCCCATCACCACTTTTTAGACTTTTAATGGTATTATTTCAAGCCTTATTCTCCCCTGTTAAGAGCAGGAGATTAAATTTATCATTTTGGATATCCTTCATATACACCACCAAATAATCACTGTCAATATTAAAGCCTCTGCTTCCTTTCTATCACGTACGCGACCCTCCTATACGCTATTTAGTTTCATCCCCATATGTACGCATGGTACGCTCAGTAGAGTTTTTGCCCATTTGGTTGTCGTACTTCTTGAGTTGATGGTTCTGTCCTCGACGCTGCTAAGTTTTTCTAAATGTCTATTCAATTTAATATTTTCTGCTTTAAAAAAAATTCTTATTCCTAAAGTATTTTATTATTTTTAAAATAAATTTTTACTATTTTTTCAACTTTTTATGATTTTATTATTTTTATTACATTAAATTCACGTATTTTGTACGGATGTCCTGGCCACATAAACATTTCATGTTTTCTATCCAGGGTTGGAAAAAAATCATGATTTTTTTAAAAAAATAAAAAAATCAGATTTATTTGATTTAAATCAGATTTTTTTATTTAAATCGGATTTTTTATATTTTTTTTCTGAATACTAATTTTAATTGTTGTTTTTTATGTTTTTTTGCAATATATATAGAATAATTTGTTATAAGAAGTCACATCTTATCTATCTAGTATATTCTGCACACTGATTACCTAAAATTAAAGCTATAAATTTTAATCTAAACACATTCCATTATTTTGTAATTTGATAGTGCAAACTAAATATGATGTAAATTTAAAGAACAAATTGAATATTCTTTTAAAGCAAACTACTTATTTAAAAAAACAAATCACAATTATTTCAATATTTTTAAGCACCAAATTATGTATTTAATTGTTTCAATAAAAACATTAGATTTGACGCTTTATCCGCTTCTCATTGGTTACGAAGGCTAGAATGAACCATACCAAAAGAAGAAAACTGTCTTTCCATTAAAGCAGATGAAGCCACGGCTATTGTTATTTGGTAGACAAACTGGATTTCATTTCTCTTTACATCCCATTACATAAAATGAATTCAACCAGTCATAATCAATCATTGCACTACTCCTGCTACATATTTTCTGATAACAACCCCTAAATTCTTGGAAAGCACATGCTATCTATTTACACTTATTTACTTATTGGTATTACTGTGCGGACTGATTCTAAGTTCTCCTGTCTTTAAAATATAGGTTTTAAAAGAAGTGAAAAAAATGATTTAAATCAATGATTTTTAACAAAAAATCAACTGATTTAAATCAAGATTTAAATTATGATTTACATCAACTGATTTAAATCAGGCCAATCCTGTTTTTATCCTTACACTTTCTTCTCGTCTATTTTTATGTGTCCTTTCACCTTTCAGCTGTTAATTTTTCTGCTTGCTTTCATTTTTGTGTTTATTAAAAGAAATCTCTGGATTAGATGGTTCGGTAGTGAAACTATCACCCCACGCCTACCGGGGTGATAGTTTCATTCTTTTACTTCCATTAATTACTGTGGCAAAAAAAACTGAAGAACTTAACGATAATTCCGACGTAGCTAAGAAAACTTTGAATTATCTTTCTAATTGAATTCACCGGGATTCTAAACTGCATTCACAGTATCGGGAGACTTAAGAAGAGAATGAAGATAAATAAATTACTGAGCGTGTACCTGTGTTGTCAAATGAAACAACTTGGTTTGTTCACTCATACACAAAATACTAGTCAAAAGTACGTGTCTTAATCTAACTTTTGGCCAGGCCAACTTCTCAACTCCATAAAATAGTCAGCTTCTAGTTGGGTAAGGGAAATTTATCCCAACGAATTTAATAATACAAGTTCTTACTTAAACGGCTCATTTTAACTTGTTTGTTGCTTGAGAAGTCGATCTGCGTAATGAGGGGTGCAAAATAACTTCGCTTTATGAGGTTCTGCTCGTGCCTGGTTCTGGGTTAGTCTAAGTTTTAGTAAGGTCAAATGTATTCATTTTTGTAATCGTTTTCAATGTTTTTTTACTAGTAATAATAGTTTAAGTTACCAGTTTAAAGGATTCTATACCATGTTTATTTGCCTTAAACCTTTTCTTTGTATGTTTTAAGTAAATAAAACGTTAGTGTTATTTTTAAAAGTTTGTTTATGTTCATTTACATTTAAAACACATTGCTGATACTCTGCAAACGATAACTTTTACAATTCCATTTTTTTTACAATTTAAGACTGTTTAAGAAGTCTGTTTAATTTTTAGTTTGACTAAATTAAATTGACTATCAACCTGATAATTTTCAGCCAAAAAACAAACCATTTTTTACCTGCCTCATAGGGTATTTTACAATTCTAGAAAATGATAAATTTACTGATTCCGTCATAACTTACTAGCATGACGTACTATATGCTAGTAAGTTAATAATATTGATAAGTTAAAATTAATAACTGAAGCTATTATAGCAAGTTGTTATAGGATTATATATGTAAAAATTATTTTTTTATAAAGTTCAGAATAATGAATATTTCTAGTTTTTTTTCATAACTGGGTACTTAACTACCAGAAAGTCTGGAAAATATTCTATTCCCATACCTGACTACTTCACAGAATTACATTTGCATTGTACATTATTCACATACTTAATATTTTATTTCTGTATCCCTCAAAATAGATATCCTTCCTTTGTGATAGGATATGCAGCATTTGAATGTTTAACGAGAGGTAGAGATTTGCATATTATAGAAAGGAATTGACTTTTAGAATAGAAATTCCATGAATATTATATGTTGTGAAATAAATAGCGATATTTTTATAACTTCTTACTTTAGGAATATTTCGAAATGTCACTCTGTGTTTCAAAGTTGAAAGCATTTGAAAAATTATGATGGATTGACATATTTTAATTTGCAAGTGTTTTGAACACATCGTAAATCAAAATGTAATTCGTTCTTTTAATGAACTACATCATAGCTGTTTTAAAGAAAAATCGTTGTAACTTGAAGCTATTTTTATGTTTGATTACATTATCCCTTTAATTTGTAAATTTATTATCTGGAGCATTATTTTAATATTTTAGGTAGTTAGTAAATGTATGTAATTTTATTATAATTTTTAAGTTAAGTTCTTAGCAATGATGTACATTGTACTTATTTTTTGTAATTTTTAACTAGCAAATGCGTAGTAACTTGTATTTAATCCAACTGAAATGGGAAGTTTAATAAAAAGATTTAGGTAAAAGAAACACATTTATGTATTCGACAATTTTACAATAGATGAGTTTCAACGATAAAGATTTTTAATAAGGGACAATTAATAAGAAATATTTGTTACAAGCTATCAAATGTTTTACGAAAAACATATTTATCTTTACAAAAAGAATTGGGATGTTTAATAATAAAATTTAGGTACAAAAATTTATGTATTCGATAATTTTACAATAGGTGAGTTTCAATGATGAGGATTCTTAATAAGGGACAATTAATAAGAAATATTTTCTACAAGCTATCAAGTGTTATACGAAAAACTCATTTATCTTTACAAACAGAATTGCGACGTTTAATAATAAAATTTAGATTAAAAAAAATTTATGTATTCGACAATTTTACAATAGCTGAGTTTCAATGTTGAGGATTTTTAATAAGCGACAATTAATAAGAAATATTTGTTACAAGCTATTAAGTGTTTTACGAAAAACTTATTTATCTTTACAAACAGAATTGGGATGTTTAATATTAAGATTTAGGTAAAACAAACACATTTATGCATTCGACAATTTTACAATAGATGAGTTTCAATGATAAGGATTTTTAATAAGGAACAATTAATAAGAAATATTTGTTACAAACTATCAAGTATTTTAAGAAAAACGTATTCATCTTTACAAACAGAAAAAAACTTTAACATGGAAGCTGTTTTATTTGTGATTTTAAGCAGTTCTAAGCAAAGAAGATTGTCCAAGGCACAAAGGGTGGACTGCTTAAGTAGGTTTTCTTTACACTCATTTAGAGGTAAAGTAAATAATATTATAGATATAGAACCAATACATTCGTAGATAGTATTGCAATTACGTTTTACCCCAGCGATGCTAAAGTAAATAGACGTCAAATGCTACGTCGAATATACTGATTAAACATGCTGTATATACACCCATTTTCATGTAAAGTAAATATCATAGATGCAGAATTAATACGTTTGTGAATAGAATAAAAATAATTGATTGAGGATTAAAACATGATTAATTGCAGAAGCATGTTACGGAAATTCAAAATAACTCACTATATGAGATGCAGTTTAAGACCAATATCAACTAGACCAATCAAACGAAATCGAGCATTCATTTTTTTTACACAATGTAGAAATATATCTACAAATAAAAACTATTCTTTCAAAAACAGTTTAACAAATTTCATTGGAAACATCATGTGAACAATATTCATGTTGTTTCACGTCACAACAGGTTCCTGAACTGAAGATTTATAATGTTATAAGGTCATACACTATTTATAACTTTTTTGTATTTCCATTTGTTTGATTGAAATTTAGCATAAATATTTATAAAGGGCAGACATTTATAATTTGTTAAAGAATTTGTAATTTAATGTAATATAGAAAATATTACTAAAAACGGACAGTCTATAGTTTACTGTTTTTATTATTAACATTAGTAGCCATTTCTAACTGTATTACTCATTACCTGATGGTATGTGTTCATAAAATTTATAAATATTTAAGGCATTAAACTCTTTATAACCTTTCTGCATTGACATTTGTTTGATTGAAATTTAGTATAAATATATGTAAACGGTTGGCATTTATAATTTTATAAATAATTTGTAATTTAATGTAATAAATATTAGAAAATATTACTAAAAATGGACATTCTGTGGTTTACTATTTTTATTATTAACATTAGTAGTCATTTTTAACTGTATTACTCATTACCTAATAAGGCGATTTCAAGCAGTAGGGCAAATTCTCAAATTAAGACAATTCTGGCTTTAGTTTCAAACGGAATGGCAGTTTATTGTTTGTCTATTGGCTGTTGTAAACATGAAAATAAATTCAAAGGGCTTTATAGTAGCTCGTGAAGTTGTGACAAATTGCTTTATAGCATATGTGCATAAGATTTATAAATTTTTAACGCTTTATACTATTTATAACATTTCTGTAGTTCGGTTGGTTCGATTGATATTTAATATAAATATGACAGTTGGAACTTTAATAGTGGCAATAATGTTGTAAAAACGCTACGTAACTAAACAAAATAATATCGAGTATACCACACTTGAGCTACATACCTACCTTACCTCTCAGGAAAAGAATCGTCCTTCCTACGTCATATGTATGTGAAGTGGCGCGAAGAACTGATCTTTGTATTAGCTTGCGGTCTAAAATGTTGTCAGGATGCTCCAAAACAAGAACAGCATAGTTGGATAAAAATTCGATGTGGCAGAGGCAGTACAGCAGGACAGTGTCTCTAGGGTTTTACCATCCACCTTACTCTCCAGGTTTAAGCTTTTGTGACTTCATCTTAACCCTCCGAGTGGAACTCATCGAGGAAAAAAAGTCTCCAAAAATACGATAAAGGTTTATTGTTTCAGGGGCCAAAGCGTTCTATGATTTTTTACTTAACCCTTAGTTGACTATTTAAGTGACTATATTTAAGTGGTGCAATTAGAGATACATCTGTTACCGCAAACGAAATACTTCGAAATAGAGATTTACAGAGCCATGAAAAGCTATCAGCGTCTTTGTGCCTCAGAGGGTAGGGGTGCATCCCTCAATAAATGTTAGTCCAAGAGGGATGCAGTTCCTAAACAACCGACCTGACCCTCCTACCACAAAACTCCATGGGGGAGAACACTAAAGCAAAAATGTACATTACATCCATTTTCGGAGCGTTTTTGAAGGTCGAAAATTGTACGTTTTGAAGACATCATCAGTTTGGCGGAATTGTACGTGCGAACCGCTTAGAGAGTTATATCCTAAGATAAAGAAACCAATTCCTAGCATTCGCTTCAGAACTGTTCCAGAGATTCTTGCGGCAATAGACCGGTGCATTCGAACTATCAACAGAACAGGCACTGCTACAGGTGTTTTCCACATCGTTGGAAAGAGGTTATACACAATGCTGACAACTATATAGAATGACTGTAAAACATGGTGGCATGAATCACTTTCGTATTCCATGTAAATACATAGTTGCCACTATTAAAGTTCTAAACCTCGTATTTGTAAAGGGTAGACATTTATATTTTTAAAAAAATAATTTATAATTTAGTGTAATAAATGTAGAAAATATTACTGAAAATGGACATTATGTTGTTCACTATTTTTATTATTAACATTAATAGCCATTTCTAACTATATTCAAGGCCGTAGGCGGGGGGAGGGATTTGGTGGACCGGTCTCCCCCCGAAACTTTGGTTTGGTTTGGTTTTGGAGCGCTACGGTCTATTTTTGCAACACGAGGGCTAATGAGACCGGGACCTACTGCTTAAAGCCGATTCCGAACGGCTACGAACACCCATGCCATAGTGGGATACGAACCCACGAACTTCGGTTCCGAAGGCCAGCACCCTAACCATTCGACCATCGTTCGGCAAATCCTGATACTTTGAAAGACCATTTTGTAGATAGACAATGTCCCACGTCTGTGTGTACAACACTGTATTCTGGAATTACAGTGCTTTCCCTTACATCAATTGAAGTACTATTCATAAATAAAGATGTATTTCTCCCTTGGTCCCCCTCCGAAAATAATTTCTGGCTATGGCCCTGACTATATTACTCATTATCTAATGGCATGTGTTCATAACATGCTAAAATATGATTTCATGTGTAAAATAGGAAAATAGGAAAATAGGAAATTGAATTGAAATCGAGGAAAATAA
Source organism: Pardosa pseudoannulata (assembly GCA_032207245.1). Classification (NCBI taxonomy): domain Eukaryota; kingdom Metazoa; phylum Arthropoda; class Arachnida; order Araneae; family Lycosidae; genus Pardosa; species Pardosa pseudoannulata. The sequence goes on from CM063501.1 coordinate 72,500,849, forward strand.
GCTTAAGTAATTACAAAGACACTTATCTTTATAATTGATAATCAATGTATAAATTAAAGATTAAATTTCACAAACTACTTTGTACAATCAAAAACCTTTTCTAAATTTCACTTCGAAAAAATGGAGTTTTTATTTATTATTTCCTTTTTTTACAATACTAGTGAAAGTTTTATTTACCGTGCAATATCTTCATGACATTGTTAGCGAGGAGAAAATTCGAGAAATGTATTATTGATTTATGTGTAGAGAATGTCATAATACTCTGTAATAAGATGATGGAATGTTATAATTAAATCTTCCAAAGGAGCGTTGTTATGGAAGATAAAAAAAAATGTCGGAGCCGTTGTTATCATAATTGCTTGTTAAAGTCTAGTTACATTTTTATCGGGAAAATAGACTGTTTTTTTTCTTTTGAAATTTTAGGTATGCTAAATAATTGCATTTAATGACATTATAGTTGTATTGAAATGCTATCAATGTCTGATTTTTAGAAAATTTGACTAGTTCATTAAAATTAAGTGAAATAAATTATTAATACATATAAACTCATCCTGTATCTAGAAAAATTACTGTATATAACTTTTTCACAACTTCTTCCTGATTAGGTATTATGAGAGAGGCTTACGTATTTACATCGCATTCCAGAAACTGAATTGTGTGCATCAATTTGACATATTTAAATTATGGCAAATGCTGCTAATCAAAAATTAGCTTATTAAAGTAATCATTAAGAGGCTAAGTTAACAAACAATCCCCAGACTTATTTTTGACATATATATGAAATTATTTTTTGTCCAGTGAAAATTAAATTAGATATAAACTTTTTTCAATCAACTAACGTTTTTATTAAACAATATTTTTTATATCCTTATAATCAAAGAAGTTAAATAGCTCTGTCTCTATGTACTTTTAATATATTCCAGTAGTTGTGGCATTCATTTAACCAGTTAAAATTTACATCCGTTTAAATCTTCTATTTAGATGCTGTTTGTTCTAGGATTTGAATAGCCTGATATTATAGGGGATAATGTTTTGCGAAGTTAATCATGATAATTGTTTTTATTATTTAAAAATTCTCTAGGTAAATACTTTCTTTTAGATTTTCTATTTAGATGCTGGTAGTTTAGATTTAGAATATTCCTATATTTATAGCCATAGATTTACAGGGTAATTCATACAAAATTCTGTTTTTATTAGTATTTAATGATCACCTAGGTACATGCTTACAAACTTAAAAACAATGTTTAATTACTCAAAATATTTTGCACTCCAATACCATAACACCGAATTAAATTTATTATTTCTATTACAGGAATACATAAACTTCACTACTTCCGCTACAAGTTGTTCTGAATTCCTGGGAAATGTTAAAGTAAAAGGAAAGGCAACTTAATACAATAATGCAATAATACAGAATATCTACAAAAATCGGTAAATTATAAAAATAATTTTCCGATTTTTGTAGATATTCTGTATTAAACTTTTATGAAATACAATGAGGAATATTTTTATTAATGGGCACTTTTCCGGATATCATACTTTTCCTTTTAAAAATTTAAAAAACTATTATATATTATATTAGTGAATATACAGATTATGGTTATTTTATGAGACTCCTTCCTAATTTTCACCTATCTTGATTTTCTAAAGAACCACATGATCCATAGTTAACTCTGCAGTGAAACTTATATTAAAATTTTTCTTGAACCTACTTAAAATTAAGAAAACGGTTGGTGATTTACTGAATTATTTTTAGTACATTCATGAAATAAAAAAAACTGATAGCGGAATTTTTCAAATTTGAACTAGTATTATGTAGTAAACACTCAACAATTGATAATAACACCTACTTTAGCGTTTTTGCCTGGCCACCATTTTTTGCCATACGTTCATATGGACAGAGCCAGGAACTAATAACAGTTCTTCTACTTCTAAGAAATTGATCATTATGGTACTGGAGTTTTAATGGGTTGGGCAGGCATCATGTTGGATGGTCAAACAACCCTCCATGTGACTGTTGTGGGGGTATAAGCATGATATCTTAGCATTACGTTCGTCTTTTTCAGAGGTGTAATTGTCTCTCAGATGATTTTTATAGATATAACACGAAGCCACATAGAGTTCTTCTGGTCACCGAATTTCTTAACAGGGAGGATATTAACCTGGTAGTTTAACCAGATCTTCAGATATCATCACTACAGAGTAAATCTGGGGTACTATAGGGAGGACAATTGCAACCTCTTTCTGAATACCATTGTGGCCTGAAAAACGAGTTGATGAACGAGTGGGAATTCAGGAATTCGTAAACTGCCTTATTTTTATTATCAAACCACACTGTACTGCCTGCATATCTGTAAAAGAGAACTATACTACCTATTAACCGATTTTTTGTTTTATTTTACAACTATTTGCTTTTTTTTTAGTTTTTGATTCTAACGAGTGCGTGCGATCATGAGTGGATATTATAACTGTTAAATAGTTATTTCTTTTGTATTGTATCAATGTACATATTTAAATTCATTAAAATTGGTTTAGAAATTCTGGAGATGATTGACCAAACTTAAAATTTCTATTAATTTTCTCTTGATTTAATATTGAAATTGATTTAAAATAAGGGTTAAGAATTAAGCGAGTTATAATTAAAAAATAGTTAGAACTCATTAGGGACAACGTAATAGGAGATAGATATACCCTCGAGCTGAACTATACAGAGTAAACGAACTTACGAGGAAGTAGACAAAGCAAATTTGCTTAGTTACCATCAACCAAAAAGACAGTTCTGAGCGGGAATTAGGGCTGATAACATCCTCTACACTTGTCGTGACAAATTATGAGAACAAAGGATATCTAAATCGCATAGCCATGAACAGAAGGATTACAATAGAGAAGTTTTTATATATGAAATCAAATGTGTCGTCCATGCCACATATATGTGTGTGTGTGTGTCTATTGATGCATTGTGTTATCTTCTATTCTTTTTAAAAACAAAATTGTTTTAGTAGTATATATAAAAAAGATAATATGTATTGTTTAAATATTTAGGATAATTCTCTATTTATTTGTTTGCTTTCTAAAAATATTCCGAAATACCGACATGAAAAAGTTTTTCAGACATACTTCTTTAAAGACTTATTGTAATTCACTTGTCTTTAAAACAAGCTTTGCCTACCATTTCGGGATTTTCATTTCTTTAATATTTTAAAATATTTCCTTACGAGTAGTTAGAAAACAGAAAACTTTATAATCTCTTATTTTAATTCTTTGTTATAAAATAAATATCATTGTTGGAGTAGACGGGTTGAGAAAGAATTTTTACCTTTAGAAATACATAAAATATGCAAAGTTTAGGAGATTTTTTTTCATAAATTTTCCAAAAAGAAGCCCGTACTATGTTCCAGTAAAATTGATGTCTACATTTTATATTTTTATAGTATATTTTAGATAGAAAATTGATACTTTTATAAAACTGCATCAAATTTTATCTACGGTTTTCCTATTTTGAAAGAAAGGTTAAATATTAAATTTTAAATATGAAAATTTTCCTGAGTCCAAATATTAAAGCCTAACAAAGCATTTTTGCCTTATGATGTTAAAGCCTCTGATAAATATTAAAACTTATATACTGGTGCATAATGCAAACTTTTCTAATAATTATTTAGACCAACTTATCCGGATGTTCGTAATGCACTGATTCATTTTTTTTAATTACGGTAATCTCCCTGTATATGTACCAAGAAAGATGGGTATTTAAAAAGCAAATTAAAAGGTAAACATTATAATCTATAAAAGCATTGACGCATCTGTAATAATGCTATTTTCCACTTTTTATACAACAGTACTCGCAACAATAATTATTAAATTTTATCCCCAAATTGTATAAATGTAGAATGTTTCCCTTCTTTTTTTACATAATGGACTAATTTTAATTTAACCCGGAAATACTCGCCTTTAGAACAACATACCCATCTCCTCACTTTGTTTTCCAATTTGCTTTGACAATGGTTGATTCCCCATGCAGATGACATTCAGAATATCATCTTTAATATGGAGGAATGATTGATAAATTATAAAAATATGCATGTTGCACTGATTTTAATTTAACCCGGAATTACTCGCCTGGGGTACAACATACCCATCTCCTCACAAACGACAATAAATAGTATAAAGATACAATTTATGGAAAATCTTTTATCATGTGAAGTCTCTCGTGATCTTAATAAACAAATGCACTTAAAGAATTCTTTATAATTTTCGCCTAACTAAAGTTAATAAAACTAAATTGCCTTATTTTAGACTATAGTTTTACACTAATAAAATTGTAAATCATTCGTTACAAAGTATAAGATTTTACATCTAGTATCTCCTCGAATAGCTATTGCAGAATAGTTATCGGATACAAGGCATAATTGGTTTGGTTTGGTTCGGAGTGCTACGGTCTACTTTTTTGCAACACGAGGGCTAATGAGACTGGAACCTACAGCTATAAGCCGATTCCGAACCGCTACGAACATCCATGCCATAGTGGGATTCGAACCCACGAACTCCGGTACCGAAGGCCTGCACCCTAACCAATCGGCCATCGTTCAGCCAAGGCATAGATGTGATTTAAAACTATGGACCACACGTATGGATATATATATATATATATATATATATATATATATATATATATATATATATATATATATATATATATATATATATATATATATATATATATATATATATATATATATATATATATATATATATATATATATATATACATATATATATATATATATATATATATATATATATATATATATATATATATATATATATATATATATATATATGTATATATATATATATATATATGTATATATATATATTTATATATAGATGTATATATATATATATGTATATATATATATGTATATATATATATATATATATATATATATATATATATATATATATATATATATATATATATATATATATATATATATATATATATATATATATATATATATATATATATATATATATATATATATATATATATATATATATATATATATATATATATATATATATATATATATATATATATATATATATATATATATATATATATATATATATATATATATATATATATGAACCTATTAGAAATAATATAATAATTAATGCGTTTTAAGAGGTTAAAAGATACCAGGCATTATAAGTGTAGGAAAATCGAAACACTTACGGAAATTAATCAATACATAACGGTATAATTAATAATTTGTAGGTAAAATTCACATCTACATAGAAAACCAAAATTTATTTTTTTTCTAATTAATCGTCCTTTGTGTTTTATTTAACAAAATAATTCTCCCTGAGGGAGATTTCTCTATTTTTCCTTATCGCAATTCTTTATTTGTCGTTTTGTTATTACATAATTTGTATTATAATACAAATATAATAAAATCGTTGCTATAGAAGCCTTAAATAGAAAAGGCCTCAAGAAATTCTTCTGCCAATAAAGTATAGTACTTTATTAAGAGAGATATTTTTAAATACACTTAATATACTAATCGGATTATACTCTAAGTTCTTTATAGGATAATACGTTTATTTCTTTCTTAAATGTTTAGGATTTATCATTATTAGTTCAAGTTTATTAACATTAATATTATAAAATGATAAAAGCGTATTTGTATATTTCCGCATCACATGAAATCTACTGAAATTATAACTTTTTTTAAATTAACTTTACTATTCGAAATTTTTTTATAATTTTATAAAACAAATTTCATGTATACTTTTCGAAATTCAAAATATTTGTTTTATAGTTAATGTTTTATGGAACTTTTAAACTTGGCGACTGCTGGATTTGTCTGAACACATCACTCAAAAACTGACTATTTGTAATGCTATGATTTTTTAAAAATTTTCATCATAAAAGTACACTGATAGACACAGCTCTCACTTTTTTAATACTCGTATTCACACTGCAATTATTAATGTTTTAACATTTATCAGACTGACGAATGTTTTGACATACTTAAATAAGTGGTCTGATTAGTAGTTACTAGTTTGTAGTGCTACGGTCTACTTTTTCGCAACACGAGAGCTAGTTAAACCGGAACCTATTACTTAAAGCCAACTCATAACGGCTACAAGCATCCATCAAACAGTGGGATTCATAACCATGAATTACCGTACCGAAGATCCTCGCCTTAAACATTGGCTATGGTTCTGTCTTATGTATCCTCCACACTATGGTCAATTGTTCTCCACTTACTGATAGTGACCTTGGACGATGGTTCACGGGTTGCATGCATGCGATTGGCCACTAAATGAGCCAAGTGAGTAGATTCGTCCATAGAGTCTACTGCGCACTTTAGTTCCTAATCTGGCTGCCTTTGATCTTTGGAAAAAAATCGGCTTCGAAGCCATCGTCCGCTAAGGCTATTTTATCATCTGCCACCATTGGTCACTATAAGCCATACCCCCTCCAGACGTTGGTAATGGCTTGCAGTGGACCATAGTGTGAAGAGGGACCTTGAAACTACCGGCTTCTTTCTTGTATCTGGGAAACGAATATTCATTTTATCATTTTATCACATAAGATTAAAATGCAATAATCTCAATATAAAAAGTTATAATTTACCTAAAATTAAAATGACGGATGAATTTTATGGTCTTTATTTTTAATTAAGGTTATGATATATTAGAAAACAATTTAGCTCCAAAAGTATTAAAAAATTAATTTCAATGACTTTATAACACAAAATTTACGGTACATTTGAAGACACTACAGGCAACATATACAAAATAATTTTGCATGTACTGTTAATTTTTCATGTGTTATAATTTTATAAAGTTAAAAGATTGATGTTCTATAGAATACGTGTATATAGAAATAAGTATGATTTTTTCTTGATTTTATTATAATTTGTAAATTAATTTTACTTTACCATTATCTTTTGAGCATATACAATAATTTGGGGGTTATATTTTAAAAGAGCAATTATACATACATATTCTGGAAAAGAATCTTTATTTAAATGTATTGTATAAAACGATTTGTATGTACTATATAATTAAATTTAAGGCAATGTTCGTGTCAGTGCTAAAAAACTACTCTATATATCAAACTACAAACTTTTGTAATTTTTTTCTTCTTTTCCTGCTCAAGTAAGACTACCCTTTTCTGACAAGGTGAAACCATATTTTTATAATTTTCTTTTACGTATATTTTTCAGGTGAGTCACTTATTGTCGATGTAAATGGATGCCGAAATACGCTACGTTCATCTTATTTTAACCCTCATTCATACAATAGAATTTGATTGATTATGCATGCAGTACGAGACATGTACAAAAAGTATTAAAATTCGGTTTTTAAAGTTATTTGTAAAAGTGTCTAGAATTACATTTCAATCATTTCTTGATGAACTGAAAATCTAATCTTGCATCAATAAAACCTTTGTATCAGGAAAATTTCTGACCGGCCATAAATATATTTTGCATTAGTAATTTCAATTTTCATACTCAGTAGTAATGAATATCATATTATATAGTTATACAGCCTACGATTGGGTAATTAATGATGATGTTTCTGAGGTTCTAGCACACTGTGTGAAATAATATTTTGATTTAACTTGTTATCCATTTCAATCATCAAACCGTGACAAGGTTTTGGAAATATCTAAGAGGCACACACACACACACACACACACACACACACACATATATATATATATATATATATATATATATATATATATATATATATATATATATATATATATATATATATATATATATATATATATATATATATATATATATATACATATAGCTTACTACAGTTTTTTATCCTTAAATCAACAGTGAGTATATTGCATTGTTGCTGTAAGAGTATTGCATTTCCCCTGAAGCGCTGTTCCTTTACAGGAGTTCCCATTACTTTATCCGTCTCGTCTTTATATATTTGCATGTATAGTCTTGGAATTGACTACAGCTTTTCATTCTTAAATCAACAGCCATTATAAATAAGATAGCGGAAGTCAAAAGCACATTACATAAACTTTTATATCTCACCAGTTTGCTTTTATATATTACAGAAACCTGCTTATATTCCTGCCAGAACCGAATGATCATAGAGCGACGCCGCTTTTATTTTTTTCTGTGGTTGCATTTTTTTTTGTTTGCATACAGAATCCTTTTTTTCTTATACCTTTGCCCGTCAAGAAGAAATCTAGTTCCAGCAAGTGGAAAATTGGATTTTCTTCTTTTTTGGAGCCTTGGGCGGGAGCAAGATTCTCAGCAAATTTTCGAGCTGCCGCACATATTAGGAAAGAGCACTTGTGATTTTTAACTTATCGAAAAAATATCGCGCATTCCATTAGACGAGGACTTCGAATTTTTTTTATGAAATTGTGAATTTATAACTTTGTTTAATATTTATTTTAATAAAATGAATTGCTCTATATTTTTCAGCTAGAAATATAACTCTAATAGTAATGTTTGATATTGATGAATTACATTTTATTTCTTTTACTAACATACTATATGATATTGTGTAGAAATCTATTTTAGAACTATATGTGTTTGATTTAGCTACATATGGAGTCAAATTCACAGTTATTGTTTTAATTACATTACCTAATATCATTTTTTAATTCTTTATCCGGCCAATATAAATATAGATTTCTATAATGTAATTTTAAATCTTTAAATCCTTCATAAATTGTCTTATTTTATCCATACAAAATATTCATTTCGACGTGAAATACATTAATTTTAGCGAATAAATGTTATACAATTTAAAACTAGTCTAAACTTCATTACCAGTTTCTAATACATTTTCAGAATGAAAATATTTTAAGTTAAATTATAAACCATTAAGTATTTCTTAACTTTGACGTAAGTGGTGGTTAGTAACAAATGTAGTGATTGAATGTATCATTTATGAAACTTCCTTTCATATATAAATACTTATTATTCACTTTTATTGAAGGACTACTGATCTCCTATTACGATATGGTTAAGAAACATTTCAATTAAGTTACGTGTCAATAATGGAATTTTAAATCTTTAAATGCTACATAAATTGTCTTATTTTATCCATAATAAATACGTACTTGGACTTGAAAAATATTAATTTTAGCTAATACAATTCTACAACTTAATATTAGTCTAAACGTCTTTACTATTTTATTTAATACATTTCCATAATTAAAATATTTTAAGTTAAATTATAAACCATTAAATATTTCATAACCACACAATAAGAGGTGGTCAGTAGCTAATGTTGGGATTGCATGTTTCATTTATAATACTTCCACTCATATATAAGCACTAATTATTCACTTTCATTGAAGGAAGACTGACCACCTCTTAAGGTATGGTTTAGAAATAATTCAATTAAGTTACATTTCGATAATAAAATTTTAAATCTTTAAATCCTTCATAAATTTTCTTATTTTATCCATACTAAATATTTATTTTGACGTGAAAAATATTAAATTTAGTGAATAAAATTATATAATTTAAAATTTATCTAAATTTCTTTACAATTTTCTCTTAATACATTATCTGACCGAACGATGGCCGATTGGTTAGAGTGCTGGCCTTCGGAACCGGAGTTCGTGGGTTCGAATCCCACAGTGGCATGGATGTTCGTAGCCGTTCGGAATTGGCTTTAAGCTGTAGATCCCAGTCTCATTAGCCCTCGTGTTGCAAAAAGTAGACCATAGCACTCCAAAACAAACCAAACAAACCAACACATTATCAGAATTAAAATATTTTAAGACAAATTATAAACCATTAAATATTTCATAACCATACCATAAGAGGTAGTCAGTAACTAATGTTGTGATTGTATGTTTCATTTATGAAATTTCCATTCATATATGAACACTTATTACTCACTTTCCTTGAAGGAATACTAATGCTCTCTCTCTACTCTCTAAAGAAAAAAATGTTCTAAGAGAACATTAAGATTCTTCAAGTTATTTTTGGCGGTATCGAAAATGATACTTCAGACATTAAAGGGTTAACTTACAGCATTTGTTGAACTTCATCGTGAACATCTAGTCCCCTGCGTGACATGGTGAGATGCGAATCACACTTAAACAATGTACTGCCCAGTTAAATAATAGCATGAAGGTGCTGATTAAGAAGTTTCAGCTAATGTTAGGAAAAAAGTGATTACATACTTTGAAATCCAAAAATGAATAGTTTATAAGATTGTTCTCTCCCTACTCTAAAAAAATGTTCTAAGAGAGCATGAAGATTCTACAAGTTATTTTTAGTCGTATCGAAAATGATACACTAGGCATTAAAGAGTTAATTTATAGGGGTTTTTTTTAACTTCATCGTGAGCATCTAGATCCATGCATGACGTGATGAGATGCGAATCACACTTAAAAAGTGTACTTCGAGTGAAATAATTGCATGAAAATTCTGATTAAGAAGTTTCAGCTAATGTTAGGAAAAAAATGATTACATACTGTGAAATTAAAAAATGAATAGTTTAAAAGATTGCTCTCTCCCTACTCTAAAAACAAATGTTCTAAAAAAGCATGAAGATTCTATAAGTTATTTTTAGCCGTATTGAAAATGATACACCAGACATTAAAGGGTAAATTTACAGCGTTTGTTGAACTTCATCGTGAGCATCTAGATCCATGCATGACGTGATGAGATGCGAATCACACTTAAAAAGTGTACTTCGAGTGAAATAATTGCATGAAGGTGCTGATTAAGAACTTTAAGCTAATGTTACGAAAAAAGTGATTACATCCAGTGAAATTCAAAAATGAATAGCTTATAAGATTGCTCTCTCCCTACTCTAAAAAAATGTTCTAAGAGAGCATGAAGATTCTATAAGTTATTTTTAGCCGTATTGAAAATGATACACCAGACATTAAAGGGTAAATTTACAGCATTTGTTGAACTGCATCGTGAGCATCTAGTCCCATATATGACGTGATGAGATGCGAATCACACTTAAAAGGCGTACTACGAGTTAAATAATTGCTTGAAGGTGCTGATTAAGAAGTTTCAACTAATGTTAGGAAAAAAAAGTGATTACATACTGTGAAATTCAAAAATGAAAAGTTTATAAGATTTTTCTCTCCCTACTCTCTAAAGAAATAAATGCTGTAAGAGAACATGAAGATTCTACAAGTTATTTTTAACTGTTTCGAAAATGATACGCTAGGTATTAAAGGGTTAATTTACAGCGTTTGTTGAACTGAATCATGAGAATCTAGTCAAATGTGTGACATGGTGAGATGCGAATCACACTTAAAAGGTGTACTGCGACTTATATAATTGCATGAAAATTCTGATTAAGAAGTTTCAGCTAATGTTAGGAAAAAGGGATTACATACTGTGAAATTCCATAACGAATAGTTTATAAATTTTCTCTCCGTACTCTGGAAAGAAAAATAAATGTTCGAGAAATAAAATTTAAAATTATTTTGCGGTATTGAAAATGGTACACCAGACATTAAAGGGTAAATTTACAGCGTTTGTTGAACTGCATCGTGAGCATTCAGTCCCATACATGACATGATGAGATGCGAATCACACTTAAAAGGCTTACTCCGAGTTAAATAATTGCATGAAGGTGCTGATTAAGAAGTTTCAACTAATGTTAGGAAAAAAAGTGATTACATACTGTGAAATTCAAAAATGAATTAACCACAGTAAAAACTGAAAATCTGTACGAAATAATTCAACATGGTATCCATTAGCCTAACGATTAAAAAAGGAAGAAAAAAAACATCATTAAATGAAGTGCGAAAATTTGCTAGATAAGGCGATGGTCTCCATTCTCAGAATACTTAAGGCAGGAGCTTTCATAAAAGAGGAGAAATATTTTCAAACTTAAAAGAATACATTTTATCTGAAAACTCCAACGCATTCCAACGCATTAGCTCGAGATTCGATCGAAATAATTAATTACTCAGAAATAGCAAGAAAAAGTTTGGGAAATAAGCGATTAAAATCTTACTTATCATACGCTGAAAACTTTAAGACGCAATATATCTAGGGAGACTCCTTTTTGACATTTTAATTTTGCCCACTTAAAGAATCATTAAATTATTTTTAATCATAAAGAACCTTAAAAGCTTACTTTTTGAAAAGGGAATAAACTTTATGGTTCGCTTCGACAATTAAAATTTAAAGGAGTGATTTAATAATAACTTCTTCGTGGATTTTTAAAACAACATTTTCAATTTTAGGGCTCTTATTAGATACAAAAAAATTAAGCAATCATTTTGCATATAGTAAGAAAAGAAAATTGAGTTTCCAAGAAAGGTTATTTGCACTATATTAATGAATAATACGCTAGCATTATCCGAATTCGATAGTTTAATGTTATTATAAGAAGTTAGGAAAGTAAAATGCAATAGTTTGGTAATACTGTCTTCGTAGAAATATCATAATTTCATAATTTTTTTTAAATACTATTTATTATTTTAGGACTATTATTTTATACAAATAATTTAAATTAAACATATCACGAATGTCTATGAAATTGTACACAGTATTATGGAAAAATAAAGTTGAAAGTTTTATATGTAAACTGCTGATTATAAAAAAAACGCAACACCTTTTTCCTGAATATAAAAAAGGCAATACATTTTCCCTGATTATAAAAAAAGGCAATACCTTTTACCATTTGTCCTTTTTGACATTTTAATTTTTCCCAGTTAATGAATCATTAAATTATATTTAATCATAAAGGACCTTAAAAGCTTACTTTTCGAAATGGGAATAAACTTTATGGATCACTCCGACGATTAAAATTTAAATGAGTATTTTAAGAAGTAATTTCTTCTTGCAGAAATAATAACTTTATAAATTTTAAAAGTAACATTTTCAATTTTTTAGGGCTTTTATTTTATACAAAAAACTTAAGCAATCATTTTGCATATTGTAACGAAAGAAAATTAAGTTTCGCAGAAAAAGCTATTTGCACTATATAAATGAATAATAATCTAACATTATCTGAATTTGGGCGTTTTCTGTAATAAATAGATTATTGTTATTATAAGAAGTTAGAAAAGTAAAATGCAATAGTTTGGTAATACTGTCTTCGTACAAATATCAAAACTTTATACATTTTTTGAAATATTATTTATTATTTAAGTACTATTAATTTATATATAATAATTTAAAACAAACATATCACGAAACTCTATGAAATCGTTCATAGTATTATGGAAAAATAAAGTTGAAAGTTTTATATGTAAACTCCTGATTATAAAAAACGCAATAACTTTTTCCCGAATATAAAAAAGGCAATACATTTCCCTGATTATAAAAAAAGGCAATACATTTTACCATTTGTCTTTTTTGACATTTTAATTTTGCCCACTTAAAGAATCATTAAATTATTTTTAATTAAAATGAACTTTAAAAGCTTACTTTTGAAAAGGGAATAAACTTTATGGGTCGCTTCGACAATTAAAATTTAAAGGAGTGTTTTAATAATAATTTCTTCGTGAGGAAATAATAACTTCATGAATTTTTAAAATAACATTTTCAATATAAGGGCTTTTATTAGATGAAAAAAAATAAGCAATCATTTTCCATATTGTAAGAAAAGCAAACTAAGTTTCCAAGAATTATTTGCATTATATGAATGAATAATATGCTAGCATTATCCGAATTTGGACGTTTTCTGTAATGAATAGTTGGATGTTATTATACGAATTTAGGAAAGTAAAATGCAATAGTCTGATAATACTGTCTTCGTACAAATATCATAACTTCATAATTGTTTTTAAATATTATTTATTTAAAGACTATTATTTTATACAAAATAATTTAAAATAAACATATCATGAATGTCTATGAAATTTCACATAGTTTAATGGAAAAATAAAGTCGAAAGTTTAATATGTACACTCCTGATTAAAAAAAAAGGCAATACCTTTTACCATTTGTTCTTTTTAACATTTTAATTTTAACCAGTTAAAGAATCATTAAATTATTTTTAATCATAAAGAACCTTAAAAGCTTACTTTTTGAAAAGGGAATAAACTTTATGGTTCGCTTCGACAATTAAAATTTAAAGGAGTGTTTTAATAATAATTTCTTCTTGTGTAAATAATAACTTCATGAATTTTTAAAATAACATTTTCAATTTTAGGGCTTTTATTAGATGCAAAAAAAAATAAGCAATAATTTTACATATTGTAAGAAAAGCAAACTAAGATTCCAAGAATTATTTGCACTATATGAATGGATAATATGCTATGATTATCCGAATTTGGACGTTTTCTCTAATGAATAGTTTGATGTTAGGAAATTAAAATGCAATAGTTTGATAATACTGTCTTCTTATATATATATATAACAACTTCATAATTTTTTTGAAATATTATTTATTATTAAAAGACTATTATTTTATACAATATAATTTAAAATAAACATATCACGAATGTCTATGAAAATTTACATATTATTATGGAAAAATATAGTTGAAAGTTTTATATGTAAACTCCTGATTATAAAAAAATACCTTTTGCCATTTATCCTTTTTGACATTTTAATTTTGCCCACTTAAAGAATCATTAAATTATTTTTAATCATAAAGAATCTTAAAAGCTTACTTTTTGAAAAGGGAATAAACTTTATGGTTCGCTTAGACAATTAAAATTTAAAGGAGAATATTAATAATAATTTCTTCTTGTGTAAATAATAACTTCATGAATTTTTAAAATAACATTTTCAATTTTAGGGCTCTTATTAGATACAAAAAAATTAAGCAATCATTTTGCATATTGTAAGAAACGCGAACTAAGTTTCCAAGAGAGGTTATTTGCACTATATGAATGAATAATACGCTATCATTATCCGAATTCGAACGTTTTCTGTAATGAATAGTTTAATGTTACTATACGAAGTTAGGAAAGTAAAATGCAATAATTTGGTAAATCTATCTTCATACAAATATCATAACTTCATAAATTTTTTGAAATATTATTTATTACTTTAGGACTATTATTTTGCACAAAATAATTTAAAACAAACATATCACGAAAGTCTATGAAATTGTGCATATTATTATGGAAAAATAAAGTCGAAAGTTTAATATGTACACTCCTGATTATAAAAAATCCGAACGATGGGCGATTGGTTAGGATGCTGAAATTCAGTACCGGCTTTCGTGGGTTCGAATCTCAAATTGGCATGTATGTTCATAGCCGTTTGGAGTCGGCTTTAAGCTGTAGGGTAAGGTTTCAATAGCCCTCAAGTTGCAAAATGTAGACCGTAGTACTCCAAAGCCAATCCAAACGTGATTATAATAAAAGGTAATACCATTTTCCTGATTACAAAAAAAGTTCTTTTCGACATTTTAATTTTGCCCCTTTAAAGAATCATTAAATTATTATTAATCATAAAGAAACTTAAAATCGTACTGAATGAAAAGGGAATAAACTTTATGGATCGCTCTGACAATTAAAATTTAAAGGAGTGTTTTAACAATAATTTATTTTTGCAGAACTAACTTTTTCAACTAACATTTTCAACTTTAGGACTTTTATTAGATACAAAAAAATAAGCAATATACTTGCATTATCCGAATTCGAACGTTTTCTGTAATGAATAGTTTAATGTTACTATACGAAGTTAGGAAAGTAAAATGCAATAGTTTGGTAATACTGCCTTCGTAGATATATCATAACTTCATAAATGTTTTGAAATATTATTTATTCTTTAAAGACTTTTATTTTATATAAAATGATTTAAAAGAAACATATCACGAACTTCTATGAAATTGTAGATAGTATTAAAGAAAAATAAAGTTGAAAGTTTTATATGTAATCTCATGATTATAAAAAAGGCAATACCATCAAGATATCACCCGATTTAAATAAATTCTATTACACGAACGACGTGTGTGGGTACCAATATATGGTCATAATTCAAAAGCCAATAAAGCACCATTAAATGTTCTGAATAAATATTTAGTATAGCGAGCAAGCGGTAAAATTTCTACTGCTATAAGTAGAGCCTTGATACCAAACATATTTTATAAATCTACTTGTATAAAAGTATTTCATATTTCTTTTGATTTGCTATTGTACATGTAATTGTTATTATGCACTCCATATTTTTTCGTGCAAAGTTTTCGTATATCAATATACGTCTATCCGTAAGAAGACAAATTTGGGTGAGACGGGACCAACGAAATTCCACCCAGGTTTTACTGGTGAAATATCCGGAGAAGAATTAGGTTATGGAAGAAGTTCTGTATGTTCTGATGCAAAATGAAGTCTTAAAAAATCCTTAAATAGCATGGCAGCGCATTGTTCTGTCAAAATTTAGCACCAGTATTTCCTTGACAGAAAGAAACGACTTAGGTCTTTAGAAGGACACTGGTGTGCCCGTTTGATACTAAGATTACCCACATGAGATGAAATATGAGAAGAAATTGTACTTTATACCATAACGCTAGTTGTTGACCTAGTAGTTCACCTATTCATTTATGCACTCCGATTTTATTTAACTACATCTAACAGCTCTGCGACTACCTTGGTGCTCTTAAATGAAAGTGGGATAAATAACCTAATTAGTTTGATAATTTATACACCATTCAGCATGTTCACAAGCCCATTGTAGTCGTGGTCTTTGATAGGTGTGTATGAGGTTATCATGTATAAATGAGTTCTTCTACGCAGTCCACAATGAACCAAACCTTGATGAATTTAAAGAACGAGACACTTATACACCTGTAACAGTGGACCAATGTGCAGATAACTCTCACAATGAAGCTGCAGAATCTATACACCCCATTTGATCAAAGTGTCTATCATTGCTGTTTGACTTCCTGTTTCGATGTCCAGTCTCGGATTTCCCAGGAATTCGGTTTTCATCGTAGTTCGGCTTCCTCACTCGCGTCACTGTGCTGATGGTACTCTGCACACTAGCTGCGATTGCACAATAAGAATCCTAATTCAAGAATATAAACGATTATCCCCCTTCGATAAGACATAGTTACATCACACCTAAAGTTTACCACTAGCAGGACTATAGAGTGTTTTGAATGTCTTGCTACAGGTCTCTATTCATACAGTGGTGGAGTGGGTGTTGCTCAACCAAAGCGTGCGTTATGACACAGAAATGTTCGTCATTTACTTAACACACAAACAGTATTTTCTGAACATTTCAGCTGAGTTTCGTCATTTCTCCTTGGTGTTTTACAAACATGTTTTACTTTCCGAATTTAAAGTATATTCCTATTGTTTTAATTGCAATATTTCTTAATATTTTCCTATAATAGTTATAAGGTAGTATAATAGGAATGCAAGTCTTGATAATATTGTATGAAATTAAAAATATATAAATCGGATGTAGCTCGGGGAATATATTATGTAAAACTTATAGCAGGCCTTAGATGTTGTAAAAGATTTACTATGTGCAAAGCAATTAAAAGTAAACATATAGTAGACTGCTATGAAATTTCACATTATTTAAGGGTAATTTAATTTACAAATCAATAGCGTATGTATATTAAGTTAAATTAAATAATTTTCTAGTATTCAAAACAGTTGTAAGAACGTTAGAAAATTTCTAGTAATATTTTAAGAATTTGTAAACGTAAAATGTATTATAACTAGATAATTATTTCTTTGTAAGGAAATATTAGCTTCATGGATTTGTTAACATTTGCTATTTTAAAAATATTATTTTATATGAAATCAATTAAAATAAACTTACTACAGAATCAAACAGAAAGTTATAGAGTTTAAGTTTAAATTAAATATTTTATATTTACTTTAAAAATTAAATATTTATTCGTACTATGGGAATTTAATTATTTCCTGCAAGATTTAAAATAATTATTATAAGAATATAAATTCTATTAATATTATATGAAGTTACATACAAAAGACCGTACTTAAATAGATTAAATTAAAAAATATAGGTTAAAAGAAACCATGTATTTGTTCTTAGATGGTATAACAGATTACTTTTTATACTACAAGAGATCTTCTTTCAAAGTGATTATTTGTTCCTTTGATTATGTTTCACATTTATGTTATTAAAAATATAATAAATTGTAATTACTCTAGAATAGCACACTATTTAAAATATGTGGTTTTAGTTCAAGCAAAACTTTTTAGATTATTTAATTTTTCTCTAGTGTACAATATTATCATAACATGAAAATATACATGAAGTATATTAATTATTAATAGCAGTACGAATAAACAAAAAAATTCGACATATTTTCTATAGCTATTGAAATGTAATATAAGATATTAACATTTTTTTCCTGAAAAATAAGAAATCATTTTTTTACTATCTACTATTAAGTAAAATTAAGTTTGCGGTAGTTATTACTTTTGAACTGTGCCCTAAAACACATTTTAAAGCAAATTGTTTTTCCGTCTGTAAAGACGATATTTAAATAATAACTTCAACTCTCACGAAAATAAAATTCTTGCAAAACTTTATTAAAATTCTTAATAATGTATTTAAAGCATCATAAAGTATTTATTGAACCTGCATTCAATTTCGTTATTGAAATAATTAAGAACAAAATATTACTTTAAAGAGATTCTATGCTTATGTTTTTTTTTCCTAAATTCAATTACTTTATTCAATTTTATTTTCTTACGAAAAATAAATAGCAGATGAATAAAAATTGCATTCACTTCACGCTGTAAGTTTTAATCCTATTGAAGTGAACTGCAATTTAAATATTAAATCTATTTTTTCCATTAGTTAATATTTGATATTAGCTCTTAAATGATATTTTACTTTCAATATTAGCCTTGAAATTGAAGTATCTATTTGTAGAAAGACAATATTAAGCCATTTTTCAAGCCTGAATTTTCTGTTGATAATCATATATAATAGATACGATAACTTTAATTTTTTTTAATTAAAATGAAGAATCTGCATCTAAAATATTTATCCTTAGGGGGGAAAGAAAGTAAAATCCTTTAATTATATTCTTGTGTTTATACAACGTATAATATTGTATTATAAAACAAAATTCAGTAATATCTGTAATAGATTCAATCTCTATTTTGATATTTTTACATCCATTAGGAGTCAGTAGATGTATAGCTAATGCTATATTCTACGCCGTTGTCCATTATCTTTGTTAAGATATGAAATGCAAATCAATGTTTAGAGAAATTGAAACGTATTTCACTGAAATCCGAGTTGATGATTATTTCTCATTTCCATAACTTCCAGTCTATTATTTTCAATTGATAAGTAGCAGGTTATGCATAGGGACATAGTTATTCAGATATATTTAGTTAGTGCATTCATTCGGTATTCCCAATCTGTGAGTTGGTTTTGCAAATAATTGTTCCATAGAGGAATATTTTGCATTTAATTCTCTCAATTTCACTGGTCATTTTGACTGGTATTCAGCCATGACAACTAAAGGACGTTCAAAGGTTTTACATTCATTATTCATTCTCGTGTGATTTTGTATTTCGAAACAATTAAACTTTGAACTTCAAGATGCATTTGAAATGAAATATCTGTCACACAGATATATCAATATACAGTTTATTTTAACTGGGTTTTTAATTTATGTTTGAAGGTTTTATAATGTTTATTTTATCATTTTCCATTTTGATGCTTGGGATAAAAAGGTTGGTTTAGGAAAATGGCGTAATTCACATCGTCGTGTAGGAACATTTAACACAAAAAAGAGGTTAATTAAAATGAACAGAAGAATAAGGTGACGATAGTCTTACGCTAGAATTTAAATGTACGTCTACGAATTCTGTATTATAAGTACTAATGAACGTACAGCAGTGCCGTTCTTTTTTATTTTTATTTTTAGCATGAAATAAATTGATGTATCGTAAAAGAACTCTGTTATCGATTGAATTCTTAAATTTGAAAAGAAATAATAACGAAATTTGACTTCAATTATGTCATGTCTAACCCTAGTCTTCGAACATTCATGCAATTTTAGATTGAAGTTAAACTTGGGAGTAGCACT
>CM063501.1:72525831-72540831 GCA_032207245.1 Pardosa pseudoannulata
CTTACGCATTACTCATAGGAAATATCGAATACTTCATTAAAAACTATAAACTATCTGTCTTTTATATTTAACTAAAAACAAACGAACTCGGGCTGTCACTTCACTATTGAAGAGCGACAGTTCAGCCATAAATCTCATTTAACAATTTTGAAAGAATTCCAAAGGCAAATAAATGCATAAAGAACATTGATCAAACCTAAGCTAATGCTTACACTGATCTAGGCTAATATAGCCCTACAGCAGTTGAGAAACTGAAAGACCAATCACCACGACAGTAACTACGACAGCTATAGAGCTGCAACTGACCTATGCGAAGTCCTTGATGGTTCAAAGCTTAAGGTGGTCAACCCCAGTAAGGAAAAAACACTTCAGAGGCAAGTTCTGGTCTACCAGGGAGGACGTTGAGAGAAAGATCACTCAGGCACCCCGGGTTCGTAAAGCCCATACACTACTAAGGGAAAAGTGTCCCTGGAGACTATTTCAAACCTGGGTAACCTTGGAACATTGAGGAAACATCAGAACCTGGGGTACCTGAGAACATTGATCAAACCTAAAAGCAACCTGTAATGTCACACAAATTAATTTTATACCCCAGTTTTCAAATCGGCACTACACTATATCAACCTTATAGGCTGTTTCTACCGGATACAGTCTTTACTAATTTGCACAATTTCTCAGCAAAATTAATGAGAATGGACTAAAAGTTAATTAAAAGTTAAGCAAATTTTTTTCATAAAAGTCTGTTAGTCTATTTCCCGGATTAATAAATATCTAGCTTTTAAGTTATATATCTTTGAAAATTAAGAAGTTTGTTCGTTTGTGTGTTTGTTTGTTATACATAACCAAACGGTTTGACTAAATGAGTTCAATGTGATTCTAAACTACATTCACAGTATCCGGAGACTTTAGAGGAGCATGAAGATAAAAAAAATTATTGACCTTGTACCAGATAATTCTCAGCCAAAAAAACAAAACATTTTTTTTACCTGCCTTATAGGATAATTTACAATTCTGGAAAATTAAAAAAAATTACTGATTCCGTCATATGACGGGCTATATGCTAGTTTTAGTATAACTACTCATACCATTTTTGCCCATATTCAGTATAAGTCTTTTATTTTTAATCAGAATGTATTTAAAAAATGTATTATTTAAGATTTCATCGTTGTTAGATTAAAAAACATTTTTTGCTTATACGTTTTCCTACAATAAATGTGCCGAAAGATGGCCGATTGGTTAGGGTGCTCGCCTTCGAAACCAGAGTTCATGGGTTCGAATCCCACAGTGGCATGGATGTTCGTAGCCGTTCGGAATCGGCTTTAAGCAGTAGGTCCCGGTCTCATTAGCCCTCATGTTGCGAAAAGTAGACGGTAGCACTTCCAACCAAACCTATAATAAATGTTTCTTATTGTCAATTTTTCGTTCTAAAAAATCTATTATATTCATATAAATAATAATTCAAGAAAAAGTACAACAACAGAAAAAAATTCTGTCAAGCGTGGATAGAGTTATAATACGAAAAAGAAAATAAAATGTGGCAGAAATTCGAAACCGAAAATTTTGACTTATATTAAGTATTTGCTCTTTGCCATTCTTAAGAGTGTTCTAAAACAAAACTTGTATCACCCCTAGAGAAAAGATCTTTTCAGAACCTTTTAACAACAAAGAAACTTCTTTTAAAAGCTTAATAGCGTAACTTAACAAAATGTTAGTTTATAATTCTTTTGTAGGGTTCTTGTTGGTATTTCAGATGCGAATATCATTTCGTCTAAAACGAAAAAAAGAAAGAATTTTTAACTTGAATTAAAGCACAGATGCAGTTAAATAAATATTTAACTTATGAGGTCTTCTATTTTTTTAAATGATCATCTTGCGTGAAATGAAGTATAAAAACGCTGAACGAAAACAAAAAAAAGACCTTCTACCAACTTTGCGACTTTATGGATTGAATAAGCTTTATAGAAATGCTTTGAGGAGAAAAGCTTATTAGGTTTCCCCAAATGTTTATATAATTGGTTTTCAACAGAAAATAACTTTTTCTTAACAAAATAGAAACAGGCACTTAGTGTAAAAGTCTCTTTTAAAGGATAACTTTTTCTGAATCTGAAAATTTATTAAGTGGATGTTTTTTGAATTGCTCTTTAATGGCTGCCTTTGAGTTCAAAAAACTTTTTTCTTTGTTGTTGTTGTTTTAAGTGAGTTATTTATTTAAAATATGTGCCTCTTTAAAGTGCAGTTAGTAGAAAGAAAAAATAGGCACCGAGCAGCTGAAATATTTTAAGTATCTGTGTTAGCCATCGAGTACTTTATAATAACGAAATTACCAAGAGATATGTCTGTAGATTAAATCAATGGAGAAATAGTTTTTTCGTAGAGTTAAAAAGAAATGTGTGTATGCTTTTACTTTAGTAAAAATAGCATTAATGCGAGATTGTTAAACACCTTTTGAAAAAAAGTAAATTATTTTAATACGCTTTTAATTTGGGATGAAAAAAAGTATCGTTATGAAGTTATTTTTAAAAGTATCTTTTAAGATTGTGTAAGGTTAATGTTTAAAGTAATTACATGCAATAAAAAGGTCTTCCTTTGCCTTCGAGATCAAGTAAATGGCGTTTATTCTTTTCTGAACAAAAAAAGTTATTCTATTTGTCCGCTGTGTAGAAACTGAATGACAGGTTTGGGATCGTAAAATATTAAATCTTTTTTGTTTGGGTGAGTCTACGTTTTGGCTACATGTGGTATAATAAATGCGTTTAAGGAAATGCGTTAACACTAATCACATGTGCATACAGGATACTACCAAAATCAAGTGACAAATTCAGAGAATTTATTGTATGCAGTAAGAGGGTAAATATTTACTTTAAATTATGATTATAAACCAAGTTTATTGAGCTAAAAATGCAAAAAATAGCTATGAAAGGAGAGTAGATCAAATTGTCTAATAAGATGTATAGAAATACTGATATCTCACATGAAGCATTATTTTAACAGAAACAGTTTATCGCAGTTCAACGTCGTTTGTATCTTCATACCACGTATTTTTTAACATGTCCGGCAATCCTTAATTATTCGTTGCCGGTTGTACTATGAGCTACGCGGCCGCAAACTCAAAGAATTCCTATAAACTTTCTAATCACCCCATTTGTGGTATTATCTACCTATATAAACGATGAAACAGTTCATCGCAGTTCAACTTCTTTTGAATCTTCATACCACGTATTTTTAACATGTCCGGCAATCTTGAATTATTAGATGCCGGCTGTACTATGAGCTTCGTGGTTGCCAACTCGAAGAATTCCTATAAAACTTTCTAATCACCTCATGTGTAGTATTATATAAATATATAAACGATGAAATAGTTCATCGCAGTTCAACGTCTTTTGTATCTTAGTATCACATATTTTTAACATGCCCGGGAATCCTTAATTATTCGTTTCCGGTTGTACTATAAGCTTCTCGGAAGCAAATTTGAAGAATTCCTATAAAGCTTTCTAATCATCTCATTTCTGGTATTATCTACATATATAAAGGATGAAACTGTTCATCGCAGTTCAAGGTCTTTTGTATTTTCATACCTCGTATTTTTAACATGTCCGGCAATCCTTAATTATTCGTTGTCGATTGTACTATGAGCTTCGTGATCGCCAACTCGAAGAATTCCTATAAAACTTTTTAATCACCTCATTTCTGGTATTATCTACATATATAAACGATGAAACTGTTCATCGCAGTTCAATGTCTTTTGTATCTTCATACCTCGTATTTTTAACATGTCCGGCAATCCTTAATTATTCGTTGCTGGATGTACTTATGAGCTTTGTGGTCACCAACTCGACGAATTCCTATTTCGAAAACTTTCTAATCACCTCATTTGTGGTATTATCTAATATATAAACAATGAAACAGTTCATTACAGTTCAACGTCTTTTGTATCTTCATATCACGGATTTTTTTAAATGTCCGGCAATTTTTAATTATTCGTTGCCGCTTGTACTATGACCTTCGCTGCCGCAAACTCTAAGAATTCCTATAAAACTTTCTTATTACCTCTCTTTTGGTATTATCTACATATATAAACGTGAAATACGCAATATAAGATCATATTGAAAGGCATATAGCCATTATTAGACATTGATTTTCAAAATACAATAGATTATATTGCTTTCAATTAGGAAAGGCAATTGACAGTACAAAGTGTTTATTTCTACATTACTTCAGCCAGTTCAAGTTTAAACGTTAGATCATTATAAATGTCCTAATGAGACAAATGTTACTGAATTCCAATAGTAGTGATTTATGAATATTTTTTTATAATATCACAGTCTAGCTTTTTAAAAATTGAAAAATGTTTTCAGCGATAGAAAAAATATATAGTTTATTAGTAAACGCAGTTCTAGAAACTCTACTGCTTTTATCATGTTTTCAATCTTTTAGTAAATGTATACCAAATGATCCTTTATTTAGTTTAATAATAATTTTTCTAAATACATCTAGATGGCATACTATACACTCCTACAAAATGTTTGAAAACTCTTATTTGGCTCGAAAGAATGTAGCCTTGAAATCTGTATAATCAATCTACGATACAACGTATAGCGTTATATGAACCTATAAATTTGCACATCATTTAAATGAAGCAAAATCCCTATGTTCAAAAAGTCTCTACTAAATAAGGATAGTTATCTATGCATTAATTACAGTTTGAAAAGGAAAATATCATTATTTGACTAAATAATGTGGCTCAATATGAAAAACACCTAGGAGTTTTATATTTCGCACAATAATACACATATCTATATAGAATCCCAATATAATATATAACCCTTTATATCCGTCTATCTAAACCTAATGTACGTTTAAAAAATTAAATAAGAATGCGCAGTCTTAACATTTCATTCCCCTAGCAATCATTCCCTAAGAGGTAACAAAAATATGATGTTAACACTTTACTTCATTGTACGCTTTTACATTATACATATGCATTTTTGTTGTATGAAGTGTTATCAGAATTATCACTTTACTATTTTATTTAACATTGAAAGTAGGTTTTGCTTCTCAAGATAAACTTCTTATGTATGTAGTGCTCAGATAATGACATCTGGAAATGAAACAATAGTATAAGTATTCGTTGTTTTGAAACATTCCGTTATAAAGACATTTCGTTTAAATCAATTGTATGCGTGGTTAAACGCACCCTTTACTTCATACCAGTCAGTAATAAACGATAAAAATTATAAATTATTAACCCAAAATTGTGGATTTTTATTAATATTCTAAAAATAAACTTTAAAATATTGTTTTAACTGTTTAATAATCGTTGTTACAAATATCTGGTTTTTATGAATACCTCGATATCTTAAATTATTGCAAACCGTAGCGATAATTGTCATTATATTGACAATTTTATTATATAGAGTGGATATTGCAATCAAAAGAAGACATTGGTAACTAAACGTTATAACATTCCTAAATATATAGTTTCACCATTCTGTGACAAATCGTTTTTGAGTTATAACCCCCCCAATATTACTGTACGTTATAATGGAACTATTCGTTAAAAAGAAAACCAATTGAAATTAACAGAGTGTTAGAACAATTACAAGTTCTAATAGTCCCAAATATAAAAAAAGCTATTTTACTGAACTACATTTTTAAAATAATATATACAATATATAAAAATTATTACACTTTAATATCTCTTAAAAATTCTCCTCTTTCCCAATCTTATTCCTTCATTTCTATTTTCCCACCCCAAAACATCCTAATTA
Source organism: Pardosa pseudoannulata (assembly GCA_032207245.1). Taxonomy (NCBI): domain Eukaryota; kingdom Metazoa; phylum Arthropoda; class Arachnida; order Araneae; family Lycosidae; genus Pardosa; species Pardosa pseudoannulata. The sequence goes on from CM063501.1 coordinate 72,531,600, forward strand.
AAAGAGTGTAAGAACTTAACATTCTTCCAACAAATTTCTAAAGTATTCTCTACTATAAATGCAAATTTTCTGTCCACTCTCCATATGTCCCAGATGTCCCTGGTTCACTTTTCAATGACTTAAGTTCCTTTTAACGGTTACAAAATCTGACTAAGCAGCTCTTTCTTGTGAATTCGTCTAAGCGTATCGATCTTAGGTTCTAACCCTATAATTCACAAATGTTTTCATGATCATTTTGTCTTCTGCCTTTGATAGAGCCACATTTCGTTCTTCGGACTCGAGTATCCTAGAGGGACTTCAGAAAAATGTGTGTGCTTTCAGTGAATATTGATAAATGCATGTTATCTATATTGTAATAACTTCATTGAAAAATATTTTTAGATGACTAGAAGGAATTTCTTATTTCGATCAACTCCTGATGGTGGAAATTTAATAATATCCAAGCACTTCGTTCCAAAAATAAAAACGGCCTATGTCTGTTTAAAAATTGGAATAAATCCCATGTGGTCAAAGTTGAACATGCTTGAAAATTCAACAATTTATTATGCAAACAATCGTAAAAAGAGTTATTGGGACTCTTAATCTGCTACTGGATAATGATTGGTTAGAACATTCTGTCCATGAATTCAGTCTTTTACGTGGGAGTTGTTACTGAATGCCCCTAACTCAGGTTTTGACCAGAGGGAAATTAAAGAAGCACACTCTGCCCGGATATAAAGCTTAAGAGCGCTTTCCACTTACCGACACGGCAACGTCTGTATCGGCCGGTAAATGATACAAAAAAAAACAAACAAAAGAAACGGTATTGTTTCGTCTAGAAAGCAGTTTTTGCACTCTACCGATATCGTTTCATTTTAATGATGGCTAAAAGCTCGCACAAGTTTTATAATGACTGAAGTAGTAACTGTTATAGCTTAGTACAACAATTTTTGTTATAAAAGTAAATTTTAACTCTGTTTCATTACACGCATTTTAAAAATATTGGATGCTAATGCTATACAACAATTTCTTATATTCTTTCCACCGGTGGTATGCTAGTGAAGCTTTGGGTCCGCCTTTTTGTTTGTGAAAAGATCAATTTAACTTTCTACGTGGGAGTCGTTTTGGCGTAGTGTTAGCGCGTTGAGCTGGCATTTTTCCGCCTCAGGTTCGATTCCCGTTTTTTTTTTGGGTTTTTTTTTTAATTTTAATTTTTTTTGGTAACTCTCTTAATATTGCTAAAATTCTGGCATTTCTTCTAATAATTAAAATGATTTTTATAAAACAATAATATATTAAAAAATATAAATAAAAATGTTTTTAATCTTAATTGCTCTTTTCGAATTTTATGTAGTTTCTAATTTTTTGTCTTTTTTATTTCCATTTTTATATCTATTTAATTTTACTTATTAACACTTTTACCAGATCGTTTTTTTCTTTAGTAACTTTACCTATTTAAATTTATTAAACAATCTTAAATCCAAATTTGGTATACTCAGTAATTTGCTTTCAAAAGCAACAGTATGTGATAAATAAACTTATTAATTATTATTGCAAATGTAAATTTAATATAAAAGATGTGAAAGTCAAACAGTAATAATATCAAATCTACGATAAAATTGCATTTTATGATTAAGCAAGTGAGAATAACATATCATTAAAATCTGAGCAGAATATGTCAGTTTAATGCAAAGAAATCTAAGTATTTAAATATTATATTAATAATGAATTTAAAAATAAAGTAATGGGATAACTGTATTACAAAAAATATAATTTATTAATCCAAGGCAAACAACGTGAGTAGTGATAGCTCTCAAAATGGATCGATTCAAAAGGATGAGCGAGTGCGAAACGACAAAACTGCCCTATAAACGATATCGGCAGTTCGAAAACGACAAAATCATCGTTGAATCGGTTGGTGGGAAAACGAGTAGCTCATCTGAGGGCATTTTAGGTGAGCCGATGTCGGAGAAAGACAGACGTCTAAGGTTTATAGCTGTCTTGTCGGTAAGTGGGAAAGCGCTTTAACGACTACGTTTAACGTCAACAATATATTGAGTTGTTTTTTGCCTCACACATTTCTTTAGATTCAGAACACAACAAAAGCTTATAATTTTCAAACTTCTTCATAAAAAAATAAACTATTTGATCATCTCTTTAAACCAAACATATGCTAATATACCATAATATGCTAATATAGAAAAATCTCATTTCTAGAGTTTGCTTACAGCTAAAATGTGACGTAAAAGGTAATTTTATCATTTAAACGAGATATTTAAATATAAGTACCCAGTGATTTAAGGAAATTTGTAAATTTCAAGTAAACTTACAAGAAATTATACTTTCTAAGCCATTTCTTTGAAAGTCTGGGTAAATACCCTCCCCTTCAAAAGCAATCGATTCAGGGAAAAACAAAATTAAGGAAAATGTTATTTTTCGAAACATTATGGGATTTCTCTAAGTTTTCAAACTTTAAGATTAATAGAAAGAAAATGAAGATCAAAGGTGGCTGCTTAACATTTTGGTAATGGAGGTTTTGGTGTGTTAATATTCCAAAAAATAAAATTCTCGGCTCCTTTGATTTACACTGCACTTTGTATATATTTATTTCTCACGCTGTTATCAAAGAAACTCTTTGATTACTCAGCCTTTAGGGTATATTTCATTTCTGAATTTACTTTAAAACTGTTTTTATGTGAAATCTCTTTTGAAGACTAAACGACTGTTTTAAAGGGATAATTTTAAAAATTTGGGAATTTTTTTCGTTTTCATAATGCGTAAATGTTGTAAACAGTACCTAATTACTCAAAACTACATTTGTTAAGTACTTAAAACACTTATCGTTTTTATTGTACTTAATTCTGTTAGTATTTGAATTTAGCGATAGATTGCGAATTGAATACAAAAGAAAATTAGTTCTTAGTTTTTATTTTGCTTTTATATCTGTTTTATTATTAATTCTCCCAAACTTCTAGTTAAGATTACGCTGTATTTTTTCAACTGTATAAAATCCTTTAATGCATTTGGCAATTTTCTTTTCAAAATATCACATTCATGTAAATTCGAAGAAAAAGGAAAGGTTTCATCGTCGTTGCAATACTAAGATGAATAGGAAGATGTCTTGGAGATTTTGAAAAGATTGAATTTTCGTATAACTTCTGAATATTCAAACCTTTTCTATACTTTGAATATTCAGGTTTTCAATTCCAGAAATATCCGAGCCATAAAGAAGAATTTTCTTTTCAGGGATAGTAAAAAAATATGAAATACAAAAAAATGACATTGATTGTCATAAAGCTTAGTAATATTGTTAAGAATGCTGTAAACTTGTAATTTGAATGGTATCTCGCCAATTTGGCGAGATATTGGCTTCTTGGTGAAGTTTTGGGAGACTCATTTTTAGCTCCAAGTTTGGCGATATATCTCCAAATTTGGTGACTTGACGTCACCTGTTGCAGACCATCTGTCTCTGGATTTTACTAGAAGCTTGTGGAAATTTCCAGAAACCTGAAAGCTTTATAAAGGGGCCATGAATTATCCTAAAAGATTGCCATGTTAGAGCCAAATCATATCAATTGTGTTGTTTTGCCAAACTCCTAAGAAATGCAGAACTAGAGGGCTAGACCCAGGCAGTTCTATGCCAATTCTATCCTGTGATCCTTAGATCATAAAAGATCAGTTCACAGTCAGGTCTGGTGAAAGTAGGATCTGTATTAACGCTCTCCGTATTGCTCTGAAAAAGATCACCAAAAGGCTGCCAAGTTTTATCGCCATCCGTTGTAATTGTGATTCATTTGGCGTGTTAATAAATTGTTATTGTTTGTGTCTTAGCCAAAGTTTATTCAATCCAATGAACTTTACGCGAGAATTTACTGTTGTTCCAGGTTTATACGTTTCATCCAGGTTTAGTACCTCATGAGGATATTAATTTTGCACTTTCAACCCCTTCTTTGTCTCCGATATGTTCCTGAAAAATGTTATATATTTTTTATTAATCTTTATATTTTAAAAATTATATTTCACAATTAATTTCTAATTATTATTTCTATTTCTATGTTTATAGTTTTGTCCTGTATTATAGTAGTCATTTTTATTATTAATTTGTATCTGAATAGTTAGTCCCATTTCAAACTACTCATTTTTCCCTCAGCTTTTCGATTCATCCGAATTTTAATATTAACATGTTTAAAATTTATATCACCATGTTTTGGTAATTTCATTGTGATTTACTATGTTTTAAAAAACTTCACTTCGTTTATTTGAAATGGGGCTTTTCGCTTTGGTACCGTTAATGGTCAGTCTGAACATGTGAACATATAGAGTGTACTCTAAATTTTGTTTGGAAATCCATTTCATAGCTGTCTAAATTATGATCGTCAGCATATGTAGCAAACTTAGATGGTGAAGTCTTTTCATTGCTAGATACTCCGTGAATCCAATTACCTTAATATTCCGTAAAAACACAGTAGAGAAAGTTAAACCGTCATATTTTAAGAGATTTCAAATTCTGTAACAGCACAAACATTTATATTCTAAATTTTGTTTGGAAATCCATTTCATAGCTGTCTAAATTATGATCTTCATCATATATAGCAAACTTAGATGGTGAAGTTTTTCATTGCCAGATACTCCATGAAACCAATTACCTTGATATTCCATAAAAACACTAGAGAAATTTTAACCGTCATATTTTAGGAGATTTGAAATTCTATAACAGCACAACAATCAATAATCATGCTTAAAAGTTAATTCTGGTTATGAATTACACAGCTACAACATAATATAATATAATTATTACTGCATTCAATGCCAACCAGAGAATAATCAGCAAAGAACTGAAAATGGAATTAATAATAATCGGGTAGTAAGCATACATGAACTGAGGCTAATTTTGCATTTCATTTTTTGGCTAGTCAAATTGACACTACAAACAACTTTTTACTTATCTTGGCCTGGTGCATTAAGATTACTAAAAGTGTTTTTTCAACACAAACATAAATTTTTACGATTATATACTTGTATTATATATTTAAAAATATTAAACAAGTAAAAGAATCACGTTATCAAGAGTTTTAATTATACATTTACACTGTAACAAGTGATCCTTCTATAGTTTATTTTGTTAAAATAGTTAGGGTAATTTCTTCATATGCTAAGAAATAAATAGAAATATAATATGTTATAATTATTTAATCATTTCAGAATTTCCATAGAAAAAATCCTTCACTATTTTAATTTTATATTTTCATTTAAGTAATTATAATTAAGTAACAAAAAAGTAAAAAAAATCATTAAGTAACAAAAAAGTAAATAAATAGTTAAGTAATTCATAAGTAAGTATAATTAAGTATTATTATTGTTAAGTATAATTAAGTATTATTATTATTATAAGTTATTATTATTGTGCATTTACATCGCATATGAATCTTGTTAAATATTACATAGTAAAGCAATTTTTTGAAAGAGGATTTGTTCCTGAACTTGTTTCATCTGCTTCATATTACTTTGGGGCTGATACGAATTAAATAGTATTTTAGGGCGCATCACATTCCGTTTAATTTGCGTATTTGCATGTCAAAGAAGTACTAAAAATTTTATAAGCAACTGTAATATCCGTATTAGAGACTGATTTATTTAAAGTGTACGTATATATATATATATATGTATATATTATATATATATATATATATATATATATATATATATATATATATATATATATATATATATATATATATTCTTTTTCAATCCAAATAAAGACAAAGCTGCCTAAGATAGTAGTGTCCTATACATTCAACCATCTTTCGACTAGAGGTTTATAGACTTCTAGTGGTAGAGTCCATTATATTAAGATTTTTCGTTGTATAATGTAGAATACTATCCAAAATAGACATGCACAAATGGATATGATATCAGTCCTAAAAATAAAATTATCTCTGAGTTACTCTAGAAAGTGGTGGTGACTGCAATCTCGAAAGAAATTCCAAATCTAAATTTTACAACAGTCTTGAGCAGCGGTATCTCAGTTAGTAAAGGCAATTATCTCATTCAATTTACTCAATTTTCAATTCTTGTTAATTTATATATAACTCAATTTTTATTCGTGTTTTTTGTTGAATGTTTTATTTTTATTGTTACTTTAATCTGTTTTTAGAACCTGCCATTTTTTTCTTTTGTGAAATTTTTTTTCTAAATTTCGTCTTTATTTCTTCACCTTGTTTGGCGCAGTTTGTCCCTAGAGGATTTAGAGCCATTAAACTTCAATCAACCAACCAACCAATTATCTCATAACTGAAGGGTTGCAGTTCGGAGCTCAAATCTACGATCCGCCTAAAATATAATCATGATCGCAACGTCCTCCAGCTTCTCAATGGAAACATCTGAGGGTTGAAGGCAAAGCTTGGGTACTTTCTACTTGGTCTGTACTCCTAAATAACGAGAACCCACGTAAATAAAAACGTACTTCATAATACCTCGTAAACCGAAAGACGCAACCCTTCGCCTTTATTCACTTAACCATTGGATCACGTGCTTCGGTCGTCCAAATAGCATCAGCAACAACAACAAAAATGTAAAGTCAATTAGAAAAATGACGATATTAAAGACATGTTTTGTTGTACTGGATTTAGAGAGAGGGTGTCACACTTTAATTCGTCACACACGAAACGCTTTGTTTATTTTTAGATCCAGATTCTCTAGTTTAGCGAAATGCAGGTCATCATGTCTGGGGCTAATAAATGTGAACATATTCCTTTTACCCACTCCTGAACGGAGCAGCAGAGTCCATCGCCAAGTCATCAGTTCAACTTCCTGAGTTGGCAACAGTTGGTTTTAGAAAGAATGTGCATACAATTCCGAGTTCTGAGTGACGTGTGTGGGAGAGAGGAATAAGATGATTAATCGAGCCATAATTAACCAAGTTTATCCCTAGATCACTCTGTATATAATTCCCTTAAATGTTTATAATTTCTGTATATAATTATATATAATTTCTGTATATAATTTCCTTAAATTAAAGTAATGTTCATAGTAAGAGTTTGTGTCCTGAGTCTCTCTCCTTCACATAAATGACAAGTCATCACATAGTGAAGGTGGAAGATTTTGGCATGTCAGAAACTTTATATTGTTAAAGAAACTGTAATGTTGACTGCCATTTAAGTAAATAATATAGTTTAATACATGAAGTAAAATATTTGAAATATTTTTCAGCAAAGTCTAGTTTTTTTGTACTTCTTTAACACTAAAAATATGGACATTCTTTATAAGTGATTTTTTTCATAAAATAAAATAGGATTGTATTAAATTCAAATATTCTAACAAATTCCTAATTATATCTAGGTTGCACGAAAAAAGAAATATTAAAACACACTAGAAACTTAAATGCGTGGTTTGGGTTGGAATGCTACAGTTTACTTTTTGCAACACGACGGCTACTGAGACCGGAACCTATAGCGTAAAGCCAATTCAGAAGGACTACGAGCATTCATGTCACTGTGCTATTCGAACCCACATAATACGGTTCCGAAGGCCAGTACCCTAACCAATCGGCAATCGTTCAACAGCTTAAACGTGTGAAAATGCAGTGAGACACTATACTGTAAGATTCTATATTAGCAATAAAAATAAAGTTAATAATTATGAAATATAAGTGATACACCATACGTAAAGATTCCTCTAAATGAGTACTGGCAATTGATAAATATTTGAAATAAATGATACTACCTTTATGATATGCTTTCAGGGTGATAAGTTTTATGTACTAAATTGCAAAATGAGAAATTCCTGATTAAAATTATACTCAAAATTCCTCTTAACTCTATTAATGCATAAAAATCTCTAATAAAGTACCTATCTAATGTATTATATATATATATATATATATATATATATATATATATATATATAAATTAAATAAACATTCAAAAATGATTCAGGCTGTTTGTATTTGCACGAATAAAAATAAACAAGTAATAAAAACTTATTTTTTTTCAGAATTAAATATTTATATCCTTTTGACTGCTGTTAAAACACATTGCAAGCTTCATTTATTTTTCACAACCAGCAATAAATTAAGCAAATGAACATTTAAGTTTGTACGCTGATAACAAAATTTTAATTTGCTTAGTTAGCCATGTTTTTTCGGTAAATAACATTAAAAAGCAGAAGCCGAATGATAAAAAAAAAATATTTTTATCTCTTTCCTACGCCCGTTAAATAAACTATGATTACTTTTTAAGTGAGATTTATCGTTTCAAATTAATAGTTTTGTTTTACATTTTCCAAAAACTCAACACAAAGAAAAAAAATTATAAAGTCAAAAACTTCAGCTAGAAAAAAAAGCAATTTTACGTCAGAATAAATCACCTATTCTGCATTCAATCAGCGTAAAAAAGAAGTCAAGAATTAAAAGAAGAGAGTTCTTTTCATTTTACCATGAAAATAAGAGGAAAAAAAAGAAAGAATCTCGTGAAAGAATAAGATAGTTTCAAAATGAATACTAATTCAAAATCAAGGTTTCAAAAAATAAAGATACGGAATAATAGTTCATAAGAATCTTCCATGTCGATCTTATCATAAAAACCTCTTTCCAGGTGACTCCACGCGTTGAATTTCTTTAGAGGCCCACCTTGATCCGTTGATTTCTCCTTTGGTAATTGATGTTGAGTTATTCCTCTTCTTTTTTTCGTGCTCAAAAATAATAAAAGAAAAGATCTTCTGATTAGATTCCTCTGTTTGAAAGAAAGAGTATATGTATTCAGTGAAAAGTATCGCTAAATAATGCAGCCGTTGAGCGATTTCTTCTATAGTAAAGAAGACTGTTTTAATAGATGGGAGTGCAATGAATACAAATATAATTTTTTCTGTCCCGCGTTTCTTGCTAAATGAGGGGAATTTATTTTCAGTTTCTCTTTTGATTAATATGCAAAGGTCGCTTTGATAGAATCTTTATTTAACATTCCAACAATTCGAGGTGTTTTGTTAGTGAAAAACACAACAACTATTGTATGCTTAGCCATCGACAAAAGACATGTAAATGTAACATTTATCATTATTAATCGACATTTTTATCTGACATCATACCTCTTGGAACTTATAATAGAATACATTTATTATCGTTATCAAGTATGGAAGAAATAAAGATAAATACCCTTCTTCTATAAAGATATCTGCAGGCAATCTTTTAAACATATAACTCACAGATATTCCTGTTCGGAAATATTAACTATATTTTAATACATATTAAATAAATTAA
>CM063501.1:72545831-72546885 GCA_032207245.1 Pardosa pseudoannulata
ATTGAAGTGAAAACTATAAAATTATCGAAAATATATTAAAATGGGAAGGGTAGGAACTTTCAAAAATGATAGAATCATAATCGAACTCAGGAGGTCATTTTACACAAGATTAAAAATGGATGGTGTCAGTTGTGGTTTTAATGCAGAGCAGTTTGATATCTTTTAACATGTATGCTATCATTTCTCTTTTTCCTTCAAAATATTTCTGTTATAACTTCTGTATGCCCTCCCCAAAACAACCAATGTCCTTGTTGCATGTATTCGTATTTTAGATATTTGAACATGTCTAAAACTTCAGAAGAAATTTTATCATAAAATTAATCCCTCCCCAGATTTAAACTAAACTAAATACTATAAAATTATCAAAAGTATATTGAAATGGGAAGGGGAGGAGCTTTCAAAAATGAAAGGATCATACTGTAATTCAGGAAGTCATTTTATACAAGATTATAGAAGGATGGTGTCGGTTGGGGTTTTAACGCAGAGCAGTTTGATAGCTTTTAACATGTTTGATACCGTTTTCTTTTTACTTTAAAATATTTCTGTATTAACTTGTGTATTCCCTCCCCAAAACAACCTATGTCCTTGCAGAACATATTCGCATTTTAGATATTTGAACCGGCATAACACTGAAAATGAAATTTTAACATTAAACTAATATTTTCCCAACTTTAAATTGAACTCAACACTATAAAATTATCAAAAATATAATAATTAGGAAGAGGAGGAGTTTTCAAAAATGATAGGATCGAACTTAGAAGGTCATTTTGAATAAAATTATAGAAATATGGTGTCAGTTGTGGTTTTAATGAAGAGCAGTTTGATAGCTTTTAACATATTTACTATATTTTCTCTTTTTTTATATTTCTGTATTAACTTGTGTATAACCTCCCAAAAACAATCTATGTCCTTGCTGCATATGTTCGTATTTTAAATATTTGAACCTGTCTGACACATCAGAAGAAATTTTTACCATTAAACTAATCCTTCTCCAACTTTAAATAGAACTCAACATATGAAATTATCAAAATATATTAAATAGGAAGGGGAGGAA
>CM063501.1:72546985-72566985 GCA_032207245.1 Pardosa pseudoannulata
ATTCTGTTAAAGAGATTTCATTAATAAATTAAGGAATATCCGTAAATATGCCTTATTTATTCAGCTATTCAAATTAGCAGCAATAATGCATGGGAAAATTGTATGCCATTTCCAGTGGAGCGTAAAGCTGGACTATATCATACATAGAGATTAAATTAGTTTCTGTCCTTTATTATTCATTTTATTTATTTTTGATGCACTGTATGTATGTTATACAATTATTTTTTAAGATTAAACAAAAGAACAACAAAGAACTATTGATGTGCATCTCTCCTAAGGTTATTATTTGGAGGCTATAATCCTAAATTATTTTATTTTCATAGTACACAAAAATGGTTTTAAGTGATTTACGTTGCGTTTAAGATTTAATTTAATGCTTAAGTCTACACATAGCTTAGGAGAAGACAACAAGCAGGATTAAAAACATTCAATTATACTTGTTACAATAATCTATTTCATTTAACACTCCGACGGCCACGGTTTCCATATACCTAGAACGGCCGTGAACTGTCATTTTGACTGGTCTCCAAAAAATTAAAAAATAATTTTAGAAAACTACTTTTTCACATACGATTACATCTTGGAAAAACTATTTTTTTTTACTTGAGCATTATTATTAATTCTACACACTGTATTTGAATTATCATCTACTTCATTATCCGAACTAGAAGATGAAATACTCTACTTATTATCTATTTGCTGTATGTTGAAATCAAAGCTCGAATCAGACTTGTCTACATAAAGAGTAATATCACTTTCGATATAACTTTCAATCTCATTTCAAGAAGAAAAAGTTTTGGAGGATAAATCTTGCTTTCATTTCACGATTTCTTCCGCAGTCAAAAAATTCTTCCCTACAGTTCTACGAAGCATTTTTAAATGAAATAATAATAATTATTATTAGTCTTATACTGTTTACATAATTTTGAAGCACAAGTAATAGATTCAAGTATATTTAACTAATAAAACGATCACTTATCGAGCCATATTTCTAGGTATATTTCCCGGCGGCGCATGCGCAGAACCAATTCAAACAGGTGATCTTCGGCAAAACTGGAATAAACCAGTTGTCTAGCACCCTCCTCCCCTATACGAGTCATTCTTTGTCTAAACTGGAAAAACAAACTGGTACTTTTTGTGATGGCAGTCCGTTTTGACCGTTTCTGGCAGTTCTAGTTATACATTAAAAAAATAAAAAACTATTGAACATATTTGAATGATTTTTTTTTGTGTATTATCAATGAATATTTAGGAAAAGTAAAAAATTATTGCAGCAATATGTGAAAACAAACGAGAGACATACGAGATTAAAATGCATTTACGTTCAAAATGACAGCCTTGGTCGTTCTAGTGTTAATTCAACTTATTTTAATTTATCTTAACAACTGCATTTTTACTGCCAGATTCAGGAGCAATTAAGTACTAAATATTGAGAAAAATAATATGTAAATGAGAAATTGAAATAATTAAAAAATGGAAAAACGAACCTATTTTCTATAAAGGCTCTATGCTGAGAGATGCTAGGAACTTGATAGGAAAAATGAGGTATTCCGGGCAATGTGTCATACAACTAGGCGTTCACGAGAAATCTACTTGACATCCAGAGACTGATATCGAAAGTTGACGAGGGATAGCTCGCCACCATCAGGCTGCTCTTATCTGGGCACTTACTTTTGAAACGAGTGGTGATGTTTAACTTACCGAAAATTCTTTCAATGCACTCTGTTATTGTTCTTCAAAAATCTCTCTCTAGGTTCTCCAATATCTCTCTCACACTTAACCAATAGGACCTCTTAAATCATTTTATTGGTAGCGTAAGACACCTCGACCTGTGATTTGACCAAGGTCTCTTAACACATTGTATACGGGACACGTACTAGTAAATTTTCTGATGATTGATACTTGAGTTCGGGTCACTTACTAATACGGGTTAGTGTAATAGCATGGTTTGTTTGTTATGTATATACATTAAAGCTATATTACTACATAATTCTAAAAATTTAGACAAATATTATTTCATACTAGTATTAAGATACCAAAAATAGTACTAATACTAAACTAGTACTAATATATATCATAAAAAATAAAAACTATTTTATGTTTATTTTTATGATTCTCTTTTCATTTTTAATAAGGAAAAATGTATATATAACATAATTCAAAAAATTTGTAATACTATTTCTATTTGATTTTTCATATTTAAGATACTATTATAAATTTATCCACTAATAATATATTTAAAAAAAAACCTTATGGTTGTTATTTATATATTTCTTTATATATTTCAATATAAAATACGAAAAGGTGGTTAATCTTTAATTTGGCTAACATGGTCGCTAAAGATATGTATATTTATAATCTATATAACGAAATTGATGTTGAATTAATTAAAAAATAAAATGATATAGTTTATTTTATGAGATCCTAATGTATACAGACATTATAACAGAAATTAAAAAGTATTTGAAAAAACATCTTGGCTAATTAAGGGTTAAAATAAGGGTTAATTTTTGATCTATTGAGATTTAACTGAATAACTAAATTTAAGCGCATAACGTCCTCTCCCGGTAAGATTCTGCTGTTAAATGTACTCGCATACAATGTGTTAAGAGTACCACCTTTTGACCCCCCCATACGTATAGCCCCTCTAGGTTCATGTTAACTATAGGTCATTGCAAGCTTGGCCCTTGGATACCCATAAATAATTGTACAAAGGCTTCTTCTTCCACCACTTCAAAGTTGGTGACATCCTTGTCATCAGCTTGATATCACCTCTCAAAATGTAATTTTTCTCAATAAATATATATTTTAAATCAGTTACTTCTAAGACTTACAATGTAATGAGAATTGATTTAGATCTTTAAATTTTCGTTTTCGTAATTTAATCGAAATTTTAATTATTTTTGAAGAGAACTAAATTACCTCATAACAACTATTATCTTTTTATTTCAGTTTGCGATGCATTAAGTTTAAATCTTAATAACATTTACAAAATATATTATATTAATATGACAAAAAATAGAAATGTTTTTTCTATATACTATTTAATACAAGTTAAAGAAGCGTATGGTATTTGCTATAGCTTTAAAATTCAAGTCAATATCCATTTATATAGTCTAGACTATTCTTACATATTTACTTACAATATTACAGAAAATGAGCTAATATGATGTGAACGCTGCTTATGTAACCGATAAAATTACTGGATGTCAGAAAAGCACATTTTAAAAAGCATTGCTGTATACACCTGTTTATAACAATTGGTTGCTTAAGGAATTCTATAAATTCCATGATTGAAAATATATCCTATAGCAACATATTTAATGGAATGTATAAATATACCATTTATCGTATCATATGGATTATAAAAAAAACTAATTTAAAGATTTCCTTAAGCAACTAAATATTATAAATAGGTGTGTTTCGTAGTGCTTTTTAAAATAATATATTAATATGGCAAACAAAATATCAATGCTTTTTTATATATACTACATAATACAAGTTACAGAAGCGCCTGGTATTTGTTATTGCTTTAAAATTGAAGCCAATATCCATTTAGAAAGTCTAGACTATTCTTGCATATTTACTTGCAATATTAAAGAAAATGAGCTAATAGGATGTGAACGCTTTTTATGTAAACAATAAAAATACTGGATATTAGAAAAGCAAATTTTAAAAAGCATTTCGGAATACACTTATTTAATAGAATTTAGTTGCTGAAGGAACTCTATAAATTCCATGATTGAAAATATATCCTATAAACATATTAATGAATGTATAAATATACCAATTTATCGTTTAAAATATTGAATATTTATTAAATTCCTTAAGCAACTAAATATTTAAATAGGTTGTTTCGTAGTGCTTTTTAAAATAATATATTAAATAGCAAACAAAATATCAATGCTTTTCTTATACATAAACATAATACTGTTACAGAAGTGCCTTATTTGTTATTGCTTTAAAATTGAAGCCAATATCCATTTAGAAAGTCTAGACTATTCTTGCATATTTACTTGCAATATTAAAGAAAATGAGCTAATAGGATGTGAACGCTTTTTATGTAAACAATAAAAATACTGGATATTAGAAAAGCAAATTTTAAAAAGCATTTCGAAACACCAATTTATAACATTTAGTTGCTGAAGGAACTATAAATTAGTTTTTTCATAATCCATTTGATACGATATATAGTATATTTATACTTTCCATTAAATATGTTGCTAATGAATATGTTTTCAATCATGGAATACCACCCTTCATTAAATTTGTTATAAATATTGAATATTTATTAAACATTAATAACATTGATTTGTTATTCTCGTGAAAGTCCCTATATTATTTAAATAGCTCTTATTAATAAAATATTTCCGTTATTAAAACATGTATCTGTTCTCTTACGAATCTCCAGTGAAAGAATCTCCCTAAAACATTGCTTTAACTAAATTTAATCAAAAGTTAGAAGCAGTTAATTATTCTATATAATATAAGCATTCAAAAATTAAGCAAGTATCTATATATGTTTTTATTAGAAATACAAACACATGCAACATATTTAATTATGTCAAGGGAAATTAATATTTGCTCAAAGGTCACCATTAAGAATAATCTAAAATGTCATTTATATCTTTTTTCTGCTTTTTAATTATAATAATTTCCTATAACATGTTAAGTTTTAATAATGAGGTGTCTCTTACAAAATATCAGATTTATTAAGGTAATATATTTAGTGTGTTATTGTAAAAGAAAGAGAAGTTTAGTTTATTTTTTCTAACAAGTGAAAACTTATTTCTAGTAAGAGAATTTGGGTTGCCAAATACAAGACAATATGTACTGATATCAATCACAGAATATGAGCATAACCGAATAACTAAAATTGAAATTAATATTGAAGCCTTAAGGGAAACTGTTAATTTTAACCAAATATATTAGAGATTTCTGACTGTTATTTTAAGCTAATTATAGATATGCAGAATATATATTTTTATGTATATATAATTTTTCCTTGTTAGAAATAAGTTTATTTGTGGTAAGATTATTTGGTTTAAACTATGCATATTAAATAGTACAGATATATAGAAGAAAGTATTAGTTATATACATGAACCATTAAACTGCTAAAGCCGAACGATGGCTGATTGGTTAGAGTGCTGGCCTTCGTAAACGGAGTTCGTGGCTTCGAATCCCACAGTGGCATGGGTGTTCTTAGCCTTTCGGAATCGGATTAAATCTTTAAGTCCCGGTCTCGTTAGTCCTAGTGTTGCAAACTATAGACCGTAGCACTCCAACCATTTCCAAAACAACCATGTCAGCCCAAAGGATGAAAATTATATATATATATATATATATATATATATATATATATATATATATATATATATATATGACACGGACGAGTGATTAAGGCATGGAAGACACATTTTATTTGATTTATAAAAACTTGTTTATTGCATCCCTTCTGTCCGTGGCTATGCCATTCAGATGTCCTTTGTTCGCACTTTGCGACGACAAGCGTGGAGAAAGTTACCAGCCGAATTTCCCGCCTAGAAATGAGTTTTTGGTGTCACTTACCTAAAAAAAATCTTCTTTTCTACTTCCGCTTCATCTTTTTTACCCTGTATTGTTTCGCTCAGGGATGTGTCTTTTCAGCATTACTTTATTGTTAAAGAGTATTGTTAAACAGCAGTAAAAGGAGTAACTTCAGGTCAAGGGAAGGTAGATAAAAACAGACGCTTAGGGAGTCACAGCCTTTTTTATTTTGTATTATGCAAATTTCTTATTAGTGTTAGACAAATTACTTCTTCTGAACACATCTGCCATGATCCTATAGTGGGTAATGGAGATTATTTTGTTGATTGATTGGCTTTGGTTATTTAAAAAAGTAACTCCAGAAACGTCTCAGGAAAACCGAAAAAGTGCGAGAGTGCTCAGAGTGGCCAAAGATCGAGGTGGACTTCAAAGGAAAAAATGTCCTTCCACCAAAAAAATAAAACGCGTCCGAGAGGTTCCTAAAATTTTTCTTCTGTCTCTAAAAATTACGAAAAACTTTTCCTGAGCTCACGCAGAAAGATTCCAAAACACTGCAAGTAATTGGGTTGCCAGATGGCAAGAAAACCCCGAGCCCTCAACGAGACGTAGGGCTCCCTCAGCTCTGACCAATAATGAGCCCAGACAAGGAGCGCGGAGAAGGGGAAGATCAATTGTATGGAAGTGCATTCAATGCGGTGGAAATTTGCCTAGGGTGATGTGGAGTGGATACACCGCAAAGCGGCACTTTTCAAAAAGAACGGCTGTGAAAAAAATCGAAACATTATTGCCGTTCAGAGTGTCAGAATAAGAGTCGATGGATGCAAATTATGACAGGAAGTTTAAAGATCTGCTAATACAGGTGGCAAGAATTGGAAGCCCGGTCCAAAATTTAATCTCAGATCGAGGGTGCTCTGTCACTTGCTACACCTGTAAGGGGCAAAATGCTCCAAATGTAGATCCAAATATACAACAGACAAAGAAAATATGTAATGAAGGGACAGGAAGTAATCTTCATGTCAACGTAAACTATGAGATACTTTAATTCCTATACTTTTTTCATATAATTCTAGATTTAAGTACAAAATTTAGGAAATACACGGCTGTTAGAAATATTTTTAACATTTCTAATGCCCATTTAACTGTTTCAGTAGAATAATATATATGTTTTCTCCTTTTTTCTACTATTGTGATTAGCATTCACCATGACTGCATATTTAGTTTGAAGCATAAATGTTAAAAATAGCATCTCATGGTAACTTCCTTTTAATTTCGCTTTCCAAACAATGGAATGTCAGTACAGTTCCCTACCTTTGCGCTATATACAGAAATTAATTTAATGCTATTGTCTGTCATTACATTTATCTTTTTCCGAGGATCTCTAGGCAGGGAAGAGAAATATTGCTCTAGGGGGTATTTCTGAGAAACGAAAATTTCCCGCCAGCGATACGTTTACACCCGCTGAGCTTAACGCTATTAACGGTCATTTGCCGCCAGCTTGAAATCGAGTCTATGTTATAATCACCTGAAATGGGAGACGTAAAGTGTTGGCCATTGTTACGCAAGATAATCTTCCATGGCTATCATTCACGTAATTGGCATGATAGAAGTTGATTTGTACTGCATTCACTTGGAGAAAATCGATATTTGTTGGATGCACGCTTTGTAGAAATCTACCAGCTGGAGATAACAATATGTTAAAGAATTCTATTCATCAGAAATTGCGTTTTGTCGACATAACACTTACAGATTATTATGTAATTCTTAGTGTATTCCATTTGATTGATAAAATAAAATTACCAATCATTGGCCGTGTTTAACAATGTCATTATAATAAGAATATTTCCATATGTTTTTGATAATTGGGTTGTTAAAATGTATACATTTGAACGTGCAGTGTATGAGAAAATATATATATATATATATATATACATATATGTATATATATATATATATATATATATATATATATATATATATATATATATATATATATATATATATGCATATGTATATATATATATATATATATATATATATATATATACATATGCATATATATATGCATATATATATATATATATATATATATATATATATATATATATATATATATATATATATATATATATATATATATATATATATATACATATATATATACATATGTATATATACAAATATATATATATATATATATATACATATATACATATGCATATATATATATATATATATATATATATATATATATATATATATATATATATATATATATGTATATATTTATACATATATACATATATATATGCATATATATATATATGTACATATATATATATATATATATATATATATATATATATATATATATATATATATATATAATATATATATATATATATATATATATATATATATATATATATATATATATATATATATATATATATATATATATATATATATATATATATATATATATATATATATATATATATATATATATATATATATATATATATAAGAAATTAAAGTATTATGTTAACATTTACTTTATTTTTACAAGTGACATTTTTATAATAAAAATCATTTTGTATATTCTATTGTTAACCACCAATATTTTACTTTCAGCATACTGTGACAGTTACAGATCAATTAGCCAAGCTTGCTCTGTGATTAACGCTGATGCTCCTCTTTTCTCCTTATTTAGAAGTAAGAAATATATTTTATATTTATTAACTACTCCTAAGATGAAATGTTTCCACATCTAACACGTGTAAACATTTGAATAGAGCATTAATAAGCTACATGTAACTGCTGTATACTGTGTCATTCTTTAGTTCATTATATTAGAAATGTTTAAAAAATTGTCTTATTAGTGTCTTTAACAAAAAAAAATGTCTTTGTACCCTTTTTATAATTCACGGTACATTATATATAATTTTATGCATAATTTAGAGATTTAAACAATTTGTATACTTATTTATATTTGCATAAATTACTGAATGCAAAATAAATTTATTGTTGAATTTAAGTTAGCCTAAATTCGAATAATAGAATTTATATTTGAATTTGTAAATGCACTTATTTTTTCGTATGCATGATTATATTATATTTACATTCTATATAAATAATATTTGTAATATATACAAATGTTAACTGCAATTAATAATAATTTACAACTGTTAATTAAAAATATATTTCTTAGTTAAACCCAGAAAAGTTTAATGGAAATTTTCATTGGACAATCTGTAATACAATAATTATTCATGATTGCTTTATTTTTGAGTAAGGAGAATTAAGGAAGGATTTTGTTCCACAATTTATTGAATAATATATTGTCTTTAAAAATATTAAGAGTTATCCAATAAGTTACATTTCTACATTTCTAAAATCGTGCATTCTACATAATTAAAAGTGAAAAAAAGCATTAATTATTCAGTTTACTTAGTCAGTTTCATGTAGTTCACAAAAATATTTCTATACAGGACTTGAGTATCTACTGATATCAATTAATTTAAACTAATTTCTTCACGTATAATCTTAAAATAAATTAAAGTATATATAATTTTAGTATAACTAGAAAAATATTTGTTCACTATGGTATCATTTTCTTAATTAATCATAAATTAAAAAGATTTCCTATTTGATAATTTCATTTTTTATGCAAATATTATAAGAAAGAATTATTTTTCAACGAAATTAAATCTTAATATCTTCATTAAATCAATACATTTTTAAATAAAACAATTTGGATATACAGTAACACAAAATGATTTTAATTACATTATTAATTTATTCAAGCACTTAAGAAAACCTTTCAAAGATATGAAATGGAGAATATAGAGTCATAGAATAACATAGAATCAGTTAAAATATTGAAATTATTCTATGAATGTAATACATACAGTTACCTACTAATTTCCTATATAAAATGTTTTAAATAGTATTCCTTAACATTGAAGAATTTAATATGAGGCATTTTAAAAGTTTATCCACTTAATGTAATTAAAATTATATTTAATTAATTGTTAAAACTAATTATATTGTGAAACATATAGATTTTTTAATACTTAAGATTAATTATATTAAATCACTTTATTATTAATAATATCTAGATAGAGTTATAAAAATATATAACTAGCGTTTAAAACTTACTGTTCATTATGTTTTGTTTTCTTTCACATACATGTAACTGTGTTACTAAAACATTTGTAATTTATTTCAGTTGATGCCAAACCTGTTTCTTGTGAGCTCCATGGACCTTTTACATTTACATACAGTAGAGGTCACGGGGAGTGTCTCTATCCCTTGTCAACCATTGATACTTGTACAGACAATTCTCACTTGTTATTTAGGTTTCAAGCTTGTGCCGATGTTCTTGGGACTGAAAGCAGTGGTAAGCCTTTTAATTACTAGCAGCTTAAAGGCATACTTATGGGTTCTCTTTCTGCTGAACATCTTATGCATTTTTATTTAAAGACATTTAAGTGCACTGCCATCTTAATGTTATGTAGTCAAAAAAACGTTATTTTAGTCCTGTTCAATTATGAAATATATATATGAGTAAGAAAATAAAAGAGAATTTTATAAGTTATCATTATATTATTAATGTAATATTTTTTTTTCAAAATAATAATAGAATACTAGGAATTTTCACTTAGAAAATATATTAAATGTTTTTATCAAAATATTTTCTCTTTATCTCATGAATATTTTAAAGAATCTATTCTCATTTATAAATTGTATATCCATATATTATAAACTATTTTATAGGTCAACCTATAATATCCAATGGTACTAGTATCTGGCACTGAAGAAAAACATGTGATTTTATTTGTCATAATGTCTATAGTTTAGCATTTTGATAATAAAAAACATTATTCTTTAAAAACATATAAAATACTTTCAATTCTGCATTTTTATAGTATAGATAAAATCACAATATCAGAAATTATTAAGTGTGGGCGCTTAAAAAAATTACTATACTACCAAGTTAGCATTATATTATTGAATTTTTTTTCAAAGTTACGGATAACTTTAGTTAACTGTATACCCTTGTTTAATGTACAGATTTACAAAACAAACTTAAGGGTATATTTTAACTTGACTAAAAAAAACATAATTTTTTTTTGTACGGAATATATTGATATAAATCTTTACGCTATAATTACAGATGTATTTTACCTCTCTCTCTCTCTCTCTCACACACACACACACACATATATATATATATATATATATATATATATATATATATATATATATATATATATATATATATAATATATATATATATATATATATATATATATATGTATATATATATATATATATATATATATATATATATATATATATATATATATATGTATATATATATATATATATATATATATATATATGTATATATATATATATATATATATATATATATATATATATATATATATATATATATAATATATATATATATATATATATATATATATATATATATATATATATATATATATATATATATATATATATGTATATTATATATATATATATATATATATATATATATATATATATATATATATATATATATATATATATATATATATATATATATATATATATATATATATATATATATATATATATATATATACATACATTTTAATAATATGTTTGTGATAAACTGCTATGAGAAGAAGGAATATTGGATAACTGATTTTGTTATTTTGTATTTTTTTCTTTGTTAAAAATTAAATTTACCTATAATAATTCGTCAATGATTTATAACCTAGAATATACATTCAATAATGGGAAAAAACTTAATGTATTTTTTTTAACTTTAAAATTCAAAGTTATTGAATATATAGAATTCTTAATATGTTTTTAGTTTCTTTTAGTTTGTTTCTTTAGTTTTTAGTCATTTTAAACTCTAATACTTTAGATCTTCAATATCTAAAGGTTTGTAACTTTCTAATCTAAATTATTTTTCCTAAAATTTATTCCTCCTAAGATGTTTTGAATTTATATTTCCTTACCTTTCTTTTTGTAATATTATGATTAATGAACTTGTTTTACTTAAAGAAACAATGCTTGTCTAGACTAGTGATTTTAATTTGAATGATACAACATCCAAAAGTAATGTAAGAAAAGTTCTATGCCTAAGATATATGCAGCTATCATAATATTTAAGATGTCCTTTTCCCATTATAGTCACGTTACTCCTTCCAGCATGATACTAGTCCACAAACTTTAGGGCCACCCATTTAATTACCTCCATTTATGTTGCTACCCATCGTGATATATTATCTTATTATCAAGTTACGGAATCTCTCCTTTCTTTTGTATAATTGTCTCCATAAGCTCGCTTCGAATAATTTTCCACTCTATAATTTTAATTCCATAGTTAATTTATTCACCCTAATAATCCTTTTCCTTCCATCCTTGTCACTTACAGGGATTGAGGGGTGCAGAAATTGATACCTTTACTCTTAACAAACTACCTTTAAAATGCGTGGTTGGGAAAATCACCCCCACCCGAATATTTGATAAATGCGCTCTGTCTGTGAAAGACCTCGTGGCAAAGCAAGAATGTATACAATTAACGCAAAGTTTATAAAAAAAATGCTCATTAGTGAGCGTGCTCTTGAACATTGTTTCTGACTTAGGGTAGACTTTTCTTGCTTTCCCTTTCTACAACATTCAGGAATGGGGAAGATTTCCCCCTACTTTTGACAGAATCTATTTGACAGGATTTCTATTAAGTTCATTCAATGTGTCAACAAGTATGCAAGTTATTTTACTCTCTTTGTTAACTTTACATTTAATGACGAGCAAAATACGGTGTTGTATCTGATATTTTATTATGTTAACCTTATGATGAGTGAGTCATTAATGATGATATACAGTGATATATAGGGATATATAATGATATATAGTGATATATAGTATATATAGTAATATATAGTATATATAGTGATATATAATGATATATAGTGATGATATAATATTGATGATATGTATATACATATATACATCAAAGCATATTTTAAATATAAGTTATTACGGACTGCACAGAAAAAAAAATATAGAAAGTTCAAACAATTTTGAATACTATAATAAGTCACGTTTGTTATCAGATATCGTTTTCAATATCATAGGATGCCATTAATGGAAAGGAAAATCTTCATGGAAAAAGATTTATTTTATTTTACGTGTGAAATAAGTATTGTAAAATGGAGTTTTATAACAAATATCGTTTTAAATATCACAAATATCATAAATGAAAAAGAAAAAACTTTATGAAAAAAAATTATTTGGTATTACGTGTAAAATAATATTATATAATGGAGTTTTATAATAGATACCGTTTTAATTATCATAGGATGACATTTTTGAAAATGGAAAAACTTTATGAAAAAAAAAGATTTATTTGGTACTTCGAGTGAAATAATTATTGTAAAATGGAGTGTATAATAAATATCGTTTTAAATATCATAGGATGTCATAAATGAAAAAGGAAAACTTTATGAAAAAAGATCTATTTTGTATTACGTGTGAAATAAGTGCTGTAAAATGAAGTTTTATTATAGATATCGCTTTAAATAGCAAAGATTGCCATTAATGAAAAAGGAGAAATTTCAGGAAATAAAGATTTATTTGGTACTACGTATGAAATAAGCATTGTAAAATGGAATTTCATAATAGATATTACTTTAAATATCCTACGATGCCATTAATGAAAAAGGAAAAACTTCAGAAAAAATATGTATTTGATATTATGTGTGAAATAAGTATTGTAAAATGTAGTTTTATAATAGATAAAGCAAATCGTCATGATTTTAACCTGTGTATTTCCCGAAAAGCAAATTTATGACCATTGTTCGAAAAAATTAAAAAGAGTGAACCCAAATCAAAAATTTATAAATAATAAAAATTATTTGAAAATTTTATAGATTGCTATGTACATTCTCTCACAAGGAAAAACCGTTCTACGAAAACATTAAAACTATACAAACTATTTTTGCAGTATCTAAAAAGAAATGCTATGCATTGAAAGGCTATTTTTCTCATTCTTTTTTGTCTTATCAACAAAGAATCATCATATCAGCGCATTGTATTAAAAAGGACATAAATTCCTTAGCGACAATAAATGATATTTAAATAAGAATTTTCGTGAATTTTATTCTAATTGCTCTTCACAAAATGTTAGACATTACATACTATTTTACTTATTATTCATTAAAAATGTAATTTCCAAACGTAATCATAAAATCCTGATTTTCAAAAGCAAAATCCTCTTTATACAATAAAGAACTCCTATTAAAAATTCAGTTTTGGTTGTCGGCTTTAAAGCAAAATTGCCTTAACATTTATATATTTAAAAGTATCTTAATGTAAAATTTAGTTCACTGGGAAACTACGTAAACGATCTAAGTAAAGACAAGTTTATTACTCCAATTCCCTCATTAATTAAAGTGAATAATCGTAAGATAGTAACCCGAAACAAAGAAATGAAGTTCAAATCCTGGATATGGTTCATAATTAGAATTAAATCTACTGCAATTTTCCACTAAATGAGAATTTAATAATTATATTAATTGGGTAACTGTTGTTTTAACTGTGATAGGAGTAATGTCTGGGTTAAAATTTTAATTTAGAATATTAGTTTATCTTAAATGCTTAATTTTTCTTTGCATTTTTTTTTCTTTTCTAAAAATGAAAATTTACTATAGTAAATTGTTAATAATGTACTGTCCGAAAAATATCTTTAACAATGGGAAAATATAAATGTATTATTTAAATTTAAAACTAGAAGTTATTTAGCATCTAGAACTCTTTAAACTTCCTGGGAATAATCTTGTAAAATTCCGACGAAATAGGTTGGTAGTATAAGGGTTAAATAAATAGCTGTAGGCTATTTATCCATCTATCAGATTTATTTTAGCAATGCAGTTTTTGATATATACAATTTCTATATTCTAATATAATCTTACCTCTAGTTGAAGAACTCACATGCACTGCAGTCTGGAAAGAAGGTTCAGCACATTACTTAGTAGGAAAAATAACGACAAGAAAAAATTACAAACAATCATTTACAGATGAAAATGCCTATAGATGTTTTGTAAGTATATTACTGTACAATAAATATTATTTAAAGTAAGATTTCGTCTTCTGAGCATGATTTAATGCATCTTTAAAATCATTCCATAGATATTTTATAAAACATTTTTGCCCTATTTCTATTAAATAAATCTACTGATTAAATTTCTGTTGCATACCACAGTAAAAAAATCATAAAAATAAATTAACATCAGAAAAATTTAATATCATTATTACATTTGCAAATAGTGAAAAAAATAAAATTGTCTATATAAGAAGTTTATATGTTTCATATTTAAAGCAATACATATTCAGGATTGCGTAGAGAGAATAAACTATTTAGGATTTCCTTTAAATATTTACCACTCACGGGAAAATAATATCTTTTCATGTGTATTTTATGCACTACTAAATCCACAGCCGATATGGTATAGTTACAGTTTCCTACATTTACTTGTGGAACAATGTAATAATAACAATATAACATATGTTAAACTTTTACAGTCCATTGTTCCCAAAAGGAAACATATTAATAAAATTATTTAAAATTAAATTTCATCAATATTGATACAAAATTTAGCAAATGTAGTAAAAGGACTACTCGAATTTTTAAAATGGAAGCTATATTTCTATGATTAATACAAAAATATATAAAAAATCATAAAAATTACACTTTTCATCATTTTCTATAGAGCATATATTAAAAATTCACGTAAATGTAAAAAAAAAAATCCAATGCTTCTAAAATCCGATTGGTATCTTTAAAACAACTTTAATTTATCTAAAAAATATGAAATTCGTCATTAATAATCAGAAACGTACCTGGAATTATTTATTAATTATTGTTGTTCCCAATTGGGAACAATGGACTATTGCTGCAGTACTCGATGAAATAATTTCCTCTAAGGAGAGCATTTCTTGAAAGGGGTAGGAAATGAAGGGGAATTCCCTAATTTTATGAAACGGCATTTCAATTCTATAAGCAATCTAGTGCGTTCGCTTTTCAGATATTATTTAGAAAGGTGTTAAATATATTTTGTTTGTGAACTACAAGTTACAACCGCTCTTCTGAGAATTGCACCAAGGAAACTTAGGCCTCAACCTGGACCCAAAGTTTACCGCCCTATATTACAGAGAAAAGTGATGGCCATTTTCTTGTACAAACAACACAAAGTAGATGTGTACAGTGCACATTAAATGCAAGATTAGCTTGCAATGAACGCAAGAAAAAATCACATCTCCATTGATTTCTAATATATCATGGCATAAAGGTATAAACTCATATTTTTGATATTTGTTTTAAAAAAACGTTGTTTTCATTTAAATTTATAATTTTTTAACTTTACTGATATCTGTCCTTAAATTTAAAAATAAATTTTAAATTCATTCTAATTATTTTTCTTATTATTTAATATTTAATATATACATCATTGTACTCAATTTGAGAGTCCAGTGCGTAGTCAGAAGTGACCAATGTTCCCAATTGGGAACATCATGAAAATCGTAAAAGGAATTTTTTTCCACAATTAAATGACTAACATACCTTAACCGAAGCATTAGAAAGCAATATATGCAAAAATGTAATTTAAAATATATCTGGATCTGAATTCGGCCTGTAAAAGGTTAATGAACATATGTTCCATTACAAAAGTAATGATACATTTTCTCACTGTTTTCTCACACTGACTAATATGTCCTCCCTATGGTGCTTCCGTAATAATATGTTTTGACAAGTATCCTATGATGCATGGGCAAATGCTGAAAAATAATAAATACTCCCCGAATGAGAAAAAATATTAAAGTATAGCAAAGCAGTTACTTCTAGAAACAGCGTTTTTACTTATTTTGAAAAGTCATTTATTTATTCTAAGAGGAGAATTTCAGTTACTTTGTCACTGCCTAAATATAAATCTATACTTGTATTTTTTGAAGATAAATTCTCCTCTAACATGTATAACTTTCATAAGGAATATGAAGTATAAAGAAACACTACAGTTTAAATAGATTTTGAAAACAAAATTCATGATATAAAACTGAAACATCTTAGTACAATCTTTTTGATAATTTTACGTATTATAAAACAATATTTAATACAGATGATGAGTAACATTAAAAATTTTATATAATAAATAATGGACTGTTCAGTTTGTGTTTTTTTTATGAATGTACAAGTAATATACATATCAACTGTGTAGTTAATGACGTAATAGAACAAGAAATGTTTATGAATATATGAAAAAAAACTGTTAAATTTCTAATTTCACGAAATACGTATGACCTGAGAGTAATAAAAAAGATAAAACTCTAGAAGCCCTATTGTTAAAGATAAGTAAAGTAGAATATTAATGAATATAAGTTTTTCAAAATTAAAATTTAAAAGAATAACTGTTCTGAGTTCAGTATCTTAAGTATTTTTGTAAATTTATTCCCATATTTAATGTTGGAGTACGCATTATCTGCTTTAGAAATGCTTTGTATCTTCCTTTCGCACTTCAGAGGAATTTAGTTTGAAAGAAAATTAAAGATTTCCATGACGATTTCATGTAGCAAATTTATTTCTCTCCAGGAAAAATTTACTGTATACATTCATCTCCTCGTCGCAATATCCTATATTTGGTGGGAGTGGGTGGCTTACAGTTTCAATCTCCGTTCTCAAGATCAAGGGCTCTAGGGTGCGAAGCATATGCTATGATTAGGAGAACAGCCTTACATGTCCTCAGTCTTTAGTTCCCAAACATACTTGGTTTCCCAGTGAAGGAAGTAAAAGCTGAGACAACCTTGCCCAGCACATGGATCGAACCTCGGACCCGTGTCTTGCGAACGTTAAGAACTTCCCCAAGCCCACTTGGCTGCACTGCATACATTACATAATAATATTTAATTATTAGTCTATTACTTATTATTAATCGCATTTACTATAATATACTTTTAAATTTAGGTCTTTGATTATCTGACTGAGAAAGGAGTAATTCAGATGTCTCAGTCAGCTGACGCAACATGCGATGGTTTAGTTTCCCCATGGGAAGGATCTAGGACAATGAGATTAAGCAAAAGTAAGTAACTTCAGCCTATATTTATATATTTGAAATTACCAAAGTGATATTTCAAAAGTAGTTTGTATTATTCAGTCTTTACTGAACCGAAGTGTTTCTTTCCATTACTGTTTCTGGAGTATTCTGTATTTTTTTAAAATTTGATCACTATATTTGACATATATTTTTTAAAATCGTTACACTTTTAATAAAAATCATACCAATAAAATTACCTTATATGAAATGCTATCTTGTCTATAAATATACTAGTACATCTGTATTGTCACTTTAAATATATATTATAATGAAATTTTTTTAATTCCATTTAAATTCATGCAAATTAAATTTCTCTTACTGACTCACAGTTAGTTTTTTTAAATTATATATATATTATATTAATATTAATAAAATAATTTATTTATATAACAAATTATTTTACAGATTGATATGTAACCATTAAATATATCGATGATTTCAGAAATAAAATTTTTTTTTTTTGGGGGATTAATTACAAAATAAACTTTTTTGTTGTTGTTACATTTGGGTTCAAAAATTTCCAAAATCGTGATAATGGCAATGACTTTGACTAGTGTTTGTTCTGTCCACCAGAAAGTTACTAATCGAAAAAACGTATATAACTAATTTAATAGGGTGAGTAAAAAATACTCAGACCAGAAGTAAGTCCAAGAGAAAGTGGAAAGAGATTAAATTGAATTATCAGTAATGAGTTGCTTTAATGTACTTCTTCATTGAAAATCTTTTTGTACAAATTGCGATTGTGTACTCGTAGAGAGAGACATTGGAACACTATTATTTGCTAACATACTAACATGTTTAAGTCATGTATTAATTGCACAGTATATTTATAAAACTGGGTTTTATCTAATTATGATTTATGGTTTGAATTTTTTAAACCTTGGTGGTAAACAGTCCTTAAGGATTATGCTGAAAATTATATATAATATTATTATATATATATATATATATATATATTATATATAATGAAAATTTATATATATATATATAAATATATATATTTATATATATAATGTTATAATATATATATAATTTTTTTTTATATTTATATAATTATACAATATGAATACATATATATATTAATATAATATTAATATATATCATATTAATTTTATAAAAAAAAAAAATAATGATATTTATATGAATAAATCAAAATTATTTTCTTTAATATTTCTTCAAAAGCCTTTTTAGTAATTCAAAATATCTTTAAAGTTAATGTTTAATCAAAGTTTTATTAACACCTTTCTGTAAAAACAAAACTTTTGATCAGTTTAAGGTTTAAAAAATGTTTCTTTTGTATATTATTAATTGATAAAGTGTTTTTTGAGTTATGAAAATTTTTGTCAATCTTTTACTTGTGTCAGGAGAGAGTGATTACACGTCTTTTTGATTTATGTTTCTAAGGTTAATGTTATTCGCATAAAAAAAGTTTTAAAATTGATTCTATTCTCTAAATAAGTTATCGCGCTATCCATTACGTAAATTTAGTTTCGTCACTTTTAAGGATGAAAAAAAATGGATTCATTTATTTCTTAATTTTTGAAATTAAAATTTATTTAAAAAATATGTAGTCTTTCTAGTTATAAAAAAAAAAAAAAATATAAAAAAAAAAAAAAATATCTATATAAATCTATATATATATACATATATAAAAAAAATGTGTATGTTACTTACATCTAAAATCATAAAATACTGGACATCAGTTACAATGTTCTTTTTCTTCTTTTATTTTCAAATATTAGCTCAATTAATCAAATTCGAGCTTTTAAAATTCAGTAGAATTCTGTAATAAAGTGAATTAGAATTTGTTCATATGTTTTCTTCTAGGTAAGCATCCTACCAGTGGATGTCATTTTCCAACATGGTTTACGAATAACCACAAGTGGCACACTTTGGATGGAAAAGTGACTTACTCATTTTCGGACAACTCCATAAACGTCTCCCATCAGTATCAGAACCAAAAGGATACAAAAATAATTTGCATCGAGACAATTGCAAACACAACCAACTCCAGCACACTAGTCGGTTACAGCTCTTCAGGATGGTACGTAATGTAAGGCTGTATTCATTTATTTCTAATGTACGAAGATAATGTATAGAGGTGATCAATTGATAACTAAACAGTCTACCAGAATTAAAGGAATCTACTCATGTTACAATTTTTTTAAGTGTAGTAAAATGTATCTTTTTGTTGACTAATTTTATAATTTCATTATATTTCAAACTCGGAGACACTTGCTTTAGAATAGACATTTCACGAAGTCTCAATACTTTATTGACCATTTTATTGGGGGAGCACCCT
>CM063501.1:72576985-72579485 GCA_032207245.1 Pardosa pseudoannulata
TATTGATTTTCTACTAAGAGAGCAATATTAAATAAAAAAAATATTAAATAATCTCAGCATATTTAAACATCAGAATTTTATTACGACCATTTTAAGTTACATTAAAACTAGTCTATATTACAAACATTTTAAGGATCTTTCCAGTAAATCCAAAAGATGCTACTTGAAACCGGTAATTGTCGGTTCTAAACACACTGCTAGCCTGGGTGTTCGCATCCATATAGAATCAGCATTTCGTAGTATGTCCCGGCATCATTAATCTCCATGTATCAAAAAAGTAGGATGTAGTAATCCTAACAACCTTTCCGATATTTAATACAAACATTCTTTTCTACAGAATTAAAAACATGCAATAAAATATATTCTGTTTTTCAATCGCTTTTAAGAACAAGTCTACGAAAAAAAATGATTTATCATTGTACAACATATCAGGTTTTACATTAAAAAATAATTACATTAAATCAATCACACAAGAAAAATGTTTGGTATTCAACTTCAGGATCATTGAGCATTTTAGTTTTATTAACCCTTTCGTGGCCCATTCATTTCTCACTCCACGTTTCCAAACTTTCAAAAAAGAGCTGCTAATTTTATTCAGTCGATCGAACAATTGATGACAGAGCAAAACCGAAGCGTTAATCAGTCTTTCCGTATTTTCAATAACAAGACAAATATATTAGAATGGGTTTTGCGCTTCCCACAGATGTTTTTCTAAGATCGTGTAGGTAGGACGTAATCTTCCCACGGCGAGCGAAAGGGTTAAAAAAGAATTAAATGCATATATTAATGCATATTCCTCTATAATTTAACCATGATAAATCTTTTTTTTAAAAGTCCTCTAAAATTCTTTCATTTCAAAAATATATTCGAGATATATGTTTTTATTATGCAGTATTCATTTTAATAGTTTAATCGATAATCATCTTGTAGCAGTTTGTTTGGTATTGTTATATTCCTCAATATTTCGCATCTATCATTTCTTTGCATAATATATCTAAACATATTTTAAAATGTATTCATAATCTGCTATTTATAATTATCTATTTAACACCTAGGTATGTGCGAAGGCCTCATCAATTCTCAGACATCAGTCATTCCCTCCTTAACTACAATAAGTGTCATCTTTTTCCTGCTAATAATGGAGTTCCGCTTACCAATTAGGTGACAGCTTTGGTAAAGCAGAGGGTGATTTATCAGTTGCCAGTGCCTCACATCGAAAGAGGAAATGATTCAAGTGGACCATGGAGGCAAAGTCAAATGACTCAGCTTATGGGGGTCCTATTCTCGTGCACAGGGGCCAGTTTCAAGATGTAGACCGTCCCAAAATGAGAGTTTCCATAATTTCGGATGTATTTGCTTTCTCATTGTTCCCTACACCTTGCTTTTTACATATCGTTTCACGAGTTATATACATTTCATTATACATATGGAGAAAATATGGCATCGTTTTTGAATTTTAATTCAAGGATTAATGGGAAGTAAAGGAACATTTGGATTTGAATATTCACCGCAGAAATTTACCTATTACGTATGTTTAACAAATGGATCACCGTTGAAGATGAATGACGATGCATATTAGTGAATAGCGAAACGAAATTGATGTTTTTCAGCGTTTAAGTAATTGACACATGAAGTAAAACTAATTTTAAATGATCTTTCTAACAACTAGTTTTTTCTTTTCAAATTTAAATTCTTTACATGTACTGTATTCCATTTCAATAAAGTATTAATTTAATTTGAAATCTTTTCTGATAAATTAAATAACCTAATTTTTTTCAAGAATATTTAGCTCCTATAAACGAAGTAAAATTATTACAAATTAATTTAATTTTTGGAATAAATATAACTTGCTCTTTGCAGTTTCTAAATGTTCTTTTTGGAGACTATTTTTAAAGTATGTGACGCATGCAGAAAAAAATAATAACTCGTTGATGTTAGTGAATATAAAGTGTTTAAGCTAAATAAAAATTATTAAAATGGGATATTAAACATAAAAAACATTCTAGAATACTATGAAAAACTAAATATTTCTGAAATATATTTTTAATTATCGTTTTTAAATTATATAATAGTTATATTACATTATAAAAAAATAATTATAATTTTTAAATGGAAATTTAACAATAAATTAAGATAATCGACCACGTTCTGCTTAAAATTTTTGTATAAGACTTTAATAATATTATATTTTAACTGTGTGAAAACAAAATTTAAAGATGAGTGATATGAAAATTATTATATTCAGTTAAAGATTATTTAGTTTCAATCGTTATTTAGTTCAATCGTGTACGTTACTTAAATTTATTTTGAACAAACGAGATATTTTCATTAAATAAATATCTATTTTCCATTCAATACTAAAATTTTGATATTTTATAGAATATCAAATTTGTAATCAGTTGAGTAGCTTTTAGAAACTATGCATGTGAAAAGAGTTAATTTTGAAATACTATTGCAAAATATTATTATAAGACACATTTAGTTGAATTTCACAATCACA
>CM063501.1:72584485-72591985 GCA_032207245.1 Pardosa pseudoannulata
CCTAATTTCCATCACACCTCATCCTCTTATAATAAAGTATTTGGAGTATATGGAGGCAAAATAACTTTACGACCCTAATTTTAAATCTTAGAAATCACGAACAGTGAGCAAACTTGTTGATATTCAGTAACATTGACCTGCTAAGTTAACAAAACTATTATTACTGCTATGTTGTGCCTTCTGACGTACGTCCACTAAGAGAGGCAGAAAGGAATCATTAGTAATTAAACTTCTTAGTAGCTTACCATTGATAAGTTAATTATTAAATAAATCGATCAGATCTGATGCAAGCTTATTTATAAATGTATCATATCACTATAATCTATATTCTGTCTAATATGTGGTTATTTTGCTTATTTTAAACTAAATTAATAAATTTTTTAGATGATTGGTTCTTCTATTTAGTGTTACCATGCCTCCTTACTTATAAGGACACGCCCATAGGGTTAGAAGATTTAGACGAAAACATAACAAACACCCCTCCCCTCCCCCCAAAAAAAAGAAGATTATGTCCATAGAAATACTTTAAAGAAACTTTCTTCCTTTACATTCACGTATATATATGCTTCCATGCTACTTTCTTAAATATTTAACTAATATTAGAATTAAAGAAAACTTTTTTCTGTTTATATAGTTTTTTAAATAGTGGTTAGGTCAGTGTTTTTCTGGATTTTAAATGATTTATTGTAACAATAATATAGAAGGGTGTAAGCACCAGCAAATTTGACATCATTCTTGGATGGCAGAAAGATTAGCTACATTATTGGAATAAAGAGCTTATGGTGTGGTTTTGAGAAATGAAGCTGAGTTGGGTGCATCAGTTACCTTGGTTTTTTCTGAATATAACCTTTTTGATAATTCAAGATTATACTCAACCAAGCAAATTTGCTATTGGAATGCTGCTCTAAAAATAAAATTAAAATTATATGCCAATGCATGTAACGTGAAATTTGAATAAAGAAATTCTTCTTCTGCTCAGCGTACGTGATATTGCATACCACTAGACTTCATCAGTGTTTATGTAGATTTTA
Source organism: Pardosa pseudoannulata (assembly GCA_032207245.1). Classification (NCBI taxonomy): domain Eukaryota; kingdom Metazoa; phylum Arthropoda; class Arachnida; order Araneae; family Lycosidae; genus Pardosa; species Pardosa pseudoannulata. Next base: position 72,585,517 of record CM063501.1, read on the forward strand.
CACTTTTTTAAAAGTGTTACCATATTGCACTTGAACTAAATCAGAAAATGTGCATAATAAAAGCTAATTTTATTCAGTATTAATTTGCATTTGTTAACACTTTATTTTCTATAACACAGTGACAAATATTTCCCTAGCGGTGACTTTTGGAACTAATTTGTTTTTTCGCAGAATCCTTCGTCCCCCGTCTTGCTTAATCTTCCTACAAAATGTGGCGTCATTCTCGCAAACAGATCGCGCTACAAAACATTGAGAGCACTGTAAGTTTAATTATGGCCACCTCGTATATATATATATATATATATATATATATATATATACATATATATATATATATATATATATATATATATATATATATATATATATATATATATATATATATATATATATTATTTACAGACATATGTTTAATACCTATTTATCGTATTTGTCTTATAAAACTTAGGCAACTTGTGTAAAAATCTGAAGAAGTTTGTATAGATAAAAATAGAAATATAATCCGTAAATAAGAGTAACAAATATAATGATTTCTGAAATAAGTCATTGGTTTATTTTATATGTTCGTTAATCTTGCTTATTATTTATAGGGTAAATGTTCTTATTTTATTTATAGCATTAAAGTACTCTGAAAATAGATTGAATATACTGAACACAATATAATTTAATTGTATATTTTTATATTTTTACCACCAGTATTTAGTTAAAATTTAGGACAAAAATTCGTTGATAAAAGTATTTGTTTTAATTAGAATGTTTGAAATCAGTAACACACTTGAAATGATTGATGCATTAAACAAATTAAATAGAAAAAGTGAAAACATGGAATTATAAATCAAACTCGATTTCTAAACAAAATATTTCTTTAATCAGAATACATTTTTAAGCATAAAAGACAATGGAAACTTAACAATTTTTCCTGTCATTCTTATTATGCAACCCCTGAAATACAATGCAACAATAGAGATTTGACTGAAATCATTTTTGACTTAACGTTAACATACATTAAAGAGGAATCAAAACATATACAGGGTGTTACATACTGAATGGGACAAAAAGAAAACATGATTGTGAACGTTGTAATTAATATATTTAGAAAATTCAAATTTTCCTCAAAACTATATTTATTCAAGTTTCTATAGGTGTTCAATATGTGCCCCTCCGGTGACAAGAGAAATGTCTACACGGTAATCAAGCACCTGTTAACTAATGTTACATGGGCATTTTCCGCGCCCCAAAATCGCAAATTATGCCGATTAACTTTGCTACTTAAATGGAACGTGGGTTCATCGGTAGACACCAGTGTGTTCTCGAAACCATTCATGTCGAGCCTTTCTTGAAATTTCCCTCAGAAATTTTTTCGCAACGTTTGTCGTAGGTTTTAAATCCTGGAGCGTCTCATATCTGTAGGGCTTGAAATGTAGACACTTCCGTAAAACACTCCACACCGTTGTGTGAGTGACAGCCAGTTCTGCACCGGCAGGTCGCGTTGATTTTGAGGGACTCCATAAAAAATCTTTCCGAATTCTCCACGAATTCTTTCAACCACTTCGGATTTTGTTTCTTTTCGTCCTGAGCATTTGTTCATACATCAGCAGCCGGTATCCTGAAGCTGCTTCAACCACCTGCTTATATTACGCCGATGCGGTGGTTCTTTACGAAATTTCTTGCAAAAATGTATTTGCACAAAAGTTACCGAGGAGGTTTTGGCATATTTGACCACGCAGTAAGCTTTCTCCTGCATGGACGACATTTTGTTTAACATTGCTTTTACGGCGAGTTAGTCATTCGATAATTTTTCCATGTTGCCAAATAAAACTTGTATAATTGTAGTTGCAGAATGAATTTGTTTCCTCTAAACAAATCCATTACGGCAGTTACACTGAGCTATTCTTTTTGTCTCACTCAATATGAAACACCATGTATAAAACAATTTTTAGTTACTCATATGAAGAATTTATCTATATTGTAAAGATGAAACTTTTCTGTCTAATCTTATGAATTTCAACTTTTCAGCCTATTTTGTTGATATAACTACGTGCATGCATCTATGTATTACAATTATAACATGTTTAAAAGTCTTTCTGTCTTAAAATTCAAAATTAAATAAAAGTTGTACGATTCAAATCCGAAATTTTGACATGCTTTTGGTTTCTTTTGGTTTCTTTTAGTTTCTTCTCAAAATAGGAATTTACTAAATTCTTAAGTGTACGGCACATTTTACCAAATCATTTTGTTTTCCAGAATTACATTTAGACTTAAAAAGGGCTTTAAGTACATTTTACATAAATTCTTTCTTACTTAATACATATATGTACTTATACATATATGTGTGTATGTATGTGTATCTAATGACTTTGCAAGTCATATAAATTTAAAAGTTTTATTTTGGTTGACGTTTACTTATATTTATGAAGAAATATATATATTTAAATGCATAAGGTAGTTTTGGAATACATAATGCGGTACAATAAATTTAAAGATGTTAAAATCAATAATAACTTAAAATAGTATTTAATGCGTGATACTTTACTATTTATAATAGTAATTTATCATGAAAATCAGCTTCAAATAATTTAATTTTTCATCTTAAGTTTCTAAAACCCTTAAATAAATATTTAGACAAATAAAACAAAAGCATATTTAAAATAAGTCAGCAGAACTTTTACAAATGAGAGTATAAATCCATATTGCCTTATATTATTTTGCGTTAAAATGTATATAAGAAATTACATCCGTTTGACTATTCCCCTGTTAAATCTAACTCTTAGTGGTAAAATATTTGCCGAATAAAATAATAAAACTAAATACTTATAGTATTAACTTGACTTAAGAAAAGTTATCTCAACTAGTTAAGCTAAGTCCCTTTTAATACTCGAGGAAATATATTTAGCTACATTAAATCTCTGTTGCTTTAGAGCTTTACATATAACCTTTCTACTTTCAAATTAATCCACCGTTACAGACAACGAGACATAGACTGAAACTTGTTTAGGTTATTCTCAAAAATGTAACAGCAAAAGCAGAAGATTGTAGAAAATTTCTTAGTTCATAAATGCTATAGAACCTGCTGTATGTTAATAAAGTTTGGAGGGTTTTTTTTTTCATTACCTGTTGAAATAATCTTGTCCAATCGTTGGATTGTAAATATTTTAATCATAAAAAAAAACATTTGAAACATATTTTTATTGCAACCACGATAGCATTTACCTTTTGAAAATATCCTGCATATAGTAATAAATCGAAAGCCAGTCTATAATGGACACAAAAATAGATTTAACCCAGATATCTGCTTCATAGCTACGTTTGCACTACTGTGTACCCTAGAGCGAACTCATTGGCAGAAATCAGTCGGAGCAAAATTATCGTTAAGTGAGGCTAAAAATTATTAGGGAAACTACTCAGATTTTAGCATTTGGGAGTTTATTTATTTTGTTTCAGAAACAGTTTTTTTATGAAATTTTATAATTTAGTGGTACTTTATGCTAGATAGCATAATTATTATTGCTTTTCATGGATGTCAGCACTTGTATTTTGAGTTATATTTGATATAAGAATATATACTTCTGTTTTGGTAGTGGTGTGTTAAAAATGGGTGTTGGATTTGGGGACATGTAGAGTTATTTTAAATAATATTTTGCAGACTTTAAATGCTTAAAAAAACCCATATAAAAAACATTTTCATTACATACACGATATCCTTTTAATTTTGAAAATTCCCAATGTATGGTAATAAATAGAAATCCAGATTATAATACAAACAAAAATAGATTAAACTCACATCAGTTTCATAGCTACGTTTGATCTACTGTGGTCCCGAGAGCGAACTCATTGCCAGAAATCAATCGGAGTAAAATTATCGTTAAGTGAAGCGAAAAATTATTAGGGAAACTACTTTAGCTATTTGCGACTTTGTTTATGTATTTTGTTTGAGAAACAAACTGTTTTTTTTATAAGATTTTATTATTTAGTGGTACTTTATGCTAGACAGTATGGTTATTATTAAATTTAAACCTTTAAAGGACACTAATATAAATTTCTTATGACTTAATGATATTAGTTTATAAATGCTACCTGTGAACCTCATAAATGTAAAATACATGAAAAAAAATGTGCATTCATTGGGAGGAAGAAAAGTTAGAGGGCTGGTTTAAAAGCAAAACCATCTCTTTGTATTATGTGAAAATAATACTTTCTTTTACATTTTTATTAAGGTGGGAGTACAATGAATAATTATCATTAAAAGTGTATAATTATAAAATAGCTCAACAGTTTTTAAGCGTTATTAGGATAAATATTGGTATTTCGGGTGACAAGAAAGATAAATTTAATTTCTGAATTTTCTGCTTAAAGCAAGTTTAAAAATGCATATTTCAAATGAAAAAATGAATAAAGTGTAATGTTTTTATCGGCTGTAAGTTTTAATTGTCATAAACATAGGAAACTTTATAAAATTCATTCACATGTCTTTAAAAGGTAGAAAAAAGAAACTTTTAACAGATGGATTCGCTGCAAAACTACCGTTCGTTAAAGGGTTAATAGTGGAAAGCACTTGTATTCGGCAGATATTAAATGTTAAAAAAAAAACCCAAATAAAACCCATTTTTATTATATCTACTATATTATTTTACTTTTGAAAATACACTACGTATAGTAATAAATAGAAAGATAGACTATAATACAAACAAAAATAGATTGAACGCAGACATCTGTTTCATATCTACAATTGAACTGCTGTGTCTCCGAGAGCGAACTAACTCATTAAGAGAAGTCAGTAGGAGCACAATTATCCTTGAGTGAGGCAAAAAATTACAAGGGAAACTACTTAGGTTTTTCTATTTGAGAGTTTTTTTATTTATTTTGTTTGAAAAACATATTGTTTTTAATAAAATTTTATTATTTAGTTCCACTTTATAATAGATTGCACAAAAATTATTGCTTTTCATAGATGGCAGCACTTGTATTTTGAGTTAAATTTAATATAAGAATATACACTTCCGTTTTGATGGTGATGTGTTAAGAATGGGTTTTGGATTTGGGGCCATGTAAAGTTAATTTAAATCCTATTTTGCAGATTTTAAATGTTAAAAAATGACCCATATAAAACCCATTTTTATTATATCCACGATATCACTTTACTTTTGAAAATACCCTACGTGTAGTAATAAATAGAAAGATGGACTAAAATACAAACAAAAATAGATTGAACGCAGATATCTGTTTCATAACTACAATTCACCTGCTGTGCCTCCGAAAGCGAACTAACTCATTAACAGAAGTCAGTAGGAGCAAAATTATCCTTAAATGAGGCGAAAAATTAGAATGGAAACTACTTAAGTTTTTGTATTTGAGAGTTTTTTTATTTATTTTGTTTGAAAAACAAATTGTTTTTAATAAAATTTTATTATTTAGTTCCACTTTATAATAGATAGCACAAAAATTATTGCTTTTCATAGATGGCAGCACTTGTATTTTGAGTTAAATTTAATATAAGAATATACACATCCGTTTTGATGGTGATGTGTTAAGAATGGGTTTTGGATTTGGGGAAATGTAAAGTTAATTTAAATCCTATTTTGCAGATTTTAAATGTTAAAAAAAGACCCATATAAAACCCATTTTTATTATATCCACGATATCACTTTACTTTTGATAATACCCTACGTGTAGTAATAAATAGAAAGATGGACAAAAATACAAACAAAAATAGATTGAACGCAGATATCTGTTTCATAACTACAATTCACCTGCTGTGCCTCCGAAAGCGAACTAACTCATTAACAGAAGTCAGAACGAGCAAAATTATCCTTAAATGAGGCGAAAAATTAGAATGGAAACTACTTAGGTTTTTGTATTTGAGAGTTTTTTTATTTATTTTGTTTGAAAAACAAATTGTTTTTAATAAAATTTTATTATTTAGTTCCATTTTATAATAGATAGCACAAAAATTATTGCTTTTCATAGATGATAGCACTTGTATTTTGAGTTAAATTTAATATAAGAATATACACTTCCGATTTGGTGGTGATGTGTTAAAAATGGGTTTTGGATTTGGGGCCATGAAGAGTTAATTTAAATCCTATTTTGCAGATTTAAAATGTTTCAAAAAACTGCATATAACACCCATTGTCATTACATCTACCATATCCTTTTACTTTTGAAAGTACCCTACGTATAGTAATACATCGGAAGCTAGACTATAATACAAACAAAAATAGATTGAACGCAGACATCTATTTCATAGCTACGATTGAATTGATGTGTCTCCAAGAGTAAACTTACTGTCAGAAATCAGTCGGAGTAAAATTATCGTTGAGAGAGGCAAAAAATTATAAGGGAAACTACTCAGGTTTTAGTATTTGCGAGTTTGTTTGTTTATTTTGTTTGAGAAATAAACTTTTTCAAGATTTTATTATTTAGTGGTATTTTATGCTAGATAGTATAGTTATTATTACTTTTAATATGGAAG
>CM063501.1:72596985-72614485 GCA_032207245.1 Pardosa pseudoannulata
TTTTTTAATATTCTGGTTCAAGTATTTTCAGTGCCTGCATATGCTAGGTATTGATATCTGCATAAAAAGTTAACTCTACTTGCAAAATTGAAATTTTAGTTTATGTTTATTTACATCTGTATTTATACATTTATCACTTTTTAGAATTTTGAATTTAGTTAACATAATTTTGGGCCGGGATTAGAGATATAGAGTTCTGTTCTTATTAGTTTGATAGCCCATTATAAGTAGTTCTTACTTAAGACTTTGTTTTTTAGCAAACTCTGCTTTATTGGTTATTAAATTCACCCGTACTGTTGATGAATCTTCATTATAGCGGCAAAAGAGCTGTCAGTACAAAAAATCTTTCTATTTGTGGGGTGCGTTTCATACATTAATTTTTGCTTTTAACACTATATTTAGGGTCAAGAATTTTCAATGTCTGAATATGCTAGGTATTGATATCCGAATAAAATTTAAATCTACTTGTAATTTTTGAATTTTAGCTTATATTTAGGGTCAAGAATTTTCAATGTCTGAATATGCTAGGTATTGATATACGAATAAAAATTAAGTCTACTTGTAAAATTTGAATTTTAGTTTATATTTAGGGTCAAGAGTTTTCAATGTCTGAATATGCTAGGTATTGATATCCGAATAACAATTAAGTCTACTTGTAAAATTTGAATTTTAGTTTATATTTAGGGTCAAGAATTTTCAATGTCTGAATATGCTAGGTATTGATATCCGAATAACAATTAAGTCTACTTGTAAAATTTGAATTTTAGTTTATATTTATGGTCAAGAATTTTCAATGTCTGAAAATGCTAGGTATTGATATCCGAATAACAATTAAGTCTACTTGTAAAATTGGAATTGTAGTTTATATTTAGGGTCAAGAATTTTCAGTGTCTGAATGTGCTAGGTATTGATATCCAAATAAAAATTAAGTCTACTTGTAAAATTTGAATTTTAGTTTATATTTAGGGTCAAGAATTTTGAATGTCTGAATATGCTAGGTAATGATATCCGAATAAATATTAAGTCTATTTGTAAAATTTGAATTTTAGTTTATGCTTTTTTACATTTGTATTTATCCCTTTATTCCTTTTTTAAATTTTGAATTTAATTAGAATTTAATTATTGGCCGGGTTTACAGATGTAGAGAAGTTATCTGGAACTTGTTTAGATTATTCGTAGGAATGCCACATTAAAATCGTTAACTTATCAACAACACCAAGTTTTATAATTAAAACCTGCAGTATGTTGGTAAAATTTAAAAATATTTTTTTATCGCCTGCCAGAGATAGTCTTTTATAACCGGTCTTCTGTAAATATTCAAGTCCTTTTTAACACTCACTTAACTTTCATTATGTCTACCGATATCACTTTACCTAAAAATATCCAAAGTATTCAAACCTGAATAAAAAGTAAACCCTGCCTGTCAAACCTGAACTTAAATTCCTTTTTTTAATCTGATTCTATGCCTTATACAAGGCTAACAAGATTCTGAGTAATGGTTTTATAAGTTACTGATGTGGCTTCTTCTAAACGACACGAGGAAGAAGGGAATATTAATAATCTGCTGTCTAAGGAATAGAGCCATAAATCATGCACTTTATCTTTTGTTTGTAGCGGGAACATCTATTTTCAGAGGTTTCTTGCAGACGGAGAAAATTTTCAATCGAGGAGATTTTTTTTTGTTCCTGTTTACAGACATGGGTAATGCAATTTTTCTTTTATCAGATAGACATTTATTAAAGGTATGGGAAAAGTTCGATATAGTTAAAAAAGCATAAAATTTTATGTTTTTTTAAAGTAGGCCCCTACTTTGAATGTAACTTTTTTAATTGAAAATTAATGAAAAATGAAGTTTTCTTTTATTAAAAGGTAGTATGAAACATTCAGGGAATGGTAATTAAGATGAAATATAAACAGTATATATTTTTAATTTGCAAAATTATATTATACAAATGTAACAATATAGATAAATATTTATTTCTTAATACATTTACATTATAACTTTCCTTCCTCTCTCTTCCCACCCTCCACACACACACACACACACACACACACACACACACACACACACACACACATATATATATATATATATATGTCAGGATTTAAATTGCAGATTAATTGAAAAAGATTTTAATTAACGATCCTTTACTGAGAGTGACGCTGCATGAGGAGTTGGCCACATAAATACGGCTCACGTACAGTGATATAGAGCAGAGAGCAGTGTGCACATTCCGCAGACAGAGCTGTGGCGATCCGAGATAGCTAAACCTGCCTTTGTTAAAAGTTAGGCTCCAATGTGAGATTTGAATAAAGATATGAAAATGTACTCATGACTCTAGTGTCATTTAGTAGGAATCTGTTATATATATATATATATATATATATATATATATATATATATACATATATATATATATATTTATATATATATTTATATTATAACATATATATATATATATAATATATATATATATTTATATATATATATATATATATATATATATATAATATATATATATATATATATATATTATATATATATATTATATATATATATATATATATATAAATTATATATATAAATTATGAGCAAAAAGAAACTGTATATTTATATCATATTATCCTCATGATGCTGTAAAAATAATGATTAGTTGGCCTAGTGTGTAAAGAAGAAAAAATTAAATCTCATTAAAATAACCTATGGAAAATATGTTTTCATTAAATAATTTTATACAATTAAATACCTGAGGAATGCAACTGGTGTACAAGTTATCATTTGTAGATATTGAAGCCTCCTCAGTATTCGGCCTCAGTCTAGCAAAAACGGCGATGTTTTTACCTATTCTCGTGTCGCTCCAAAAAAAAAGTCTATCCCGCAAGCAGTGGATACCTGAAGTGTTCACCCTCTTTTTTCCTCTAGTAACAACCTTGTCCTCTAAAAAGATCAGACTGCCCATTGGAGAAAAAAAGGGGTCTACAGAAGAACGGAGGGTCAAAAAAGCGCCAAACCAACGGACATTTCTATTGGTTGAGAGAAGTCTGAAATCCTTCTAGTTCAAACCGGTCCTGTTCTGTATGTCTATGAGGATAGCTCATGGAAAGAGGTAAAAAAAACCTGAACCGAATGTAACGTATTGTTACAGATGGACATCTTATAAATGATGTGCATGTAATAACAGATGCAATAAATACAAAAGGTATTTTAGTGGTCAAGCGCGAACTGTAATGGCGAAATAATTCTTCTTTGATTCAAAGAATCCTTCCTCACTTTCTGGAAACATAAAAAAATTAGTCATTTTACATTAAAACTCCTAGAGAGCCCAAAGCTGCGCATACTACAACCGAGTAAACAATTATGAATATTTTTTCTATAACCTATGTGTCTAATATAGATATTTTAGAAGTGCTGATCTGTAATTATGGATCTTTAAAATATGAACGTGGGTCTTCTGGTAGGAAAAGTTTAGAGTTCCACTTTATCTATATTAAATTGTATTACGTCCAGTATATTCAACTATATATTATCAAATACCTCTGTACAAATAAGATATATTTTTCACTGCGTATTTTTGAATAATTACAGAAGTATAGTAATATAGCAATAGACAATTGCCATTCGCAAATATTTATCTTAAATATTAACCTCGACAACCTATTTCATTTTACTTTTATCGTTTTATTACACATCTAGAGCTACTAATCAAATCTTTGATACGTTACAATAGGAAAGTATTCATCTTTTCATTTTCTTTAAACAAACGAAATATATACGTACGCATAAGGGAAACTTTTATGTGTACTTGAAAAATAATTTAGATTGATGCAGACATCTATGATATTACTTAATTCTTTCAAACGCAGTAATATAAGAAATATCAAACAGGGATTCCTTAACTCTAAGGGATAACAAAATACTTTGACTAAGTGTGAATGATGTATTTACCAATTGGACTTTGATTGAGAATCAGAGGCAGCTGGTAATCAGTTTTATATTTAGTAGTTTCAAAATCACAGGAGCTCAAGTAGGTAATTCAGTATGGAATACGTTAATCTCAAGGTTCGATGAAGTACACACCGTTTCCAAGTAGGCTCACCCTCAAATTCTCCTGAATGAGGGATTTCTGGTGATTGATTTCTCTCCTAGAATTGATTGATTATTCCGTGAAAACACTACAGAGCCCAGGTTCTTTTTCGGTAGGAGACTAATACAAGCAATCTATCTCCTTTTATAGTCCTATATATGTTCGGAGAAGAGAACTTTAAGACATATGAAACTTATTAGATTTAAAAGCGATCTTTTGTCTAGGCTGGTTGCATCCCTACTATTGAGTTATATTTTAATGTTATTACATACAAATGAAAATTCTTATTACTGTCTCCGTTGGAGACAGTAGTAGAGATTTTGTTGGGTAATTTCCTTTGACTGCATGTGTGCTAATAGCGTGGTTGTTAGATATAAACAACGATATTTTTTCCCCATTTATTCTCCATTTATCAGTCTATCAGACAGTTTTTGTAGTTCATTCCATAAGACATCAATGCCCTGTGCACTGGCTTCTGTTGTTTATCCTTTAGGATACGTTCACTTATTTGTCACCATATTTAAAATCAATGTCTGATATGGAATTTTGATATAAACCAATAGTAATAACATCAAGATAACAGAACATCCTCTATATAATAGCCTAAGTTATCTCTCCGTCTGTCCTCTGATTTTTGAAGCGGTTGGGCCTGGAATGGATAGACTCCATATTGAACTCTTCATGAGTTAGGATTAGCAAAATCCACAGCGAGTTCAAAATCGTTTGGAATCCACCCTTTCCCCCCCCCTTTTTTGATAGTTTAATGACGTTATTTCAAGCCCTATTTTCAACGGTTAAAATCAGGTCAAGATTAAATTCATCCATTTACCACATTATAAGTAGATGAAAAAAAAACATTTTTTTTTCTAGCATTGAGCCGTCATTCCTTTAACCATATCGTTTAATCATTTGTTATTTGTAATTATTTAAATATTATCTGCGTTAATTTTATACATTTTATTACGGAACATAGATATTACGTAAATAATTTTCTTTTATATCTGGCTTAAATAATAGATTAGGTACACATATGTGATAATTTTAAATTTAATCATCGATTATTTTTTGTTGCAGTTAAAGTTAAAGTTTTATCACCCGTATGAACAACAAATTCTTTTCACAAAAATCTAGGAGTCTATTTCACGGACTAATAAATATTAAGCGCTTAAGTTATATATGTTTGAAAATTAAGAAGTTTGTTCGTTTGTGTGTTTGTCTTTTATACATAACCACACAGTTTGCAATCGATTCGCTAAATTTTGGACATCATCCATATATACTACCAAATAATCACTGTCAATATTAAAATCTCTGCTATCCATCCTATCATGTAATATGACAATATAAATTAAGCTTGGCAACAAACATGTGGTCAGTAAAAATAAACAAATAATTGAGCTTATACCAGATAGTTCTCAGCCAAAAAACAGTCCTTTTTTACCTTCCTCTTAGGGTACTTTACAATTCTGAAAGATTAAAAAATTTAATGATCCTGTCATATGACGGGCTATATGCTAGTTTTTAAATATTTAGTTAGAACTGTACAAAAAGAGTTTTCAATAGTTGCAGCTTTACGGGTGGACATATTGAAACATAATTTTACAGGATATTTTCCGTCTGTGAGTCATAAACTTACAGACTATTTTCTACCTGATCAGCCATACTGCGTTTGTTGAGTTCATCTATATTAAAAGAGATGTTCCTACGTCACTGGTAGCAACACATGTCCTGGTTCAGTAAGTTTGAATTTCACTTAAAATAACTTAGCATATTCTAATCTTATGTATAAATATTATATGCAGCTCTAAATGCTATATAAATGGTGTTTGTTTTGTAGGTTTTTTTTCAAATTTAACAAACTTTTTGCCCGATATACAGTCATAGGATAACCAATTTGATATTCAAGCAATTACTAAATTCTTTTTCTATTGATTTCCGTCCAAAGAAAACTGCCAACCCTATCGTTTCAACAGCGGCATATAGCCTTTTTATCCTTTTTATTGCGGTATAATGAAACTCATCAATCTTGTCAAGATGACCTTGCGAAGTGTTAAATGTAGAATTAAAATAATATCTGATGTTCTGAAGTCTACTACACTGAAAGAGGACTTAGACGGGGTGATTCTTTGTCATGCATCCTATTTAGCATAGCCCTTGAAAAAGTCATTAGGGACTCAGGGCTCAACTACAGAAACACAATTCTACACAGATCCACGCAACTACTAGCATACGCCGATGACATAGATATAATTGGCAGAACAAGGAAATATGTCATAGAGGCGTTTGTTGCTCTGGAAACTGCAGCAAGAGATATTGGATTAACAGTAAATGAAGAGAAAATTAAGTTTTAATGGTAAGCACGAAAGTCCATGATGTACAGATACTTCAAATTGGAAATTTTATCTTTGAGGGTGTAACTCAGTTCAAATATCTGGGAGCACTCATTACCAGTAAAAACGAGATTAAAGTTGAAATTGGTAACCGCCTTTTGATGGCAAACCGATGTTATTTTGGGCTAAAGAACCAATTAAAATCAAAATTTATCTCTGTTAACACGAAAATAAACTTATATAAGACATTAATTAGACCACTAATTTTATATGGCTGCGAGACATGGGCGATGAACAAAACTGAAGAGAACAGGCTCCTAATTTTTGAAAGAAACGTTTTAAGATGCATTTTTGAAGCAGTGAAAGAAACAAAGTCTGGAGAAGTTTATACAATCATGAAATTTACATAAAATTTAGACAGCCTAACATCGTAAGAGTCATAAAGTCCTACAGAATCAGATGGCTATGACACGTTTTTATGAAAAGAGGACCAAGAGGCTGTTAAAAAATTGACGTTTTCAAAGTTTGAGGGTAAACGCAAACGAGGAAGACCACCAATAAGGTGGATGGATTGTGTTGAGAGTGATCTGAGAGTACTGGGCATTAATAGATGGAGAAACATCGAATCAAACCTTGCTGAATGGAGAAAGCTGACAGAGAAAGCCTTGGCCTCCAGTGGGCTGTAGTGCTGCTGAAGAAGAAAATAATGAAGAGCTCTCATGATACATAGCTGGGAAATAAATATCATAAACTATATTGATATAATATATGAACATGATAAAAATTAATAATTAAAACATCATATGAACAATAATAATAACAATATAACAATAACAAAATCAATAGTAATAAGATAAGGAAATATGTCCATTATAAATTATAGACATATTTAATAGATAAAAATTTATAGAAGGTAACCATGGCTTTATGTAAAATTTACAGCTTTAAAAATAGTAAAAATATGAAGAAAATGGACCAGGATATATATTTCCACCAATTTATCAATGATTTCAAGTAAAACATGATACCTATTTTCATCGGTGTATCTGAATTTGAATTTTTCCATCTTTAATCGCTCCTGAACACTCAAAACAGAAATGGTTATTACTACAAACCTAAATGATCCAAATGAATAAAACATGAGATTTAAGAATAATTTGCCAATTTGGCTAACGCTTTAAAGGATATAATTATTAATTGTTAAATTAAGAACTCTGCATAAGCATTATTTTTTTAAATGTTCAAGTTAATATACTTATAGAAGGTATAGACTATTTCTTCACTAAATTAAATAAGACTGAAGAAATATCCTTAAACACTACGGATATTAAATAAAGCCTGAGATTTAAGAATAATTTTCCAAATTGGATAGCGCTTTAAAGGATATAATTATTAATTGTTTAATTTAGAATTCTGCATAAGAATTATTTTTTTAAATGTTCAAATATACTTATAGAAGTTATAGACTATTTCTTCAGTAAATTAAATGAGACTGGAGAAATATATATTTAAACAATACGGATATTAAATAAAACATGAGATTTAAGGATAATTCACCAAATTGGCTAACGCTTTAAAATATATAATTATTAATTGTTTAATTAAGAATTCTACATAAGTATTATTTTTAAAAAGGTTCAAGTAAATATTCTAATACACTATGGATATTGAATAAAACATACGATTTAAGAATATTTCGCCAAACTGGCTAATGCTTTAAAGAATATAATTATTAATTCTTTAATTAAAAATTCTACATATGAATTACTTTTAAAAATATTCAAGTTAATATACTTATAGAAGTTATAAACAATTTCTTCAGTAAATTGGCTTTCATTAGAATGGTTGAAGAAATATCCTAATACACTACGGATATTAAATAAGAACATGAGAGTTAAGGATAATTAGCCAAATTGGCTGCCTTTTCGATGAACCATATGAAAAAATCAATGGAAAAATAGCTGACAAGTTAAAGGTAATAATTATACTGTTTATATTTGTAGTAATTATATAATTTATATAACTGTACATTACAATACCATTTTATTTCTTATAAGAATTATATGGCTTAGTAATATTTGGCTATTAAATGGAATACAAATATTGAAATTTCAATAAAATTATGCCTAGTTAAAAATCCAAAAGTAAAACATGCCTGTCATGCTTATGAGGTTTCATGATTCTTTATATAATCTTACTCCATCCTTAAACACGGCTAACAAGATGAAAGAAAATGGTTTTATAAGCAACTGATGTGGCCCCTCACATATGACACGGGAAAGCAGAGAGGATTAATAATCCT
The DNA here is from genome assembly GCA_032207245.1 of Pardosa pseudoannulata. NCBI lineage: Eukaryota > Metazoa > Arthropoda > Arachnida > Araneae > Lycosidae > Pardosa > Pardosa pseudoannulata. The sequence continues at coordinate 72,605,703 of CM063501.1, forward strand.
CCTGTCTCGAAAGAAGGTCATAAATCATGCAGCTTATCTTGTGTATGTTGTGAAATCATCTCTTTTGAGAATTTTCAAGAGAAATATAAATTCTGCGGTGTTGTGTATATTTCTCACCAACACTCCTTTATTCATTTCAAAATATAACGACTGCATTAAATCCTCTAATCTATGAAATATATTAAAATATTTATATGGGGCTCTATGCAGTACACAACTATATGACTACACCAGATACGCACAAGCACTTACATGGTGATAGAAGAGTTGCTATAGAGTATAAAACCACAAATCTAGACAGTAATATTTTTGACGTTACTCAAATTGAAAAGGAAAAAAAAGTCAAATATGACAGAATGAAATAATACTCAATTTTGATCCATTTTTAAAACACTGACATAAAATATAATTACATAAATAGAAGAGTCACGGTAGCTCAATTTCGTAACTAGCTGTTAGCGGGTTTAGAGCTCGAGTCAGCCTAAGATCCCCCGTGTTAGTTAAAGGTGACTGGGTCAAGTAAAATAGGTTAGTGGGCACAAAATCCTCCAAGTTCTCAAAACAATACCTCTGAGGATGACAGGCTAGGCTTATTGTGTTCTTCTTCACCCAGCTTCTAAATTACGAGGACATTCTGAAACGGAGTCATTCTTTCAGAGTAGCGCTGATCATTACAGCGAAAGGCGCATCTATTTGACTTAATATGACTAGCGTATGAGTCAATCGTGCTTGGTTTGACCAGCACGATTGGCACTTAGTGTGGCACCAGAAAAAACAATAACAATATACATAGAGTTAACAGAAATAATTTCCTTAAGGGGACATGATTTTAACTGAGTACTTGGAATTGACACGGCACTAACTGTGTCTAAAATTAGAAAGGCCTTACTCACGTATTCGTCAAAATTTCGCTGATACCAATTGCCCAAATGAAGTATTTTTAATTAATTCTCTAAAGGTTCTAACATAAAATCTCGCCAATATGTACTTCAAACATACGAAGTTTCTGGCAAAGACTACACCAGAAATTATAGATTTCTGAAGTAAAAGGCATTGAAATGCTAAAGAAGTTGCATGAACTACTTGTAATTGTTTACTCTCGTAAATAAGATGTGAAACATTTAAGGTCAGTTAGAAGAACTCTCTTTGTTTTTGTAACTTTAAGATTTGATGGCGAATATAAGTGAAAAAATTATGTTTTTAACAGAAAACTGTAAAAAAATTTTCGCACGTTTTGAATTCCGGTCGCATAGCAACAAGTAAGGATCTTTGTAACAAGAAGGCAATTTGTGATCCCCTTAACAACGACATTCAAAATGTTAAATGGACTAAAGAAGAAATAGTAAAAAACAACGTACTACAGGAGTATACAATGTTTTTTACAAGTGCGAAGTATTAGAGAAGACCAGAGACTGTTTCTAAGAACTCATGATTCACCAGGACACTTGGCAGATGATACATGACCAGATATTATTTTACTCTTCTCCGGGGGGCAACGTCTCTCGCGTCCGCGGCCACGATCTTCAAGGCGTACGTGCCCTCCGGGTAGTGCTAAATGAGAGACAACCTCAGGGGTATACCTCCTTTAGGTATACACGGGTGTCACGAGCCCGGGGTTCAAATGGGTGATCTTTATTCTTCGTCTTTCCTAGTAGTCCTGAACTTGCCTCTGTAGAGATTGTTCCTTACTGTGGTTGACCACATTAATCCTCGAGCCAAGACGGAACCTCGCGTTGGTCAGCAGCAGCTTTGTAGCTGTTGGGTTGCGGTCGTGGCATCTGGTCTTCAGAGAAAGCTGCTGTATGGGCGAAAAGCCTGGGTCAGCTGAGGAATTACCTTTACTCTTCTCCACTGCTTGATAACTTGTAGCCCACAGTCAGATAAGTTCAATTATTATTTTAGATACTTTACAATTTTAATGTACCCTATTAGTTTTTATATAAATGTAAATATGCTTCAGATACTTTTACTATTTAAATTTTTCAAAACTAATAGCAATAACTTTAGCTTAGTTGAACCAATTCCTTAGTCAGAAATTACATTCGGAGGAGGATATTGTTTTTTGTTAATGATACTACAGATATTCTTATGTATACTTTTAATGAGTATCATAATACAATGTGATTTTAAAATACCAAAATAATTAAAAAATGATATAATAAACACATTTACAGCCTTGAATAAGTAACCACACAATGAATTCATCAATCACTTGTAGTAACCACAGAATGAATTTAATAGTAAAATTAACATTAAAAAGATATAAACTATACATGTTATTAAATTTTAATTTTTAAAACAGAAGTATAAACAAAGAAAAAGTATAATTTTGAAAGAAAATAAAAATGTTCAAAATTTTACTTATACATCATAAAATATGCCCTTTTTGAAATTTTCTCCAAAATGTTTTTAACAATTTCTTCCGATTGTGCAACAATATTGAGATGAATTGCTAAAAGTGTTAGTTAATCTGCTTTAGATTTAGATACAATACAAAAAGTACTGTTTACAATACTGTTTAAACTCACTGTCTATGATATTTACACAACATGCTATTCTCACGAATGGCTAAAAACAACCGGTAATCCCTTGCCTACGGCTTTGAGTTCTAAATTTTTTCTCAGAAGTGTCTTGTAAAAATTTCGGAGCTGAACGGTAATATTATGAGTTTTGAGAAATCTTAAGTGAACTAAAAATTTTACTTCTCTAAAATTAGAAATATTTAAGGGTTAAAAATAGTAATACGTATTTGAAGTAAATTCGTATTTCATAATAACATAATTTGCATTCATTGTGTCAGAAAAGGCTGTTAACGTATATTTACTTTAAATTATATTTAACTTATACTTTTGTAATGCGTTTGTAAGTAAATCAAATAAAAAAAACATGAAATCTGTAAAAAAGAAGTGTTAAAGTAATATGTAAACGACTGTGAAGTATTAGATTCTCTTTTATATTATTAATCAAAACTTTGAACTAAGAAGAATTTTTTGTATGCCGGCTTTTTAAATACATGGAATTTTTTATTCTGTAACACATATTTTAAAAAAGTTAAAATATTTTGAAGGTTTAAGTTTCCTGATAACCCACAAATTATAAATCGTATTTAAAGTTCAAGTGTATGAGAGGTATAAACCATAATCTAGGAAATTCGCATGTCGTAATAGCATATTTTGAATTGAATCAAAAATGTTCTAAATGTAAATTTTATAAAACAAATGAATATGTACTTGAATTAAAAAACTAACAAGAAATCGGTTTACAGTAAGTACTTTTTTAGACACTAGATTTTTAGCACTCATGAGATATTTTATTGCTTAAAATAGAAGCCTTATACAAGGCTCAGAGTAGAGTGGGGGTTAAAAATTAACCTAGAAAGTCTCGTATTGTTATAAATAAATTTTATTCATGTTTAGTTTAAGTACATCTTTATTTGGATGCTTGAACCGCATAAAACACAAACATTAAAGATCAATAAAAGTGTTTTTAAAAGTGTCATAGTTTTAGCACATTAGATATTTTATTGCATAAATTAGAAGACATATTTAAGGGTGAGGTAAGTGAAATAGTAATACGTATTTGAAGTAAATTCGTATTTCATAATAACATAATTTGTATTCATTGTGTCAGAAAAGGCTGTTAACTTATATTTACTTTAAATTATATTTAACTTATACTTTTGTAATGCGTTTGTAAGTAAATCAAATAAAAAAAAACATGAAATCTGTAAAAAAGAAGTGTTTTTTATTAATCAGAATTTCAATGTATATCAGACATTTTATTAATTTAGATGCTTAATATAAGGTTCAGGTAAAAACTGGGTTAATACTAAAATTCGTTTTTGAAATAACATAGTTTATTTTCATTCGTTAAATGAATGTTTTTACTTTATATTTAATTTATACTTTTATAATTCATTTGTAAGTAAAACAAATAAAAAGAACATGAAACCTGTGAAAAAAGAGTTTCTATTCATCAGAATTTCAGTACACATAAGATACTTTATTAATTTAGATTCATTATATAAGGTTCAGAAAAAAAGTGAGGTTAATACTTTAACAAGTAAATTCGTTTTTGAAATAACATAGTTTATTTTCATTCATTGAATGAATGTTTTTACTTTATATTTAAATTATTCATTTGTAATTCGTTTGTAAGTAAAACAAATAAAAAAACCATGAAATCTCTAAAAAGAAGTGATTTTATTCATCAGAATTTCAGTACATATTAGATATTTTATTAATTTAGATGTTTTACGTAAAGTTCAGTTAAAAAATGGGGTTAATACTTTATCAAGTAAATTCATTTCTGTAATAACATAGTTTATTTTCATTCGTGGAATGAATGTTCTTTATATTTAACTTATTCATTTGTAATTCATTTGTAAGTAAAACAAAGAAAAAAACATGAAATCTGTAAAAAATGTATTTTTTTAATCATCAGAATTTCAGTACACAACAGATATTTTATTAAATTAGATGATGTATATAAGATTCAGGTAAAAAATTGGGTTCATACTTTATCAAGTAAATTAATTTGTGTAATAACATAGTTTGTTTTCATTCGTTGAATGGTTGTTCTTACTTTAAATTATATTTAATTTATTCCTTTGTAATTCATATTTAAGTAAAACGAATTAAAAAAACATGAAATGTGTAAAAAGAAGTGTTTTATATTCATCAGAATTTTACTGCTCATCAGATATTTTATCAATTTAAATGCTCTATATAAGGTTTGGGTAAAACATTGAGGTTAATACTTTATCAAGTAAATTCATTTTTGGAATAACATAGTTTATTTTCATTCTTTGAATGAATGTTCTTACTTTATATTTAACTTATTCATTTGTAATTTTTTTGTAAGTAAAACAAATAAAAAAACAAGAAATCTGTAAAAATAATTGTTTTTATTCATCCGAATTTTAGTACACGTGAGATATTTTATTAATTTAAATGTTTTATATAAGCTTCAGATAAAGAATGAGGTTAATACTTTATCAAGTAAATTGGTTTCTCTAATAACATAGTTTATTTTCATTCGTGGAATGAATGTTCTTACTCTTTAGTTAACTTATTCATTTGTAATTCGTTTGTAAGTAAGACAAATAAAAAACCCTTGAAAACTGTAAAGAGAAGTGTTTTTATTCATCAAAATTTAGTACATATAAAATATTTTATTAGTTTAGATCCTTTATAAAAGTTTTAGATAAAAAAGGGGTTAATACTTTATCAAGTAAATTTATTTTTGCAACAACATAGTTTATTTTCATTCGTTGAAAGAATGTTCTTATTTTAAATTATATTTAAATTATTTGTAATGAATTTCTCAGTAAAACGAATAAAAAACACGAAATCTGTAAACAAAACAGTTTTTTATTCATCAGAATTTCAGTACACTTCAGATATTTTATTAATTTAGATGCTTTTTATAAGGTGTGCGTAAAAAATAGGGTTAATATTTTATCAAGTAAATTTGTTTTTGTAATAACATAATTTATTTTAATCCATTGAATGGATATTCTTACTTTATATTTAACTTATTCGTAAGTAAAACAAATAAAAAAAACCATGAAATCTGTAAACGAAAGTAATTTTTATTCATCAGAATTTCAGTACATATCAGGTGTTTTATTAATTTAGATTCTTTATATAAGGTTCACATAAAAAAGGAGTTAATACTTTATCAAGTAAGTTAATTTTTCTAATAACTCAGTTTGTTTTCATTCGTTGAATGAATGTACTTACTTTAAATTATATTTAACGTATTCATTTGTAATTCATTTTTAAGTAAAACGAATAAAAAAAACATGAAATCTCTAAACAAAAGAGTTTTTTATTCATCAGAAATTCAGTACAGGTTAGATATTTTATTAATATAGATGCTTTATATAAGATTAAGATAAAAAAATGGGATTAATACTTTATCAAGTAAACATGAAATCTGTAAAAAGAAGTGTTTTTTATTCATCAAAATTTCAGTACACATCAGATATTTTATTAATTTAGATGCTTTATATAAGCTTCAGATAAAAAATTGAGTTAATACTTTATCAAGTTAATCCTTTCTTATTTTAACATAGTTTGTTTTCATTCGTTGAATGAATATTATTACTTTAAATTATATTTAACTTATTCATTTGTAATTCATTTTTAAGAAAAACGAATAAAAAACAAGAAAATTTTAAGCAGAAGTGTTTTTAATTAATTAGAATTTCAGTATACATCAGATATTTTATTAATTTAGATTTTTTTATAAAATGAGGGTAAAAAAGGGGGTTAATATTTCATCAGGTAAGTTTGTTTTTGCAATAACATAGAATGAATATTTTTACTTTATACTTAACTTATTCATTTGTAAGTCATTTGTAAGTAAAACAAATAAAAAACATGAAATCTGTAAAAAAGTATTTTTTTATTCATCAGAATTTCAGTACACATCAGATATTTTATTAATTTAGATGATTTATATAATGTTCAGGTAAAAAATGAGGTTAATACTTTATCAAGTAAACTCATTTTTGTAATAACATAGTTTATTTTCATTCGTTGAATGAATTATTCTTACTTTAAATTTATTTAATATATTCATCTGCGTTCGTGAACCGAATGAAACACTAACAATAAAGTGGTCAACAGAAGAAATATTTTAAATCTCGTTAAAAAATAAAACTCCAACAACTGCTGAATACTTCATTTTGGGGAGAGCAAGATTATGCCTGAAATATTCCTAATTGAGTCCAGTAACAAACCATTACTCAATGTACAGCAAAATAAACACGAAACAACAGAAATTTTTCATTATTTTCATGTAAGTGCAGCATTCATTTTTGCTCCTCAAACCATCATATTTGGCCTCATTTCATTCCAATTACTCTGAATAGAATAAATAGATTCCTCCAGTAAAGATAATAAATCATCATTTATGGAAAACATTTTACACACTAGTTTTTTCCCCTTTCGTCTTTTTTTAAAGTAGGAAGAGATAGAGAAAAAAAAAGTCTCTGCATTATAAAAGTAATAATGAAAAAAATTATTTTCTGATAATAAATGAAGCGAGATAGAAAAAAGCAATTTAGTGTGATTTGCGTCCATTTAAGTGTCGTTGAGATGAAAGAAAAAAAAATCTCATCATCTTGCTAAATTCTTATCACTGCTCGAATATATTCCTACATGTCTTAGGGAAAAAAATGAAATAAAAGGGAGATATATTTAGGGATTTTCTTTGCGTCAGCTATTCGTAAGCATTTCTGAATATATTACGAATTTTGTGCATTATGGAGTGAAGATTGAGCTTCAAGTACAGACAGTGCATATTTGTGCACACTTATATATTGACCATTACTTATTATTAAATAAAAATGCAGATTTCAAATGAAGCGTAACATTTGGATGGAAGGAATTTTAATTCCAGATCAAAAATTAAAAAGTAAACACTTTCAATATTTTAAAAGATAAAAAAGTGTCTTCATTTTGAGTTTCAGATGAATAAGCAACCATTTTATTAACTGAAAAACCATCGTGAGAAATCAGAATAAAGCTGAATTTTAAAGCCCACTTTTTTTGCATAAAAATTGTTGTTAAAGTCCTAAGCAAAACACTTTCATTTTTATTTAACTTTTTTGTACGGAGTGCGGATAGAAAGTAATGTAATCTTTAGCCCATTAGTGCACAGTTTCCCTTTATAGATTATACTAAAATGGTATTTTACAGTTGTTCATTTTTTAGTTTTTGGAACGAGTTTTCGTTTTCATCGAAAGTATAAAATATTCCAGTGTTTGCTATTATACATAACTAGCTAAAGTATCTGGCTTTACCCTTGCATAGATAGGGTTTGATATTTTATTAGGCTTAATTATTTTCGTAGTAGTTATATAGTACAAAATTTTACGAGGATGAAATAAAACTGTTAATTATTTTACATACAGAAAAATCATAATTTTTAAAACAAGACTGTAGCTTACTCTGTGTTTTACGTTTATCTGACAGGAGAGTAAATAAAATATCTGGTATGTTAACAATTGAAAAAGGTATGTTTTATTGGCACATGAATTTCGCGAATACCAGTGCAATTATATGTATTCATAACGGTTTATACACTAGTTATATAAATTTATACGTCAGTTATATAGCCTTGAAAACGACTGCCTTAAGTTTATATATAAATAGCTTAAGTATCCGTCCTCACACTTGCATAGATAGGGTTTGATATTTTATTTGCATTAAAGTTAATTTTTTTGTAGTAGTTATATAGTACAAAATTTTACAAGGATCAAATAAATCTGTTAATTATTTTACATACAGAAAAACCATGACTTTTAGCACATGACTGGAGTTTATACTGTGTTTTAAGTTTATCTGACCAGTGAGTAAACAAAATATTTGGTATATTAATTCTTGAACAAGATTATTATAGACACTGGCTTTCGCCGAATAACAGTGCAATTATATCTATTCATAACGGTTTATACACGAGTTATATAAATTACATCAGTTATATAGGCTTGAAAACGACTGTCTTAAGCTTATATATAACTAGCTAAAGTATTCGTCTTTACCCTCGCATAGATAGGGTTTGATATTTTATTAGAAATAATTATTTTTGTAGTAGTTATAATGTACAAAATTTTACGAGGTTCAAACAAAACAGTTAATTATTTTGCATACAGAAAAATCCTAATTTTTAGCACACTACTGGAGTTCATACTATGTTTTACGTTTATCTGACCGGAGAGTAACAAAAATAACTGGTATGTTGACACTTGTATAAAGTACGTTTTATAGACA